>CM059292.1:12452500-12885000 GCA_030340665.1 Neosalanx taihuensis
CACACACACATTCTAATGGCTATAGTACATAATAAACATAATACACCCACTTCAACAACCATAACGGTTGATGCTAGAGATAATGTCAATAACCACGTAGTGATTTATAACTGGGTGACGTCATTCTAGTCTGAACCAGCATCATGTGCTTGTGGCGCACGGCAACCATGGATACTCCCCCACAAGCTAGTGATTATGTAAGCAGATAACTGCAGGATTGTAATGTAAAATAACCACTTTAATCCTCAGCCAAACCACCGCTGGTCTGATTGAAATGATCCTAATGCAATGCTGAGTGATTTGTCAAGGTTTTTGCAGGTTACAGGTTAGCATCAGTTATAGTTCACATAGCTCAGTCCTTATATGGAATTTCATATTAATGCACTATTATGCTGCTCTTCAAAGTTCTACATTTGTTCTGTTAATAGCATTGAGCTGATTAAGCTTTTTGTTTAAAGTGCTGTGTTCGAGATTTGTCTGTATTTTGTTGTGTACACAATTCCATTTTTTGTAATGCACATGAACGTTACAACGAAACTTGGAAAATGCATTTCAGTTTGTAACTATATACCGCTTTCATTTAAACTCAGTGTTTCCCATATTATGCCTAAATAGCTGTATTCAGTAGCTGTCATCTATTCTAGCATGTACTCCAGCGAGCTATCTTGATTGTTATCAAAATGGCTTCTCCTTTGTCTCCCAGGCTGTAAGAAGAACATGCAGTTCAACATTTAGATGTGTTCCAGTCTGTCAGAGGTCCTGGTCTGGGACAGTATTATTAGCCTAGGCCTAGTATCCAGAGGGCTTTGTTTTGTCCTCTTTTTATTTACAGTTGGCTAGGACTCCCTTACTGACGGAATGTCCAATCTATTTGTACGTTCTAGTGTTTGAAAGGCCGGATGTTGCTTGACTGTATTCTGTTAAGAGTCTTAGTTATTGTTTTGTTGTTTTTCATGTTTGAAAAATACTCAGAAAAAGGTGTCTGTGTGAGTCAGTGTAGTAATGAGCTCTGTACTCCCACAGTGGTTCTGCGTTCTTCACCTCTCTTTCCCACACAACCTCTACTCTCTCCTCCTCTGCCCACTCTTTATGTTTTTCAAGTTGAGGCCCTGTTCCTGTGTGTAGTAGGCCCTGTTGTCTTTTGTTCCCCAATGTGTGGTCTTTCTCTCTGTCTCTCTGGTCCCCCCCCCCTCCTCCCTGTACAGTCTCTGTGCTAGAGTGGCACAGGCACAGTGGCCCCAGCACTTTGTGTTTTGTGATGGCAATATAATGAGGCGACTCGAGAACTGGATCGAGAGCAGAGACTGCCCCGAGCAGGACGGGGTGTGCAGGCGACCATCTCAAAATAGTGCAGACTGCTTTGACAGACACACACACACACACACACACACACATTTCTTTGATTTCAGGTTATGTTCTAGAGACCCTTTGACAATCTAATGACCAACATAGATACATGCTTCTCTGGTGGTGGGTCTTCAACACATGGTGAACCATAAAGCCAAAATGTGAGCAGCTGGAGATTAGGTTTAATTGTACTGAATTATTTATTTTAGAATCATGCCACCCTTAAAATCTGCTTGCATATTGATATAACTTTACATCTGGTGGGGTCCATCTGAACATAATTAGTTACTGATCATAAAAATATCCTTAGTTATATTCATAAAGTAGCTTATATTATTAATATACTGTAAATATGTATGTTCAGTACCTAGAATAATACTTACCCCAAGACTCTGTCTGTGGTCAATTATTTTGTGTGGGTACTGGAAGAGCTTGTTAAATATACGCTACAGTAACATACAGATAACCAGCGTGATCCTTACTGGATCACGATTACCTGGCTATAAAAACCTTATCATCCCCATCCTTTCTCATTACAGCCAGCTCACCGGTTCTTATTCACCTCTAATTGTTTCCATTTCTCTTTGGAGGTCAAAGCCAAACCTTCCCCTCACTGCTGTCTATTTAGCCCCCACATCCTTCCTCCATGGATGGACACACACATACATACCCACACAAACTTCACCAGCAGGGTGTCTGTTTTAGAGGGCTGGTGTGTAAGCCTATTGGATGTGTGTGTGTTTGGGGGAGGAGGGTGCAGGGACAGAGGGTCAGGGTGGGTAAACCTTCCCTTTATCCAATTACTTACACTAGCCACCTGTTTACTGTGGTGAGCCATTTATATTACCATGCTAGTTACACTTTCCATGCTTGCTACATTACATTAATATCATATAGCTGGACAGACACAAACTGTGGGCTAGAAAGGTAACTTGTCGAAGAGGGTATATGTATTAATTACTTTTCAGCATATTTCAGCAGAAAGGGTTAACTACCATAAATCATAGTTCACCTGCTTCATATTATTAAATAACGTTTTCAGATACTGTGTCATCATGAGTTTGAAGGACTGCTCATATAACTTTATCTTGATGCCTCGCAAGGGGCAAAAGGATATAGATGTACTACAGGGGAGTATTCTGCTGATAATATGTAACTAAACATGTCAGGCAAGACGGATTTCTGATGCTTCGCTCTCGCTCTGTGGACATTCTTCGATCTGCCTGTAAACTTTGACCTTGGTCAGGTCGTTCCCTAGAGCATGCAGAATCGTTGGGTTGTATGTCTGTTCACTCAGCCTGTCACGCCTCACAGTTCCACACACTCCAGTTGCTCTATGCCACGCTCCTCAGTGATTAGACTTTGATCGTCGCCTTTTCCTCGCCTTGTACGACACGTTTCCCCCCCTGCCTCTATCACAAATATGCTTTGCCATCTTATCCAGAGGATGGAAGGATATGGGAGTATATTTAGCTTTGATGCTAACACAGCAACCCTTGCTTCTCACAGGAGAGTTGACACACTGTTGGTTAGCCTTTGCGAGCTAATTAAATTCTTTAGCAAAAACTTGAGTTTACATGAATTACATCTGTTTACGCGTTCAATCTAAGATAGGAGTTTTTCAAACTTTTTTTTATTCAAATGATCATGACTAGATAATGTACTTTTTCAGATATCAAATTACTGTGAGCAAGGACAGTCATTTTGCCTGCAGTACTACAGAACAACAGAAAGTATAAGGGGATTTAATAAATAGTGTTGGGCCGAATGGATACTTGATTTGTGAGGACACCCTTGGGCGAGAATGTTGTCTAGACACCTTTACCTTGGCAAAGTGCCCCTTGAAATCAACAAGGGCCTTTTGGCCTGCCCTGTTAAAGCTTTGGAGCACCACTAAGCATAAGAATTAATCAATACACAACTGATTGGGCCTCTGAACACAGATGCATATACTGAAGCTACTAGTCCACCCTCCACACTCAAGGTCAAGTCATATATAAGGTTTCCCTCTCATCACATGGGATTTCGCTTTTGCATCTTAACCTTTATAAAGGTTAACAGGCGGTGTCCGAGTTACTGTCCTGTGTCTTCTATGAAGAAGGGCTCTATTGAGTCAGTATTTCACTGCTCTCTTTTCGGAATACATTTACAGCGACTTACAGTAAGTACAGGGACTTTTTCCCTGAGGCAAGTAGGGTGAAGTGCCTTGCCCAAGGACACAACATCATATAGCCACAGCCGGGGCTCGACCTCACAACCTTCCAATCATGAGGCCAACGCCTTAACCATTGAACCATCTGACCCCCGGAATATCTCACTAATTGCAGCCATTTCACCTCTGTAATGAATAGTACTAAACTACTTGTACTACCTTCCATAAAGGAGCTTTGGATTGTTGTTACCATTGACTAACATCCAGAAGTATCTTCAATTTTACGGAGTAGTGTACCTCCACATCCTTCCTCTGATATTTGAATGCAGCCACTATACCACTGTTGATATCATAACTTGGCAAGTGCTTATGTACACCTTCATCCAGCTGCCAACCATGCCTAGCCATGCTTAGCTTCAGGCATCATGTCAGCGCTCTTTAGCGCATAGCCTTGTGCTTTGGGCTGTCAGAGCTTTTGGTATGTGACAAAATAGGGTCAGAGCAGGTCACAGTGGGAGAACTGGGAAACAGAGAGCTGGGGGAAGGAGAGTTAAAGCTTGTGCTAAGGTCTGTGTGTTTTAACCTGTCAGGATCATGAACTGATATTTATGACTCACTGTTTGACTTAGTTCATTTAAAAAATAATAGCCCGCATTTGTGTCTCCCCTGGGAATAGATTAGTATTATTATTGTAATGGTTATATTGTCATTGTGCTTAAATGTGACATGTTTTTATGTCGTTTTTAACAGAAAGCTATGTGCTTTCTTTGTCTTGTCAAGGCTTGCATTGACTAATGTCTTGGGAATGACAGGAACACAGTTCATCCTTGGTATTTATGGTGTTGTGAAGTGGATACTTCTGTGGTCATAGATTGTCTCTCTCTCTCTCTCTCCCTCTCTCTCCCCTCAGACAGACTTTAACCTCTGGGACTTAAATGATAGTCTTAGAAGCAGGGAGGGTTGGGAACTGAGTATGCTGTCATTGGTCAACTCTTTAAGCCTCACCTACGTAGCCAACGAGTTCACGTGTGTGAGTTTGCAGGCCGTTCACGCACCACAGATCACGGCTGTCAAAACATGGAAGCCAATCCACAAATGACGCCTTACTTCCACTGTGGACATGGGCACAGCGGAGAGAGAATTTGGATTAGAGAGAACTGGGTGAAGAAAGCGAACAAAGAAAATAGTTTAAGTGGACAAAAAGAAATCAATTTGGGCTCGTCCATACAGACAATATTTTGCTTGTGGATCTAAGTTTAAACCCCGGAGTGGGCAGGATCAGGAGGAAACAATATTGACGGGTGATGCAACTGCACCTGTGCTGTAACAATCGCCTAACAGAGCTGTTCCGTCACCCCAAGTGCACCTCCAGTTAACAAGTTAACTAGTAGCTAACTTAATCCTATATGTATGGGGCTGTGCACTGTGCCTTGTAGGCTTGGCTACTCACACTGCACTGCAGCACACCCACATCCTCAGCCCGTTGATACAGCACGGCAGCATGAAGCCTGGCTCTCTAGCATTGATCAGAGTGCGGCAGAGCATGGTTTATCTTCAGCCCACAGAGCTCCTTATTAACTAGCATAACCGTGTTCCAAAGATAATTGTTGGACATGTTGAGTTGGTAGTTGACCTATATTTGTTATTGTAGCATCGTTTAAACAAAGAGTAAAAATAAAACAAAAATGCAGTTTTAGTGGGTTCCTCGCTATAACGCAATAGCATAACTCCAGTCCAGCTTCATTGACATTGTTCCCTTGTTAACACAGTCTGTGTGGCACACAGTGGCTTAACACATTGGCCAGAATGACCCATTGTATTAGGGGCTTGCCATGTCTTTCCGCTCTGTGGGTGCATGTGTGTTTGGATGTCTTCATAACTAACTATATACTGTAAACCTTAGGCCGTACAGTTCTGTATGTGTTAAAGCTAGGCTACATTTTAGAGATAGCATGTTAGTTACAGTAAAAAATACTGCACGAGAATCGTGTCAGTTTGAGATGACTATCAAAATCTACAAAAATCTTCAAATCTATGCCGGCATCATCCAACACAATACTGAATTTCATATAAAGGAACACAGTTACCAGATGAAGCTGGAGTGTTTCACCTTGGCTTTCATCACCATACAGGACAACTTCCGCTCCACAAGGCTATTCTTGGAAGGGTTATGCAACAAGTGAATAGCTAATGAATTGTTGCGGTGCATCACACACTCACATGAGCGTTGGTAGGTAAGGATGGTACTGCAGCAGCTGTGAACAAGATTCACAACCTTGTCAGCTCATCTAAATGCAAATGCATCGATCCGACCATTCAATAAGAACAGTGGCATGATGTGTTAAATGTGTTGAATCCAATTTCAAAGCATTAAAAGCATACATGGCCCAAGGTATAAAGCTACCTATGGCCTGACGTACATGCACGCACACTCACACACTGTCTGCACATCACCATGGCACTTGATTGACTGCTTAGTTTACTAGTTCTGTTAGGGGACAAATGATTAATCTACCACACAGATGAAAATGATCCTCTCCTGAGTCAGTTTGTGTGTGTGTGTGTGTGTGTGTGTGTGTGTTTGTGTTGGGGGGGCGCGGAGGCGTATGGAACAGAGACATGAATTAGAACTGGGGCTAAACCCTAGTTGTAAATCATTTGTTGCAATGCGCTGCTGTCTGAGGTTTGCTAGGCCCAGAGCCTCTGGTAATCTGTGTTTGATTAGAATGCACTGAGCTCTGACACCTGCTCGCTAGGCCTGAAACGCTTTGTGGCGCTCTACTTTGGAACTTGGGTTTATTGTTCCGGGTATACGAACATCTGCCCATCCATGTGTGTCTCTCTCTCTGTCTTCTTCTAGGATATTTGTCTCAGGTGTTCTCCCTCATTCTAGCCATCTCTCTCTCTCTCTCTCTCTCTCTCTCTCTCTCTCTCTCTCTCTCTCTCTCTCTGACATTCCCCTGCTTCCTCTTTCATAGGAAGCTATGAGACAAACACACCACTTGCATCATTCCTGAGCTCTGCGGTCTCCTCTTGTGGTAGTGGCGGTGTCAGAGTGGCAGACCAGGGAGGATTGGCCTGTCTGCGCCTGTATCACTTCCCCTGCCTCCGCTTCTGCCTCGCCCTGACCTCCAGCCAACTGGAGCACACCATTCGACAGCTCATTATGACACAGTGATGATAACCACAGCGCATGCCACCAGCTTGTTCAGTTGTTCGATGCACTGGCTTCAAGCTTAGAGAGGGGCCCATGAAATGTTTACACACATTAATTCTGCTGAACATTGACATACACGTGCGTATGAAATGCTCAGACAGATGCACATGAAACACATTCACATACTCATGTATGAAAAGCTCAAGTCTTAGAAGGACGAGAAAGAAGCTTTGAGAATGTAAGAGTGGGAGAACATTGGCACTATCTGGAAAGGTATTAGCCGTACAGTGCCTAGAGCAGAGTATAGTAATGTCCTCCTTAAGTTAATCAATGATGCAAGCCTTTATTGCATTTCTAAATATTCCTTTAGGATAGGAAAGGAGAACAAGCTTGCATGTTTTGAGTGGTCTGGTCTCGACTCTGTATCTCTGCCCCTCAAAGTCTTGGTCTTGTCTTGGTGTAGATTCACTCTGGTCTTGGTCAAGACTTGGTCTCGGTTTGGGTTAGTGTTATCATGGGTCGTTATCAAGCTCTGTGGAAGCCTCATAATGAGCATTCATTAGAATCAAGTGTGCTGGAACAGGGAAACATCTAAAACTGTCAGGACAGGGGCTCTCAGGGACCAGGATTAAACACCCCTGGTTTAGGTGGTGACTACAGCACTATCAGAAAGAGCATGGTTACTGTAAGCTCCTCATTCAAAGTGCTAGGTTGTAAACCCACTTTGTAATAATCAAAGACTATAGAAATATTGTCATGTGAATGATTACATAGTATTTGTGTGTAAGGATATATTCCTTTGGCTCTGTTTTATTCCTTCTTTATGTACGTCTGTTATATGGTCATTGGCTATGGTGGAAAATTTCTGAGAGAGAAGCATTATAAAGTGATATGTACTAAAATTGATTCGTGCGTAGACAGTTACAGGGGCAGGAAGATGACATTTCATCTGGATTTTTAGTGGGGATAGCTGTCTGCAGTTTATGCAGTTTTAGAGAGCCATAAATGGATGGGCCTGTGCATAACTCAGTTTGGCAGATTCGTTTTTAAATGATCTCCCCAAGCTCCTAAACCCCCTCATTTTAATTTGGTCAGGAAGACAGGATGTTGGAGCTTTTTTGCCCTAAGATGTTGGCCTCTGGTAGTCTAACGTCACAGCAGGAATATGGGCAGGAGGCTGCGTTTCTGGGTCAGAGAGAAGCCTCATAAGTACTGGGCTCAGACGATGGCAGCAGACACAGCATTAGTGGCTAAGCTATTCCTTTTTCATGCATGGTGAAGCACCAGAGGTCAGTCAAACTCTACATCCTGTTTCTTGGCCATGGCATGCCATGGTATCCCATAATTGTCCCTGTGAGCAGGTGTCCGATTTCACTTATGTCATCTTACAATTGACATACTACACGCTTACGCTGCATCCATGCTATCCGCTCGGTGCAGTTTGTGATCGTCAAATCAGAAAAATGTGATGGTCAGTGGCATGTTTCAATTGATCCGAAAGTATTATGTAACAGCAACAGCTTGAGGGTTAGTAGTATGTACAATACATTGTAGGCATAGCTGACTATTAGTGTGCTGATTGATCCATAATCACTGTTCCACAGTGTGCATCATTGGCACTCTCAATATGAGTTTGGTTGTTAACACCACAAATCAGACCTAAGCAGCTGTCGTGTGGGTGAGTGTTCTGGCACAAAATGGCTGCCACGCACACCAGGTGGGTGCTACACCTTGGTGGTGGAAAGCATGACTCATCCTCGCAAAGCGTAACGTTCAACTTGTTGCACTTGAAGAAAAGCAGGTTACTAACACCACTCATAAAACTGTATCTCGAGAACAGTATGGATGGGAAGACTTTATCTTCATCATTTGTGGTGGATTTCAGTTTTCAGCTACCTGGAATCTCTTCAGGAGGTGCTCGAGGCTGCTGTCAGTATCAGGAGTGAGCTAGCTTGTCTAGCTGCTTATAGGACAGTGTGTGCTAATGGTGGCACAGTTGGTTCCATGGCCAGATGGAATTTTATGGACTCTTTAGATTTACTTTTGAACGGTAATTTTTGCCGTGTTAGTAACATGAATCATTTACTTTTCTCATTTATAGTAGAGGGCAGAATAATGCAACTTCCGCTTACAACAGTGATCCATCAGTTCCAAATGTAAAGTGGGCAGGAGATGGGTTATGTGTGTACTTGTGTGTGTGTGTGTGTGTGTGTGTGTGTGTGTGTGTGTGTGTGTGTGTGTGTTTGTATTTGTTGTTGTCGGGTGAGTTACTAAACACCCCCCTTTGGGCTGATGGGTCGAGGTTCTGGACAAAGGAAGGGACGATGCCCTGCTGTGTGGCCCACTGCCATGCTCTCGTTTAGGGCTCCCAGTCTGGGCCTGTTATCAGCCTTCTCTACCACATCTGCTGGGCCTGTTCTGCCTCACCAGCCTTGCAGGCAGAGAGAGCTTAGGAGCTTACAGCTTGTTGACCCGTCAATGTAAATTGTAAGAGCTTTTTTTAGGGTAATGAAAAGACAAAAAAGAAAAGAAAAAGAAAGTGAGATTGGGATAGGTAGGGTGGTTGGGTGGGGGTTTTGCTGTGAGACAGAAGAAACAGTTACAAAAATAGCTTGAGCCTTGTCGCAGGGTGTTAAGATGCTATATCCAGGTTTCTGCACTGGCGAAGAAACAAGGGAAGCACTAATCTGGATAGCACAGAGAACAACCTACACCTATCAATGATAGTCAGTTCTGTATCCATCCTCTAGCCTTGCTCGCTCTACTGCACAATACATCAACATCGCTGTCCTGAAGATGTACGGCACTGTACTGTAATATCGAGGGTTGCTGTTAGGTGATGTTGATGACAGGGACCACTGTTACTGCTTTGGTCCATCTCTAATGTCTCATTCATCCGGTCATCACGCCATTTCTCAGACTAACTCCAACCTTGTTTTGGGCTGGTGCTTGATCTGTTTGGAGTAAGTCAGGCGGACCAAAGCTTACATTTATTCATTTTTTATCCAAAGCGACTTACAGCAAGTACAGAGACATTCTCTCTGAGGTAAGTAGGGTGGAGTGCCTTACCCAAGGACACAACATCAAGTAGCCACAGCTGGGAATCGAACTCACAACCTTCTGATCATGAGCCCAACGCCATAACCGCTGAGCCACCTGACTCCCTGACGATAGCCTGGAGCACATCTGTTCTGAAGGCTAATCCATAAGGGCCTGGATCAGCCCGCCCCACTGGGTACCCACTTAAGCTGGCAGCATGCTAACATGAGGACAATGGCGCTTGGCAGGGCAAGGATGGGCCAGACCTCATCATCAGTCGAGGGATCGTTAAGCTGGTGAGCGTGCCTCTCTGAGACTCCCTGAGCTGGGCTCGTGAGTGAAGCTGCAGCCTTGTTGTTGTTGGTGATGATGCTCTGCTCCCAGCAGCCCCCCTGGCAGGAGAGGTTTCTCCTTTTATCGACCTCTCGTGCTCATCTCTTGTTCTTTTCTTGGGCTGGCACATTTCTATTCCACCCCGCCTCATCTCTTTCACTCCACTTGCCTCTGCCCCCTCCCCTTATCAACCACCCGTCTCTGTCTCTTTTTCTCTATACATCTTTCTCTCTCTGTATGAGTGTATATGTCTGTCTCTGTCTGTCTCTGTCCATCCCTCCCTCTATCTTGCTCTCTTGTGTTCTCCCTGTTTACTCCTCCTCTTATTGTCCTCTAGTGGAACGCAGGATTGCCCAGGTCACCTTGGTATGCCCTGTGGTTTATTATTCTTTAGCTAGGACATTTGCAACAAAAATAGGAAGCAGAATCATCCCTCTTTATTATTTTGGGGGGATTGGACTTGTGCACTGCTGCAATACCATTTCACGGCTGAATTTAAGCTCTGCAGTCAGACTTTCCTGGGTGTTTTCCATCAAGGTACAGATCTAAGATCAGCAATAACAAACCAAATCAAGCCAAGTCAAGATGTTCTCCTACTCCATGTCTTACAAGCAGCACCTGCAGTGCTGACTCATACTGGGCAGACATTTTTTCCCATATGGGATTGTCATATTTGTATATGGCTGCTATCTTTCAGCCCTGCTGATAAAGCCACATGCCTTCAGCCATACTTTGATAAAGTCTCCCAGAACTGAGAAGGCAGAGACTCATATACTCATTGTGAAGGAATTCTGAAAATGCTTGCACGACCCTCCCTAGTGTTGCAACAATAGCAGGTTAGGAAGGAGAGAGGGTAACTTCAAGAATACTTCCCTGGGCTTAGAGTTGGATCCCAGCATACAGCTTTCCACAGACAAATGTTTTTAGTGCCAAAGGTACAACTTACAGCTTTTAATTAGCTACTTATCTGTGACGTGTGAGCATTTCTTAAAGACTTCTAGAGGTGAAATTCATGTTGTTACTGTGTTCATGTTTTTACTGTGGTATGTGTGGTTGGGTATTGCTCCTGGTATGTCATTTATTATAGTTTCATTTTGATTAAAGGAGTATGCAGTGTGCCCCTATTTTATAGGCCCTGCAGCCTTCTGGAGGTGCATGGGCTAAATATATGTATACAGAGGCACATCATCCAGGAAACAACTGTCACCCAGGACAGGAACACCATAAGGCACCTTAACTGCTCCATTAAGCAGAGCACATTGTCTAAAAATAGAGTCCAGGTTTAAATTTAGGAGAAAATGTATTCAGTGCAAAGAATCCTGCCAGACATGCAGCCGGGTCTGCCATCTAGTGGAATACTTGTGCAACTACATCTGAACAACTAAAACAAGAGTAATGTGACTCCAGCGATTCCATACTTTTGGATGACTGTCCCTAGCACTGTGCACCAAAGGCATTAAGCAATCAGCTAAACCCTAAAATGAGAGCTGTTCACCTGGGACCGTTTGTGACACTGTTATATGAGGTAATGTCTAATAATAAAGTGAGGGACTGGGATTCACTGAGAATAACAGAAGGGACGAACAGGCAGCTGATGATGAGTGTGTGTGTGTGTGTGTGTGTGTGTGTGTGTGTGTGTGTGTGTGTGAGAGAGAGAGAGAGAGTGTGTGTGCTGTGAGTGCAAATGCATGCCTTTCAGAACAGTAAGGATGCTGATAAGAGACAGCCTTAAGGGAACAGATCAGGAGAGGGAGGGAGCCATGGAGAGCAGAGACCAGAACAGTTTGGAATGAACAGGAGGAGGATCTGGAGAAAGAGTGGATGAGAGAGAGAGAGGGAGAGAGAGAGAGAGATGGGTTGTGTTCTAACATGAGAGCCAGACTGTGCACAGCAAAGGATTCAGAGGAGAGCTACCACCGGCTGAAGTGATGCTGTTCACGTTGCTCTTCTACCTGCGAGTCAAAGGTAGGGTTGAGAAGCTGCTTTTCCTGAACACTACCCGCTCCTAGTCTTTGTCATAGGCATGCTTCAGAGCACAGTAACATGTCCGTCATGTTGACTTTGAGTCTGTCCTGACAGCCACTGTACTTTAGTTACGGAACAACTGAACATGTAGGTGGACAGGCTAGGTGCAAATCAAGTTTCTGAGTGCCAGTGTGTGTGTGGACAGTAGACTGAGACTGCTTAAGCTGGCAGATGTGTGTTTGTATTATTTGTGAAGATAGGGAGTTTTAGTCATCAGTTATAATTTGTATGTTGTCAACTCCTATATGTTTGCATCTTAACTGGTCTGCAACTTAGCTGTACATTGCTCTAACCCCTTATTCTGAAATGGCACAGTCCCAAATAATGATCCGGCTGTTTCTGAACATGTTCGAATTGAATATTCCTCCATTTCCTCTTCGCTAAGAACATTTGAGTATCCTTTCCTGGGGCTGCTTCCTGTCAGTCCTGACAGCTCCTGTCTCCGAGCAGCGCAGAGCTCCATGGAGGTTTGAGATGGTGATCGGTGTAACCTATTTAGAGACTCATGTCCCCTGCTATCTTCCCTGACAAGTGGATACTAATCTAGTTGGCCCCAGTCAATCTGTCTCGTGCCATTGTCTTTCCTTCTCAAGGGTATTAAGGAAAAAAGGTCAAGGTCTTTGTGTTGAGGAAAGGGCTTTGTCTGAGTTACCATGGGTTGTCTTGGAGTCGTGTAGAAAACTCTTCCTACTCTGCCTAGGGGATGTGTACAAAGTCTGAAGAAAGGCTGGGGACATTGACATCCCTGGGAGACACTGCTAGGACAAGTAATTGCCCAATGCTAAGATGATTTTGCTCCAGACCTATTGCACACACACATTTATAAAAACTGACATAAAAATACAGTTAAGGCCACAAGTCTTTATGTCATTAAAGCTTGTTATCACTCTCAGACATGCAGAGAAGAAGGTATGAGTCTTGGTGTAGACTTTTTACCGACACGTCTTTTACAAGTGTTCCAGTCTGAACCCATAGGACCTACATACCTGACTCAACATTGAACATTCAGCCTTAAATTATCTGACACAAGCACAATGACTTAACCCGTATGTAGGTAGCTGCTAAGTAGGCCTTTCCCTGTTGGCTGGCTGGCTGGTTCGGGGCTGTATTTGAGGTTATGAGAAAAAAAATGGATGTCCTTACACACAACGTCATTGATGATACTGTAAGGGGTATTTTTGAAATCCAGGACAGTAATTGTTACATAAACCACTGCAGAAAAAGTCCTTTGTAAGGTCTAGTATCAAGCTAATTACTACTGGTGTCACATGTTTTTGCAGATTCAGTAAGGGAGAAGCAGAGGAGTGAGTGTTTGAGGGGAAATATATTTTAGAAGATGTAGATGGGGGAGAGAGTTGGGGCGCGAGGCGATGAGGAGCAGAACAGAAAACAGTTTTTGAGCGTGAGCAATGGAAAGCGAGAAGGTACAATATAAAAGCTCAGAATCAAAGAGATGCCTTCGAGCCCAGTGTGAAAGCTCATTTTTAGCTTTATCTCATCAAAGGCATGTGAAGACTGCTATAGATAGATATGAGCATGGGCTGGAATATGGGTGGTACAGTCTCACAACAGACTCTTACATAGAACCAGGCTCCAACCGTTTGTGTTTTGGCCCAATGATAGACCAGTAGCCACCAATAGTCCTTGTAAAAAAGCTGTGTCCTTATTTAATCAGTCCAGTATGCAGTGGTGGAGGAGATAGATGTATCTGTTGCCATGGTGTTGTCAAAGAGCTGCTGACTCATCAGAGGGCAGGACATCAACCATGATCCAGGGGATCCCACACACTGCTGAGAAGGCGCATGTGTGTGTCTTGGTGACAGCGAGAAAGAGAAAGATAGGGGGGCGAGAGATATAAATCGCCCACATGTTCACATTCTCTTTAGAACCTTTCTGTGCTCAGAAACTCTTCTAAAGCACCACAACCTCCCATATCCTTTCACAGTCACGGATCGTTAGTTTGGGACATTCTGAAAGTTAGTCTCTCAAGCTGCTTCTGTTCTCTTTAAGAATGTACTTTAATTAACTGTTAAATTAGCCGGCGATGTCACTTCGTAATGCCTTTTACGTGGTTTGATCGCCCCATATCAGGGAGGCCTAATTGTGTCCGAGAAAGCCTGTGGGCTGCTGCCAAGATCCCTTACTTGGCAATCTTGTAATGGGAGTCAAAGGCATGTCTTTTCTTTACTTTAAATAACATTGTTTAATGAGCTGGGAGGGGGGAATCATTGGGAGAGTTCCAGTGGGGACAAGACCCTAGAAAACTTTAGCTCCTGCTTTAGTATGAATTCTGTGCCGAACAACTGTATCATTCATTTGGAAGTTCCCTCAGTTTCGACTCCTGTTACTGTCTATTCAAGATGGGAACAGTCTTGTCCTTTGAAATGATACTTTTCCACTGTAAGGGACTTATCCCTAAACCTTTGAAGTCTTTTATCCTAAGAATCTTGGGTTGGTATAGAGCGCTCTCCCTCCCTTGAAGGGGTCTCGAGGCAGGCTGGGAGGCTGGGCGTTGTTGGGGCAGTATTATCATCTTCCTGCTAGGGTGAGGAACAATGTCTGGAAGTGAGTCAAGCCCTTGTAAATGTCCTGCCGTAGATCCGCACCACCTCGGCTCTATGAAAAACATCAGGGCTTTCTAACTAGGAGCCACAGACCCTCGTTTAAACATCTTCCAAACAAAATGGCGGGATTATTTGCTCTCTCATACGCTTTCCCAGGTCTGGTATTGTATGGTGTGTACGTGTGTTTGGTCCTTGCTGAAGGATTGTTGACATGTTTCTTGCCTAGGGTTGCCCTGCATTTTTCTCATCCTGTACCTTAGTGCCGTGTCTCTGTCCTCTCTCTCTCTCTCTCTCTCTCTCTCTCTCTCTCTCTCTTCCTCTCTCTCTCTCTGTCTCTCTGTCTTTGTCTCCATCACTGGCTCCTGTCCTGGCAATGGGCTGGTGAAAATGGGCCAATGCCACACTGGGTCTCAAGGGGATGTTGTAAGAGGTCAGCAGTGTGTGCGTACATTAGCCTTTGTGTTGTGCGTACATGTGTGTTAATGTTTTGTGGTGGTGATGATGTGGGTGGTTTGTGTCAGCGTGTGTGCGTGCGTGCGTGCGTGTGTGTATGTGTGTGTGTGTATTGGTAGCAGTTCAAGAAAGGTTATTGTCACTCGTGCTCTACACAATGCCCAGAACAGCATGCTCTGTCTGTTTTGACTGCCATGGTCTCTTAATTGGATCCAGTTTGCATCTGAGGCTGATTTAATCTGACGTTCATGGAGGATTAAACATAACGTCTTCCGCCTGATATTATGTGCTGATTGGATCATCTCCGACCAACAACACTTCTGGTTGAGAGAATACATCTGGCTTTTTAAAAGCCTATTAAAGTCAGTAAGGACATACAATCTCCTGTCATGTTTTTCAACCTCTCTACCGTTAGTTCATCATGATGTTTGACCCATGGGGTCGTCATCGTTCAGTTATCATTACCATGACTGACTCATACTGACTCACACCTGCAGGTCACTTGGATGAGAGATTCTTTCTGTACAATCTGAAGTGTACTTAAAATTCATGAATTTTGTATTATCATAGACTCATATTATTATTATTATTATTATTATTATTGATTATGTACAAATGTGTGTATTTACAGTTTGTGGGAAACTGAAAGTAAACTTTCGTTGCTTGGGACAAACGTGTCACAAGTTTATGCAGCATAAAGAGCCCCTTCCAGTGCTGTACTGCAGCGACAGGTACTGATGTGGTGTCAGAGTATGGTCCTGACACACACACTCCACTTCAGTCTGATAACATGTGTGTCTGTGTCTCTCCTGTCTGCAGCCTTGTCTTGTCATTGCCCCAGGGTTGTGTGTTTCTGGGAGTGTTGTAATCACTGAAACCTTGCATATTGAGGTTGGCTGCATCCAAATAGCTCTGACTGAGTTCAGGCTTCATAAACAACACTGCTTCATAATGCACCCGCTCTCCAGAGGTTGTTTAAACATAGAGTACTTAGCGTAGTAAGTCTTGTGGTTACTTTGCACACAGATGTTGATGAAATGTCATATAATGGTTGAGACCAAGACACATGTACACAAGCTGCCCACACTGTTAGTCCATGTACAGGAGAACATGTTCAACATAGGATAGTTATGCTGAACCATGCAGTTTACCTGACAGACAAGCCTGGTTTACATATAAACTGAAACCTAACATGCTGCAGACGTGGCCCCCGCCCACCTGGAATGTGACAGGTAGTTCACTCTCACACACCCACACGCTCACTGGTGATTGGATAATGCCTGCTCCTCTGCAGTGGCATGTTGTGTCTCCCAACAATGATGCCTGGCGGAGGAGAGAGGAAAAAACTAGGTAGCTATGGAAACAACGCGTGGTAATCAGTGGTGGCGGTTCCTTTCAGATGTCTTGATTTAACAGGATTAGCGGGAGAATCCACAGAGCAAGGGCTGTTCCTCCTTGATCCGCTCTGCCTGTACTTGCACAGATGTAGTTCTTCTGCATATTAAAATGAGGGTATAACATGAATTTACCTGCGTCATATTTTAGCTTGTGCTTGTGCATGCCTACGCGATGGCGTAATGTGGCTGTATCTACGGCACGCTTATTTTAGTGTGCGTGAGCGTGTTCCGTGTTCTCGTAGTTAAATGAAATGCTCTCCATCGCTTGTTTCGGACGTGAAAGCAGCAGGCTTTAATAATCAGTGGTATATGGATTCCGAGGTGAAGGCATCCATCATAGCAGCGAGGCCGAGGCTGCGTGCAGGCTGGATTCCAGCACTCTGACAGGGAAGCCCTATGAACCCGTGAAACCAGCTCTCTGGTTGTCGTTCCTCCCTGCTCTCCTCATCTGTTCTGCCTTAAGTGTCTTGTCGGGCGTTTGAATCCCATTCTCCATGGCTCCGTGCTGCAGCTGCTAACCAGCACAGTAAAGTCAAGTTAGGGCAGCACAGAGACAGCCTGACATGCTCATAATGTTCATCGTATGAACATCCTGATGGAAGAAATGGAGCAGCCTAAGATTAAACAGAGACCAAAGCCGATTGACCTCACTGCCAGAAGCAGACAAAACCATGCCAAGAGAGATAATGGTAGAGAGAGAGCGTTTTCTTTTAATCATATCAATATTGTGTGCGGCGAGAAGCTGTAGAGTGAGAGAAAGGGATCTTTGGTGTGAATATAAATGATGGTGTGGGCTCTCCGTGTGATAAGAAGTTGAACCCCAGGGTATGAAAAATTAAACAGACTGCACCCAGTTTTGAGGCAATAAACACACAAAAAATGCGCACAGCGACAGCATATTTTTAACGGTTTGTGTCTAGCGCGTTTAAAGGAGCTGTGGTTGTTTATTTGAAGATTCACTTTTATTTGCCGATAAGACCCCTCGTCATCACAATTAACTAACCACAGCTGACATGCGGTGGGCTGATGAGGAAGTTGCCATGGCAACAGAGGCAAAGCGAGCGGGCGCGTGCCGCACCCACCAGACCACCAGACAGAGACACCAGTCAGCAAACAGGACTGGGAAGGAGAGCGGTAGCACTGTCAAGGATTGGTAGAAGCAATGAGGGGGTGACACTACACAGCTTCTGCTTGAGAATAGGACTTTTTGAATGGGGTGTGGTTGATTTCCCCTAATGATGACTTCACTTCTACCTGCTACTCATTTGATCCAGAACTAACACTAATTAGGATTATCTCATGTCATCAACCATGTAGACCAACAGAAAGGTGAATGTGGGAAAGCTATCCACCCCATAAGATCCTGGTTTAAACACATCAGTATATGAACCTGTGTTAAGGACAGAACAGTCTTCATGAATTTGATACAGAGAGAGGGAGGGGAGGGGGGAGATGTGGAGGTAGAGAGTGTAAGAGAAAGGGAGGGTTGGATGGAAAGTGGAGGGGGAGAGGGAAGTGAGTTCAGAGAGGATGGGTGCGAGCATGCGTGTGTCTCTAAGGAATCTTAAGGGATTTCTCCTCACTCACTTTGATAACGACTTGAAAGCCTGTGGCTTTAAGGGAAAGTCAAGACCCTTCTCCTTCTCTGGCCGGCCTCAGTTCTCTGTCCACGCCTAGAGCTGTACTTTCTCCTCCGGGGTTTTTCAGACCGGACTCTCCTTGTTCCTCTGCCATTCCTCTCTCCATCTCTCTTGTTGTTCCCCCGTTCTCCCAATGCTGCTCCTATACCACCGTCTCCTTTGTGTCCTAGAATCGATCTACCGCCGCGGGGCCAGAAGATGGAGGAAGCTCTACCGAGTCAACGGACACCTCTTCCAGGCCAAGCGCTTTAACAGGGTGAGTACCACCCCGGTCACCTCTAACAGCATGCGTACATTCCATTTGACATGCATTTCTAGGACAGCTTTACATGATTTAGGGCTTACACACTTCACAAAGTCTCACTGCTACCTGTGAGGACAATGGTGCAGTCACTGTAACGGACATTGATTCTTGGTTTTGGTTTTACTGGCAAGAAATTGATGGTAGAATCTGAGAAATCTTCTAGACTCTTAGATTCACGAGTTGCACAGTCATTAACAAACATTGTGGTTGAATAATACATGGCAGGTTATTAAGTCGCCAGTGTCACTGAGCTGTGTGGATATTGATGCATAATTCAAATAACCTAGATGTGCCTTGTTTTGGTACACACTTACACACACACAAACATTCACACACACACACACACCACATCGTCCCTGTTGTTATGCTGGTAAGAAGCTGTGTCTGGTTGAATTCATAGAGGTGCGGAGAAGAGTTACCATTAGCATGCATTAGCATGTGACCTACATTCCAATAGTTGCCATGCTGCAGCACACCACCAGCCATTCTAAATGCACAATGTCCACTCTGCCTTGGTGCAGGAGGGTGAGGTTAATGCTGTTACTGTCAGTTCCTGAGTGCTTTTCCCATCTGAAGGGGAAATATGAGACACGGGTGCTCTGTGTTTGCAGACCATGAGCACAGGCAACTGGAAGAATGTCTGCTAAAAAGACTCAATGTAAAAGACCAAGAGAGTGAGTGCCAAATCTTCCCACCTAACTACACCACGCCATATAGTTCCTTAATTAAACAGCAAGTTACTTGTCTTTGTTCAGTTCACTTTGATCACTTAGAGCCTGTTTAATGTTGACTAGTTAAACACCCTGAATAGGCTCACAGTCTGGTTGGTAAAGGTGTGGTAGTGATGGCTACTGAGGGTGAATGTGTCCCTGAGGTGATGTGGTGGTATTGAGAATGTCCGGGCTAGATTGTGGGGCAGCTAAGTGCACTCGTCTGCTAACTCAGCCGATATGAGTTCTCAGCTCTGATGGTAAGCAGCTCAAAAGTACATTGAGGGCTGGACTGGATAAAAGGTTGGCAAGACCTCTCATTTCCAGAAACATATCATTTTTCTAACCGTACTCCTGCACTCCCATTATTCGATGGCTGGACAGTTCTGGTCAGTTCTTTTCCTCATGTTGCAAAACATGGATAAGTGGGTAAGGTTTCACTGCCCCCCCCCCCCCCCCCCCCCCCCACACACACACACACACACACCCCCACACACCATCCTTTTTCTTTCAATTTCTGTCTTGCTCTATCCCTTTCTGTTGTGGAGAATAAATACATTGTGAATACTTCTTCTTAGACACAATAGGTTCTTTTGACTCGGTTCTCCATCCCTGCATTAGTATTTGGTAGGGAGGTGACTAACAGCACAGCCTCATTGTTATAGCTGATCTGTTAGTAGAGCGGAATAAAAGACCCAAACAAAGCAGTCAAATCACGTCAGTTCAAACTCTCCACAGAGACATCAGGCAGAAGGCAGAAGGCTCCTCGGTTCATGATAGTCTACAGTCCTGTCTGTAAATGTTTCTGCTAGCTTTAGAATTGTAGCAATTTTAGCTATGCTAGTCATTCACGTGTGTTGATATTTGGGTGTGTTTGCCTGTGTTCTCCATCATTGAGTAATGTCATGGTGTAGAGCTTGATGTCTGTTAAGCCGCCGCTTCCTCTATGCGCATCTCGGAGGGAATGACGATAAAGACTTTTCAGTAAACAGGAAGAGCTACTTAGCTGCATCTGTTTCCAGAATTGACGTGGAGTGATACCCAAGTAGTCAATCGATAAGCGTTTTCTATTGTCTTAAACTGCTGAAAGCCATTCATATTGTTCTAAGAAATGTCTAGCCTATCATAAAGCCTTTAACTTGTAGAAATACAGTTATATTCACTGCAGCAACTGTTCAATAACCCTGACCCCGATGGAAAATCACGGTGTTGTGCACTTCAGGTAGAAAAAGGACTTGTTGCATCAATTGCACTTAGGTAAATGTGAATGTAAATGATTAGCGTGGTTACCACTTCATGGTCCAACTCTTTTGAGCTTCTGAGCGTAAGCAGGCAGGGCTGGCTGATGTCTCTTATACAACAGCATCCTAAAGAGTGAGTGGAGGGTCAAGAGCACCACAGAGGATGACTGCTCTGCTCTGACTCAGGGTTCAGTTAATACACTTTATGTAGTCTGTTCCGCATTTGTTGCCTAGCTCCTCTCTTTTCTTAGCAGCATGGAACGACTCAAGCATCTTATTAAAAGGCCAGCTAGACTAAAGTGTATCGGCAATGTTCAAGTTGACAATGAGCTGGCGCAAGACGGTGGACAAGATGTTCAGGGCTCCTGGATAAATGCTGCGATAAATACAGCCTTTTGGAGGAAGGACAATTTATTGTCTTAATCAGTTGTCCACACTTGAAGTGGAAAATGCATCACTATCACCAATCAACATAACAACAAGAAAACTAATTCAGCCTTGTTCAAGTACTCTCATTACAAAAGCGTTGGCTGTCTTTGACTGGGATGTATAAAGTTATCTCATCTAATTAAAATGTATTTCGTCAAGACCAAGTTTTCAGTGATTGATGACAGTTTTGGTCCTTCATTTTGGAATCTTGCAAATCTGTATCCCTCAGCTCATAGCCTGAGTAACACATTTAGACCTTCGCCTTTTAAAGAACAAGAACAAAACACCCATCTTCAAAAGATTCTTACTTCAGAACAAGGATTTATTAATCCCCAGGGTGTATGTGCCACACAGGGGAAACAGATTTGTTCTGACAAATAAAAGTGCAAGGGTTTATACATTTTTTACTCTATCTCCAAACATTCCTTGTTTGAGTCAATTTGGGAGGGGGTTGGGAGAAATGTTGAAGTTACCGGCTGTATCTCCATGGCAACAGTGCTCTGCTCTCCTCAGTATGTTGGTAAACATTGTCAGTGTTCTGCAATACATACAACATTCCCACATTCATGTGCACTGCGATTTTGTCTCACTAGTGTCTAGACCAAACAAAGCCAAACAAAGACATAAAAGTAATCTTAACAAGCGAGAAAGTATGGATGACTCGTTAATTTTGATGTAAAATATTTCCCGGGACTGTACTGACAAAAACAGACTATTTCAATACAACTTGACATAGCTACCTTCTTGGAAAATCCTGAGCACTGATTACCACCAAATTCCAACACTCGTCTCCTGGCTTTTCGTGCATTATCTCTCCCCCATTGATTCGTGATCAATACATCTCCGTGTAACGATGTTATCAGGTTAAAGTATAACCCCTGTTTCTCCATGTTGTCTGCTCTCCAGAAAGCATACTGTGGCCACTGCAGTGAAAGGATATGGGGGCTGGGGAGGCAGGGCTACAAGTGTATCAACTGCAAATTGCTGGTCCATAAGCGCTGTCACAAACTCGTCCCTCTGACCTGCCAAAGGCTTATGGTGAGTACACCATTCTGGTTCAAGACTAATCACTCAAGCATCCTGAGGCTAAAGGCTGTATAGTAGTAGTAGTACTTTCCATTCAACAGGAGCTGTTTGGTGTACAGTGTCAAATGGACAGGCTTGAATCACCCTCTTTTTTGCAGGGAATATCATCATTTACACAATGAGATATAGTCATGTGTCTTCTCTAGAATAAGGAAACACTGTATCCTTTGATACTTGTCTTTTAATTAGGAGCGCAGACACAGTAATACAACATTAGATATGCTGGCCCAGAGGTTCAGATTGAGTTCGTTTGGTACAAATTAGAGTAGCATCTCCGTGCAAACAAAGTCCATCCCTGACCTAATCAATAGAGTTTCCTTTTATGGCATTTAACAATGCTCCTTCAGCAGCAGCTCCTTAATTTGAGCCTTTCATGACCTCAAACAGACAGGCCTTCATGCCTGACAGCAACATGTCATCTTCAAACAGGAAGTAGCCTTATCACCCTCAGCTTTTTCATCCAGCTGGACGTAGATGTATGCTTTTCCCTGTGGATGCAGGAAGGCATGAAGTATTTCAACTTTAAATAATGATCACATGAAGAGGTTGATCAGTGGTCATGAGCATAAAAATACAATGTAGTGATTTGTCTGCTCTTTGGTCCATTTCCCATCCAGGATCCAGTCATGCCATCACAGGAGCCCCCTTTAAATGAGAAGAGCGAAGAGGTGGACCCCCCAGCTGAGGACACAGAGGACGCAGATGGAAGTAAGCTGCTCGCATCCGACGAAAGCTCTCCTGTTTTCAGCATGTCTGATGTGATCTGCTGGGGAGAACACATTTGAAAAATGCATGGAAAGTCTTAAGATGAACTATGCTGTTTTATGGGTCATACAAAAATCTACTGAAGTCTTATGCGAAGGGCGAGCCAGTTAGTAGTCTGCTGCTGTTTCAAGCAGCAGTCACTGGTATTTTGGAGTGCAGAGGAACAGTCTCAAGCCTTTTAACCTCACAATCTATCTAGCTCAAACCCCCAGGTCATGCTCACTTGCACTAATGTTTACGATGCCTGTAGGCCATGTCTGAAAGGACTTGCCTCCCATTGTGACAAAGATGTACAGCACACACAGTCTTCTGTGAAGTTCCCTAGTGTATAGGTCACTGTGAAGGTTGTTGGCCCAGCAGGTGACAGGAGTGTCACACAGTAGACCAGTGATGACAGAACAGCACAGTATCCACCAGTGGGCTGACCTAGTTGGATAGAGGCAGTAGGGAGTCTGTATCTCTGCAGGGCACACCGCCCTCTGCTGGTCAATAAGAATCACAACAACCCCACACAGTGCAAATGTAGTACTGTGTGGTAGACTGTGTGTATAACTGCCAAGGTCATTTCACACCAGTTAGTTTCAATATTTTAAATGTAAATAACGTAAATAGCATTATGAATGCTTGAGAGTGATATCCGTTTTCTGTTTTGTCTCTGGTCATTAGTACCATTTCTACCACACAATCGCAAGGTGGACAAAACAGAGGACGACTCAGAGGTGAGAGTCAACTACTAACACATTTCTCTTTAAACAGCGAAGGATGGGTGTTCACTTTCACGTTTCATACACTCCATCTTTTAGTGTGAGATAACTAACCCCAAACTGGCCAACTCTGTGTATCTGTGACTGGACACCTCTAGTCAGGTTCAGAGCCTGGAGAGCTTCCCTGCTGCCTGCATGGCTGTAACCCTCCACCCCTCTACACCCCCTCTAGGACATCAAGGCAGTGGTGGACGGGATTGATGGCATCAAGATCTCCCAGGGGCTGGGCCTGGGCGACTTTGACCTGATCCGGGTGATTGGGCGGGGCAGCTACGCCAAGGTGCTGCTGGTGCGGCTGAAGAAGAACGAGCAGATCTACGCCATGAAGGTGGTGAAGAAGGAGCTGGTGCATGATGACGAGGTAGGGAGGAGGGACAGGGGGAGGAGGAGGGAGAGAGGGAGGGAGAGGAGGAGGACGAGATGGGAGAGGAAGAGGGGGAGAGACAGGAGGAGGGGGGGGAGGGAGACAAAAGCCACAGCAAGAAAGGTTGAGGAGAGAAGGGCTGAGGGATTTGAAAAGAGAAAGACAACAGGCGGAGGACGGGAAAAGATGAGGAAGAGGAAGTGAACAAATCCATGGAATAGAAGTGGAGAAAGACATAAAGAAAGGGAAGGAAACTGAAAGAACAAAAGACGTAGAGTAATGAATGAAACACAGAAGCTTTGGAGAGACTGTTCACGTCTGGAAACCATGAACATGACAACTGGTTTCTAAAAGAGATATGATAAATAGAATGATTTCATATTTCCAAAGCTGTAGTTCTGTAGTATCTGGGTACAGATGGCGTATTAGATTATAAATTACCTTTGCAATTGTATTTCATATATCCACTAGGTGGAGCTATGGTATTGCTATTCTTCCATACTAATTGAAATAGGAAAGAATTGGCCTACTTAGATATTGTCTGTTACTTTGGTACATAAAATACTTTCATTTCTCATCCATCACCACATTACAAAACATACAACATAGCTAAAATAATAGTATGTTTCTACACAGTACCCTTAGGAACAGATCACTTCCAAGTTAGATTTTTTTTGGAATATGATCCAGAGGGTTATCACAGTGAAATATTCATTAATGTATGCCTGGATTTCATTATTCATTTGTTTATTAAAGGCTGACATCAAAGATACTTTCCAACAGACCAGCATAGTGTGGCCTCTCAAAAGCCTGCACATCTGATTCAATTCCAGGAAGCTGACCAGTAGGAGTTAATGCTATAAATTATTACTTGCCCTTTCCACTCGTACTAAAGGCGAGTTGATGTGCAGTCAAATCAAGAAAAATATTGCGTGAGAATCATCAGAATGTAGCTCGTTCCCACATTTTTCAAAGGTCTAGATAGATCTATTGTGCAAAAGACAGGCATTGTTTTGAGCACTGATGAAAGAGTAGGCATCCTGAGTTGTACTTTGACTCATAAAATCCATCTCTCCAATTTGGCCTCCTCCAGTCCTGATACCCAATCAAGTAGAAACAACATGGTGGAGGCCAGGTGGTGCCATTCATTTCAGTTTAAAATAACTGTATTCATTGCTGATGGATCTATCTTAGTCATACAGAGTCCGCTTGAACTCTGCAGAGGATCGTGCATCAGACTAGCTCTCTGGACCGGAGCAAAGCCCAGCTGGCCTCTGTTTAGCCAAGTCAGCTCTTGGCTTCCGGTGTGCCCCGTCCCGGCTCAATCCTATCCCCAGCTAGGCCAGCCAAGGACGGCTTTTCAAACAGAGAGCCAAGAGCAAAATGCCCCAGACAAGACATCTGAGATTGTTTTCTCTTTAAGAACGGGGGCGTTATTGAGGGAGACTGTTTGGGATGCTTTGTCCTTCCTCTATAAATGGGAATATATCTATATTTATGTGTTCCTTAAGTCTCAAGCAGACATATAATACATAGAATGTCTTCCATTTAATGACAGGGTTTTATACTTGTATGTATTTTATACTACTGGTACTGATATTTTATACTACTGGTACTGAGAGAGACTACAAGTTTAGAAAATGACAACAGTCAGGGCAGGGGAGGAAGGAAGGTCATGTCCTCGAAAAGACCCAACAGCTGCCTTCCTCTGTGACTTTCAACCCCAGCTGATACCAGGCAGTGTAATCTGCTCTCCGCTGGCACGGAAATTAAAACGGACAGATTTGTAAAGCTGTCTGTCTGCGGTTATATTTGTGTCTGTGTGTGTGTGTCTGTGTGTGTGTGCACGTGTTTGTGTGTGAATTTGAGCGGTTGTATGCCTAAAGAGAATGTGCATTCATGGTCTGTGTCTTGTCAGAAGAGGAAGCCTGCAAACCAAGTCATAATGTGTTTATGAATATCAGGTATTGGATGGGACATATTTGATTGAATTGAATGCCTTTTTGCAAGATGTGTCTTGGTGTAATTCCTGTTTCATCTGCTCTCTTTATCCCATGCTTTATCAGAAGAGAAAATACCAGGTGTCTCACTGACTAATGCTACTTCTTTGTGATGATGTTGGAGAGTAGTGTTTGATGTTTTATTCTTCCATGCCAGTTTGGCTAAAATAAGAAGTTGTGTTTCTGTATTTGAACTCGTACCAGAATTGTTAACATTCAATAAGGAACACAACGCAGGGATTTCATGATAAATGAATAAAATATGTATAATTTTCTATTTGAAAGAGTTGTTATCTTGTAACTGTTCAAGACCATGCTGCGCAGGTATACATTAGCGTTTCGCTATGTGCTGCTCCCTTTTGGGAATTGTCTTGACAGCATATCAACTCGTAATGAAAGGGGTTAGCCTGCTACACAAGGTTGATACTAAACTAAACTTTTAGCCGTAGCATTATGCATCAACTTGAAGCTATTGGTGTTAGTTTATTGATCAGACAAGTGGATTGCTAATGCGTTTCTTCCTCTGTTTGTGTCTCTGTATCTCTGTGTTTGCGTCTGTCTTCTTGTCCGTCTGACTCTAAAGGATATCGACTGGGTGCAGACCGAGAAACATGTCTTCGAGCAGGCGTCGACCAATCCATTTTTAGTAGGCCTTCACTCCTGTTTCCAGACAGAAAGTCGGTAAGAGGCTGAGTGACAGACGAACAAATCTCACATGACCATTCCATGCAACTACAACAGCAGCCTTGCACCCATGACCTTGCACTGGTAAACATCTGAGCCTGTCCAGTGTACAACATGAAACAGTCCACCCACGGTATCAGTGTCAGTAAAAGCTATGACTCAAAAGCAGATTTCAAAGGGGTGTCCTGAAATGTAACCTAGTCAAGTGAGCACATCTCGGAAGAGAAAAGAACAGGAGAGGTTGAATGAAACTGAAAAGCAGAAAATCCAATCACTGGGGACTACCATTGCTGCCGAGCCTATTCTAGTCTTTTGTTGTTAAAGCTACTATTATAGAAATGATCAAGTCTGGGCCATTTTCATGAAGACCTTATTTAACCGAAGAACTTTATTCAATTTCAGTTCTGCTGGCAGTTTAATGAAGACCCTGCTACTGTATTGTCTGGAAAAAATTGCTTTTTGGGATCCCTCGATAGTCAACAATTCTTCATGATGCTCGGGGAAAACTAACAGAAAAACCTCCCCTTCCCTTCCTGTGTTTCCAGGTTATTTCTGGTGATTGAGTATGTGAACGGAGGCGACCTGATGTTTCATATGCAACGACAACGGAAGCTTCCGGAGGAACACGCACGGTAACCATCCATCTCCTAACTACCACCGCTTACATGGGGCGGAAACTCCAAACTTCTCCTTCTTTCAATTACAGAGCTTGTCTCAGAGGGATCCATTTATTTCCAAGGATAATTCCCATAAAAGGATAATATTTTAGATTTTTTGACAAAAGTGGATTAAGTCTAAGGCATGGTCTCTACCTCCCTCTCCTTTCTCCGTCCAATATCCTCGTTCTCTGTTGCGCTCCCCCCCCCCCCTCTCTCTCTTTCTCACTTGCGCATGGAATTGAAAATGTGAGGGACAAGGCAGAGGGATGAGTGGCTTCCAGGAAAGCCATCCTGTGAGAACAGGATGTCACAGAAGCGGCCAGCCCTCGGCGCTGTCCTGATTGGAATCTGGTTAAGTTGACATCAGCAGTTCAACTAGATCATGAGTTCCCGTTCAAAAGATGAGAATAACCAAACGGTCTGAACAGCGCAGGGATGTTCAGGAGCTTCCAGCTCCTTCCAATTGGCTTTTTCCTAGTGTACATTTTTAAACCCGTATGTCTCCACTTTCAATTTTTCTCAGGACGAAAGAATTATTTACGAGGATACTCTTCTGAATAAGGCCAGTAGAGTACCAATCGCTGACCTCAACCATACATAATGTGCACGCATAATTCATTGTGCCGGTCTACGTGGCTGCCATAGTGGCGGCGGTTATAATCGTAAAATCAAAGGCGAGGTAATTTAGAGAGGCACCAGTCTCCCACTGGCGCCTGTATCTGTCTTCCAGAGCCCCAGCTTGTCTATGCAAAACAGCATGGTAATCACCAATAATGATCGTACATATTCATGAGCTACGCTCTCAGAAAGACCCCCTGGGTTAGAGGGGTGGGGGGGGGGGGAATGATGGCATAGCTGACAGGATGCAGCTTATGTCAGTCTAGATGCCAACTGGTAGAAAACCCAGCCTGGTGGGGGTAGTCATGGTCCGAGTCTCAGACAGTGAGAGGTAAAACAAGCTTACAGCCAGGGGGCTCTTCCACTTATCTCCTTGAGACAGTGTTTTGATGGGAAGAAACATGGAGGGGCTCAGATGAGATAGCCTAATAGGATGTCATGTTGTTAAATGTTGGGAACATCAATAAGAATATTCTATCCTTTTTTAAAGTATCTGTAAAACCTAATGCACTAGTCAGGGGTTCATGAATGTGTTTGTTCAAAGAGAGGTGAGAACACCTCTAGGTCTGACTGAGTTGACTGTGGCACTGCTTTCAGATTCTATGCTGCTGAAATTTGTATCGCGCTCAATTTCCTGCATGAAAAGGGCATCATCTACCGGGATTTGAAACTGGATAACGTGCTGTTGGACCATGAGGGACACATTAAACTCACAGACTATGGGATGTGCAAGGTAAGGCCTCTAGTCCAGCAGTGGTCCTGCCTTCCACTTCAGTGAATAAAGCAAGGAATCAATGCTTTTGGTAGCTAGAGAGACAGCTTTCTCTTTTTCCTTTCTATCCAGGGTATTTTTTTAACTTAACTTTCTATTTCCACTTCCGTGTTATTTTTTTACCTTTTACTACTACCATGCTCCTCTTTCCCCCCTCAGGAGGGGATAAGACCTGGGGACACCACCAGTACGTTCTGTGGGACCCCAAACTACATCGCCCCTGAGATCCTCAGAGGGGAAGACTATGGTGAGGGCCTGGACCGGACTCAAACAATCTGTCTAGTTTGTCTGGAAATGAGTCCAATGCAGGTACAACACATCACAGCTGACTGTAACCAAGACCTCTTGTTTCTCTCTCTCTCTCTCTCTCTCTCTCTCTCTCTCTCTCTCTCTCTCTCTCTCTCTCTCTCTCTCTCTCTCTCTCTCTCTCTCTCTCTCTCTCTCTCTCTCTCTCTCTCTCTCAGGCTTCAGCGTGGATTGGTGGGCACTGGGCGTGCTCATGTTTGAGATGATGGCTGGAAGGTCCCCATTTGACATCATCACTGACAATCCAGACATGAACACAGAGGAGTACCTGTTCCAGGGTGAGAGAGGGGGGAGACTGGATGATCTGGATATCTAGAATAATATTATAAGGGGAAACCATGCCGACTGTTCCTCCATGTATGAGGCCTTGTGTGTATTTGCAGACTAGCCATATGCTAGAGTGTGACACCCCAATGCCTTACTGTTGTAACGGACATTCCACCATACCGCCCTCCAGTCTCCCATGCCATGTACTCCCACCATGCCCGCCAGTGGCATAGCATGGCACCAAAACTGGCATCTGCCAGCCCTCTTGTACTCCACTCACCCCCACAGGGCAAGCAGCATGCTCCTGGATGTCACCTCACCAACGGAAATCAGACCTCTCTCTATATAAGCAGTGCAGCCATATGCCACCTCCTCTAACCTGTGCCAACCCCAACATGGGCAGGCCTGCCTCCCATGCCGACCCACAGCTATAGACAGACACATAGAGCTTGGCAAATGCCGGTGGAGAGATTTCACAGGGTGACATGGTGATTTGTATTATTTTTAAGAATGTTAGTGTCTGTGTAAGTTCCTGCCACTCTCTGGTCTCGCCAATGCAATTCAACCTTGTTCCACCAATCATCTTCCCTTACCTGTCCGTTTGGGTCCATGTAACAGTCATTTCGGAGAGTCTGGGCTTCAGCCAAAATGGTGGACGGTTGACCATACCCAACGCGCCTGTACACACACCTACACACAGACATACAAACACACACACAGACGCACACACGCACAGATGCCAGCCGAGGCTCACCCTCCTCCCTGGTGCTCGGCCATTGGTGCATGGAGGGCCGGAGAGAGAGGCTGCCCTGAACGCCCCAACTGTCCCTGAGAGAGCTGATCCATTCAGGATTTTATTAAGAGGGTTGCATAAACAAACAAACAAACAACAAACACGGGGTGATGGCGTTTAGGAAAGAGGAGGGATAAACACTGTTTGGCCTGTAATCTGTTCATCAGCGGAGAGGTCAGAGATGTTAAACGGCTTTGCATCCGGTCGTCTGCTCCTAGACACGCAATGTTTGTTTTGACTGTGTGTTTGTGTGTGTGTGGGGGGGGGAGGAGGGGGCAGGGGGAGATTGACAGGGGGGCTGAGGGATGAGAGACAGACATCATCGCTGTTAAGAGAGGATCGGTCAGCGAGTCATTCTCGGGGGCTGGTTTCTGTGAGGGATTTGACTTGATTTGACTCACCAGGAACTAGAGGACAAGATGAGAGTCAGATTATGATGGAAAATGATACTGGGGTCAGGCCAGTCGTTTCACTCACCTAAAAAAAGAGTGAGAATACAGAATAGTTTGTAAATAATAGTAATTATCTTAATTCAACCTACAGCATAAATACTCCTATGTGTTCTAAAAGGGGTCATACGATTTCCTCGTCTCCCTTTTTTTTCAAAAATTGTTCAACTGAGAACCTCTGGCTGACAACAGATGCTTGTTAGATGTTGTACAGAACTAGCATTTCCCGCTTTCTCCTCAGTCCTTCCTTCCTTCCTCTTATTTTCCCTCCCTCCCACCCCCCTGTGTTTAAACTCCCACACAGCAGACAGACCCTCACTGGTATGCAGGATGGTGAATCACCCATTGTTTGTCTCCCTCATCACCATTGTCCTCCTCATCTCTTCTTCCCCAACTCTCTCTTCCAATTTTTTTTATGTATTTCTTGTTTTGCTTACTGTTCTTTCTCTCTTCTCTCCACAGTTATTCTCGAAAAGCCCATTCGTATCCCAAGGTCTTTGTCAGTGAAGGCTGCCAGCGTGCTGAAGGGCTTTTTAAACAAGGTGAGAGGAGAGAACACACACCCCAGTGGGTCTAATCAGACCCCTCTTCTCTTCTTGCCTTTCCTTTCCTTTCCCCACATCTCCTCATCTCTACTCCCTCCCTCCCTCCCTCCGTCCCTGTGTAGGATTGTGGCCAAGACCCCATTAGTGGCAGCAACGTGACAGCCAATCTATGTCAAGGCCTCATCAGTTTGGCTGAGAGCGTTGTGTTGTGCGTGTGTGTGTGTGTGTGTGTGTGTGTGCGCGTGCGTGGGCGTCTAGTTTGTATTTGAATATTTCTGTAGTAAATCCAACACCAGCCCTACATACACTGCCCCCTTAGACCCATGTTTTTCAAGTATCACATTTTATGTAGGTATATATCCAATGGCATACTTTATTCTATGAAATACTTTAGCAAACGAATGCATACCCTGCTTTTCTCAAGTCTTTTTTTTTCTTCTTTTTTTTTCTCTACAGGACCCCAAAGAGAGGTTGGGTTGCCAGGTCCAAACTGGTTTTACCGACATCAAGGCTCACACATTTTTCCGCAGCATAGACTGGGACCAGGTAACCCCCGCCCCCCCCCCCCCCTTTCCAGATGCTTTCACAGTGATTGACAGTTATGTGTAGTTATGTTGGATTTTAAAAGTTAAAGGCCACAAAAGAAGCAACACTCAAAAATGTTATCGCAACGGTAATAATAATGACTTATATTTGACATCTTCCCCCAGCATTTGACAAAACCCTGTATAGATTCTGCTTCCAGAAACAGCAGGGAGCTTCTTACTGACAGTGCAGCTGTATCGTAACATGGCTCTTGTAGAGCAGTTCAAAAAAGAATGAAACATTTACACACATGGAGTGAAAGCGTATAGACCACTGCTGTGAAGAAGAGGCCCTTGTTTATACCACCGAATTAAAGTTGAATTCTAAATGACACACACCCTGAGAAATAGCAACAGTGGGCATGTGCATGCGAGTGTGTTGGTAATTGCGTATCGGTGCGTAGAGTGGGGTGGGTAGTTGCTTAATTGACTGTGCATGGCTGACGCACGCAACTACTTGAAAGCAACATTAAAGTGAAAGATACCGCATACAATATTTAGGGGGCTTCGACTGTATGTCACGGGTAATGATGCTGATGTGCGTACATGCTGCTTTTGCCAGGGTGTTTCAGTGCACCAGCTTAATCAAAGCCTATTCTCTACACTTTGAACTAGAAAAAAAGAGGAAAAAAAATACTTTGTTCACTGAATAATTCTGCTTAAGTACAAGTCACCTGAACTCAATTGGTCAGTGGTCAATGGAGGCTACAAATAACACTGATAACACACTCTCTGAAAAGTCCAATTCACAACATGTCCAGTTGTTTAAACAAACTCAACAAGACAGGAAATTAGTTCTTGTGCTTTAGTAAGTATGTATAAGTATGTGGCATAAGTAACAGCTTGACTTAAATCCAGCATTCTGCTGTAGCTTGACTTGTAGCGTCCTATCTGTAGATGGGACTGAATGAGGACAGAGGAAGGAAACAACAACCCTGTCCTTTAACCACAGAGCCCAGCTGCTCCGTGTGGGCAGAACAGTGTGACGTCATATACAAAACCCTGCAGCAATCTGCGTCATCCCAGCTCCAACACTGTCCCACCACTTCGGGGAGGCAACGATGCACTCCCCGTCTGGGGGATTTACTGTCCATGTCTGGCTGGACGATTTTAAGAGGCAGCGACTGAAAGCAAGTGTGTAGAAATATACAGTACGTCGCTATTAACAGGGTAGAGATTTGTCTGGATGGGAAGCCGTTTATTCTTAATGCACTTTGCTTTAGAAATCATATTCAGAGTTGACTAATAATGCTACATAGAATAGAGCAGGGTAGTATTCTGTAGACCACCGTATAACAAGTGTAGTGGATACTGAAAGAGAAGAAGTATTCAGGCCTAACCACAATGCAGAAGGAAATGATAGGTAAGATGGGCTAAACGAAGCGATTCACTCACATACTGGTTTACAGCACTGTCTTCCTCATGGGAGCATTGTAATGGGAAGCATTAAATAGAAAGGAAAAAAAAAGATTGTCTAGTTTTATTAATGAGCTTTACCATGGCCCGTGTGTTGTGCACACCAAAGGAAAGCTCTGAAAATGTCCCGACTTTGATATGTTTCCAAGCCCCCGCGACGCCTACCCTGTGAAAAGGCCTGACAAGGCTGTGACAGTGTTAGGTTGCTCGCTGTGCCACGGTTTAGGATTGTCGCCTCGACATCCTCAAACCAAACCTGTCTGCAGACCTGACAAGCCTTCAGCACGTTGCTCTTTGACTGCTGTTGTTTTACGCTATTAATATTAATCGTTCCATTCCTCTGGGAGCACAGGCTCTTTCCTCTGAAGCGTGACATTTACCTGCCTTGCTTTTTTTCCGGAAAGATTTCAGAACCCCATACTGGCAAAGTAGAGCTGTCAAATCAATGAAGCTACCAGTGTTTAGAGGGGCAATATAAACTAGATCATTATTACAAGCAACTTTCCAGTTGGCATTTACACAAGGTTAAGTTTGAGTGGAACTTCTCCTGTTCTCTACCACAGAACATGTCTACAATCATGGTGTCTACGTACATGATGTGTCGCCATTTACAAACTAAAAGCTTTCGTTTTTTTGGCCATACAAGTCATAACTAGTATGTATTACCAACTTATGGTCTTACTACATAGGCAACCAAAATTTGCAGGCATCCATCATAATGTCACTTGGTGCTGTAAATGTAAAATTGTTGAAACTTCTAAACAGTTCAAGTTTGTTAAACAGCTGTCACTGCGTGTTTATATGCCATTACGTTTGGGTTGTTTGTGTATGTGTGCAACAGTGGGTGTCTGTGTGTGTGTGTTGGCGTTCTTCCTGATGCCTCCTCTGTTGATTGGCTGTAATTAGGGTGCTGTCATGTCAGCAGGTGTGCCCCAGCCCCCACTGGTGTACCCGTTGTGATGAGTAGTGTTATTCTCTTGTCTCTTTGGAGACAACCCCGCCTTCACATTCTACATACAGACACACACCTTGCATTGTAACATCAGACACACACACGCACGCACGCACACCTCTGATCCATCACCTACACACAGGCCAAGTTGATCTGTCCGACAGCTCTGTGATCTAAAGGCTCTCCCCTCAGCCTTGGCTCTAGCTCTGCCTTTCAAGTCTCTCAGGCCGCAGGGCCACTTCCTCCATTCTCTTACTCTCTGTCTCTCTCCTTCTTTGTCTCTCTCTCTCTCTCTCTCTCTCTCTCTCTTTCTCTCTCTTTCTCTCTCTCTCTTTGTATTGAGAGAAGAGTGGTTCCAGGGCCTCAGTCTGGCCTCTGTGCCTTATTACCACAATGAATTCCCCTCGCCACTGTGCCAAATAGCTAGCCAATCCAGCTTGTCTGGCAGCCAGCCAGCTGCAGAGGATAGAAGAAATGTGTTTGTGTATGTGTGTATGTTGGAGAAAGAGATTACAGTTCACTTTGAACACGTGAGTAGCAGACTCACTCAGAGAGAGAGAGAGATAACGTGAAATTGGTTTCAGGAGAGAGAAAGTGTGTGTGTTTGTGGTATGTGTGTCGGGGGGAGGGATAAGATGAAGAAATGTTGAGCAGAAAATAGAGATGTGATAGAGATGCTCCTTGTTGTTTTGAAACTTCCCACAGGTGCTTTCAAGTAATAAAGTTAATGATCTATCACAGGTGCCTACATTTGCACAGTTAGGGTTAGAAACACATACATACACACACGTGTGTGCAAGACTAAAGTCTGTTGTTTACTGCTGCATGTTGAACTACAGTCCTACAAACTCAGAAATACATTTTTGTGGAATTCATATCCAGTAACCTTTTTCCTCCCAAACTCTCAAAATGAACCAAACCTGTTTAGCAGTGGTTTTGCAAAGCGTCTACATTATTCTTTCTGAGAACAATCAATGTCCTCACTGGGATTTTGAACATGACTCAAAATGAATGTGAAACCATGGTAACAAACCATAGAAGAACTCTTGAGTACACACTGCCCAGTGAATCACAGAGCAACAGTCACTGAAGGCTACGCCTAAATTATCCTGCTGCTTTATTTTTCCCCAGAGCATCAAGGATAGTGTGTCAGAGAGGTTAAAAATGTTCCTCACCACCACCAAATGTATCCATAAGGTTACTAGCGGTTGTGTTGGTTGTGTAACAAAATGTTTGTTGTTCAATTATTTTCCTCTGTTGTTTTCAACAGCTGGAGAAAAAGGAAGTCACGCCTCCCTTCAAACCTCAAATAACTGATGACTACGGCCTAGAAAACTTTGACACCCAGTTCACCAATGAACCAGTGCAGCTAACGCCAGATGATGAGTAAGTATGTCGTCTCAAACCAGAATGTGACGCTCAGACTTCATTTACATTTAGTCATTTAGCAAACGCTCTTATCCAGAGTGACTTACAGAAAGTACAGGGGCATTCCCCCTACATGATTGCTTCTGTCTACCACAGCCACATCCATAAAATACTTATCTCTAAATGACTTCACGAAACACTTCCTGTGAATTTTTGTTTAAATGCAGACATGTTTCCCATGTTCCCAATGTCGATTTGACAACATCTTTGTTTTGAATAAAATTGAAGTGAATTGGCTGAAATGATGTATATATAAATAGTAGCAATGTAGGGCCAGGCCATGACAATCACAAAATGGATTCCATGCGCATTTGCACATGGTGCCAGCAGATATTACTGGCAGTTTGTTTTTCAACAGTGATATTGAAATCAATCATGGATACATGTATCTCATGCTTGTTTTGAGTTGCCACTAATCTTGAAAAAAAATCTGAGAGCCCAGCATCCTCACAGCCCCCTTGCCCGACCATGCCAGAAGCCTCAATCAGACAACATGTTATAGGACAGATCATTATTACTACTGTCAGTACTGCAGTGTGCAGCTACTGTAAGCCAGTCCCGTGGCGTAGACGGCATCTTCAAAACCAAGCTGTGTTGGAGGAAAGGAGGGGCTCATTAAAGGGGTGGCGAGGGCGCACACTCTCTCTCTCTCGTCTGAGCTCCTTTGCGTCGGGGCGGGATTTGACGTTGGCCCCCGTGACAGTCTGCGGCTTACCGTGGAGGGCAGGCAGGGGAGGGGGAGGGGGCAAGCATGGCAGCTCTCTGCCAGTTCAATGGGGGAGAGATCTCAAGCCGGCTTCAAACGGCGCACAGCAGCCACTGGTACTTCAAAAGGAAGAGAGGCACTGCTGTTTCTTTCTCCTTCTCTCTTTTTTTTTCTCTGTTGCTCAGGAGAGAGGGGGTGGCGTCGCCGACTCCTGCTGAGAGAAAGGCGGAGGGGGGGGGGGTGGTAATGTAAAAAGCACCCCCTCCTCTCTCCTGCGCCGCTTGTGTGACGAGCTTGGCAGACGAAAAAAGAAAGTGAGAGACAGAGACAGAGAGCAGGAGGGGGATGAGAGAAACTCCATGTTAGAGATTTAGTTAGTGGCATCAGAATCTTGGCTTCCTTAGGGCCCTGAAATAGGGAGAGTGAGAATTGAATTAATTTCAGGAGTACCCTGACTTTATTAGTATGACTTCACCAGTTCTAGAAAATGGAAGGCAATGACAGTCTCTCATGTCATGGATCTAATGAACTCCACAGCAATCACAGGACTCCGGCATTGTGAGGAAGGCGTGGAAAAGTTATTCCGTTCTCCCCTGGACTTTGGATTATGTTTCTGTGACAGGGTTGATTCCATTCATGACTCATATTTCCGTGGCTTTGTAATTAATGTCAAATACACATTTAGCTTTCTGTCCTTTGGCCACTTCATCCAATGAGGAATACCTCCCACCCTGTTGCTCTGCTACCTCCATCCAGAGGTTTTCCTCTTTTCATTTCATGCTCCCTGAATGTCTCCATTTCTTCCCTGTATCCTACAGCTTTTTTTTTCTCTCGCCCGCTTACACACCCACAGCCGTCTCAGCGCTCTTTTCTTTGCATCTGGTTATGCTTTCAAGCCATCTCTGGAAAAAAGGGGCAACATTTGTGCTTGTGAACACACTGTTTGTATTGGTCCGCTCCCAAACCTTCTCTCTCCTCCCTCCTCCCTCCCCTGCTTTCTGTCTCTCTCTCTCCTTCCGCTCCTTTTTTGCGGTCTGCTTTTCTTTGCTCTTCTCACAGCATCACCAGTCACAGTTTGCTCTGTGGTTCTGCTTTGACAGTGTCACTATAGTTGTTCATGTACATGTATAAGTGTTGACTTCTATATTTGCGTTATCAGGGTGAGGTGAAAGAGGCCATTAGGGTCCAGTCAGAGAGTGTGTGTTGCGTGGATTGAGTGTAAGGGGGGGGGGACCTGCACTAGGCAGATAGGATGGATAATAGTCCCATTGGTCCTTAAGTATAAAGTCCGCCAGGCCTATAGCTTTTAACCTGAAGAACTTGAAAACAAATCAGTGGCTTTACCGCCCCTCTTTTCCCTCAACACACACTCACTTTCTTAGTAAGGTCGGCCCTCTTTACCATGAGCAGATGAGGAAAAAGCATGTTGCTGTTGGAGAGGCAGTAGCAATGGGAGTACATTTATTTTTACTCAGCCACTCAAGAACCGGTCACACGGCCCCGCTTCATTTAGCCATGATTACCGCTTTGTTAATGGAAAAGGCATGCTGGGAACAGAACAGTGGGATTGAGAGTTCTACTACTGATTACTCTGTCCTGTTCTCTTTTCCCCTTATTTCAAGCACAAAGGGATACTTTTTTGTTTTCAGAGGATGGATTTAGCTAAATGTATCAAAAGAAATACATTTTCTAGAACATTTAGACTAGGAAAATATGGTCTTGTGTTCTAGGACAGATGGTATCCAGGGAGGGACTTTTTTGTTGATGTGGTTCGAGTTTCTGAGTAGTACTGGACACAAGTGACAACCAACCAACCGGCTGTGTCTGAAATCCAAAAACGGTGCAGAGGTCTACAACCTGGAAAAACATAGCAATGCTAACTTCATCCTTATTTTTTCTTGTAGGGATGTCATCAAAAGAATAGACCAGTCGGAGTTTGAGGGATTTGAGTACATCAACCCCTTGCTGCTATCCACGGAAGAGTCTGTATGAAGGAGTGACACGCCCCCCTCCTTCACCCACCTACTGTACATCTGTCCAGTCTGCTGTCTCAGCCAGGATCAACTAGCCTAGCAGAGGACTGTGTGATGGAGGGAGGACGGAAGGGAGGACGAACTTCCAGATCTGTGGACACAAGTGCAAGACTTTCTTTGTTCATGGATCCCATAATGCATTGCATCATTTTCATTGCAATGTTCCATGTCTGGAGTCATCAACAATACAACACTGGAACACAGAACAGTCCACAAACTGTTGACTGTCTTCCCGTTTCAGTCTTTTTTTCCGGAATCCCCCTTAACCGGAATCTGTTATCAATGTGTCTCAGCACGGCTGGCTGTGTAATTTGAACAGAAAGCTACTCTTCATTCTGTGCCTGCCATCGTAAAAAGGATTTTAACCCTTCGCATCCCTGGATGAATATGACAGTTCTTCTTTAGAACTCGAAGTATATGTGCACTTTTTTTTGTTAATTACTTATTTTTTATCTTGTAGGAGGCCCTGTCTCGAACAAAACCAGAATGTACAATGACGAAGGAAAAAATGCTAAGTTATTATGTATTATAATGTAGGTAGAGAGTCTAATTTGATGCCTTTTTATCAATGCAGAGAAAAAGGACAGACATTTTCATTCATGCCCATGGAATTAGATTTTTTTTTCTATTCACAGCATTTTCATGAACTACTGGACAGTATCTATCTGGGAGTCAAAACTTTTTATTTAAGAAGTGCCTCAAAGATCTGCTACTCATCATGTTCCTGATTGCACTTATCTCTTGTTCAAATACCCTTAACCTGCCCAGTTAGACAGTCTGTCAGTAGACAGCCATGCAAAGTCATACAGACCAGTCGTCCAAAGGTTAAAAATGAAAAATAATATTGAAATCACCTTAGGATCACAGTAGCCAGACACATTTCGATTCAAACATGGTTGAATTTTATCTTCTCAATTGAAAAACCGTATTTGTAGAGCTACAACATACTATATTTAATGGGTTTTAAGTTATTGTTTGACACGGCTGCACAAATTACCAACCATGTTTGATATATGTTGCAAGCTGGTGAGTTTAGACCTTGAATGCAGTGATCCACTGATTACAAATGGAGTGAGAACCTCTCCGAACTGACACATCATGGTGGTCAGCTGACATGGTTCTAACATCCACCAAGAGCCTTGCCAAATGAACATGTCTAACACTGATGGACACACACACACACACGCATGCACACACACACACGAGTGCGTAAATGAGAAATGTGCCAGTTAAGTCTTTAAGTAAACAAAGTAAAGATAACTTCCCATGAAGAATATTGGGAATAGTAGTATCATAAGAAACACATCTAATTAAATCATCCATGAAGCACAATGTACAGACATAAATTAATTATTTAACATAGTACATTGATAAACCTTGTCCTCTTAATAAGAACAATTTGCTTCTGATTAAGTCCCTTATGAAAAATTGCTTTTTAATTATACATTTTTTTATTTGTTCTTCGGGAAAAAAAATCCCATTCGAATGTGAATTATTTGATTAAATTTGATCCGTATTAAATTGATAACAGGGTAATAGGATTAATGAGTTAGTCAAAGGGTCTCACTTAGCTGCAAGGCCAATATGCATGAAGAAGAAGCAAGGATGAATGGGAAGATAGAAAGACTACAGAGATAATGTTGGCGTCGTATTCTATGATTAGTTGCCTCCACAAGAGGAATACATACACACTCAACATGGATCACGGGGACAGAATCTCATTGAGCTCCCTTTTTTTCAAAGCCATTTCACTTGTTTAATATGTCACAGTGTCTATTTTATTAATTTGGCTTTATTTGATCTTCCTAGAAATACATACACTGATTTCCTTGTGGGACCAACAGAGGAACCGAGAGTCCTTGAAATGGTGTCTAACAACTGCAATGGTGTATATATATATAAAAAAAACTGTAGAGAAAAAATAATAATAACTACCAATCTGTAAGAAAGAAATGGGGAAACTCTCTTCAGTCCATAATTTTTGTGTTCTAATATATTTGCTGGTTGGATGTGCTTAATTCTGCTTTAACGCATCTTTGTACATATCTGTAATTATTAAAAATGAAACAGGTTTTCTGTGAGCTGAGACACTTTTTGCAAACCACAGCAGATTTCTTTTTTGCATTATCTGCTTGAAATACTGGTGTGGAGATTTTGCATACCAGCATATGTTGAATAACTAATTAGTAACTATCAAAAATACTGTCTTTCATACATTTCTATGAATTAGTATGAGTTCATGTGTGGCAAAATATTTTGTCAGTGTTGTTTGATTTAGTATTGCCATTACTTCCAATATTGTTTAGATTGGACACATGACTAACAGTAACATTGTTCATCATGTTGTCCTTGAAATAGATTTGGTGGATCCAGTCTTCTATTGAAAAATAAAATAGATAGAATCCAATCCTTGGCGGCACACTGAAGCACACGAGTCATATAGATCACCATTCCATGTCCACATTCATCTCAGACAGACACTGGGCAAGATGGCCGTCACAGTCCATTTGAGTAAACCTATAGAGCAGAACATAAACAATAATAGCAATTAGACATCAAGGCTAACCTATGAAAGATATAGGCTGTTGACTTTAGGGCTGCCACAAACGATTATTTTGATAGTCGACTAATCACCGATTATTTTTCCGATTAGTCGACTAATCGGATCATACATAAATTGACTGTAAAACATAAGGCGTACCGCACCATACATTAGCTTGAAGTGTTTAAGGTATATTCTAACTGAAAATAAAAACAATTAAGATGATAGCTCATTAACCTTTTAATCAACAAACCTTGTATCAACAAACAATTCTATAACAGAGCAGCAAACAGCTGAGTAAAATAAGAACAAGGCACTGGCCTAAACGACACAAAAATAAATCAAGTTTTCAGGTGTGTCTGCCATGGCGCTGGCATCAAACATATCAAACACTACTCTTGTAGGAAAGTAAGCATTTCTACATGGCTTGGAGAAAGGCTTGCTCTCTTTTGAGAGCAGATGTTTCCTGCTGCAGAGAAAATCCTCTCCGATGGGGTGGAGGTTGCAGGGATGCAAAGAAATTTTTTTAGCTATCTTTGACACTGAAACGTAACGATGAGTAAGTAGCAAGAAAGCTAACTGTTTACCCTAATATTGGCAGCTAACTAGCCGATTAATTTACTAAGACGACGGACCCTCTTCAGAATCATCCACAATTATGTTTTCTTTTCAGATGCTCATGCATACCCGTTGTGCTTCCATGAAATGCAAGTTCAGCTTTGCAACTGTTGCACTGCATGCTTTTCTCGCCACTTAAACAAAATATGCTCCCACACTTTAGAGCTTCGTTGCCAGCTAGCCATGATACTGTTATAGATTAATTTATGGTAAATCAGGCCTGACCCCGATTACCACTACTGCGCATGTGCGCAGGTGTGTGGGTGTGCGTGAGAGACAGAAGGCAGACGCGCTGCTGCAGTTTCGTGAGAAAAGCAAAGTTTAAAAAAAATTACAAAACGATGCGTCGACTACTAAATTAGTTGTCAACGATTTTGTTCGTCGACATAATCGTGACTAATCGACTAATCGTGGCAGCCCTAGTTGACTTCTTGACCAACTGTATATTTGGTTGCCAATGAATTAGGAATTTGATCAATGCAATATAGCAGACACCTTAGCTTCTCTGCCTGTTGCTTCCCCAAGTCCTGCTGTGACGCTCTCACATTTTGGGTCTAATGTTTTTTTTTACCATTTTTACTTACTCTCCTAGAGCCCCACTGAGATTGACTTACACCTCCCCACCCATTCACCCCCCCATCTCTGCTTGAGAAACTGTTGAAGATAGAAATTAAAGTCTAAATGTTAAGAACCCCATTGCCTAGAATAGTACCCTCACATAATCAACCACCATACACACGTACCCCAGATGGATGGGAAGTCTTTTTAAGCTAAACCTCAATGTCTCTGCAGTTCTACACAGGTACAAATAAGGGATGTAGTCTTGAGACAGTAAAGACAGTGAGAGAGAGAGTGAAGATGGAAAGACCACTATCTTCTATGACTCTCCTTCAAATTCGCATTCTATATGTGCACATCTCCAGACAGAGCTAGCTATTGTTCCAGGACAGGGCTGAGAGCACTCAGAGTACAGCAGGGTTGTGTGGCCAGAGCCAAGGTACACACAGTTGGCAGAGGGGAGCAGGGTACGACATGGGACCAGGCCCAGACCAGGCCCAGGCCAACACAAAGACCAGCTTGTTCAGAGAGGGAGGTTCTGGTCAAGAACCCTGTTTTTTTCACCCTGTCCCTCACTCAGATCGTCTACTTTACCAAAATATCACGTTGACTTTTTGACCCATTTCATCTTATGATTTACTGTCTTCTTTCTCGCTTCTCAGTACTGTACAGTTTCCAACATTATAACTGCCGATTTATATGAATTTGGGAAGCTATTACCAACACACCTGTATAAATATATATTTAGACGTAGGTCTAAAATGTATTTAGATATGACACTGGATGTAGGGGTGAACAAATCTTGCATCAATCACAAGTGCTTTCATGACCCCAAGCTGAGGAAACATCATTGATGGATGTTCAGAAGGAGAATGGGGGGAAATAACCTCAGAGACTGACGAAAAACTGACAGACAAAACAAAGACTGAGAGACAAGAAGAGGGAGAGAGGGGGTGAAAGAGAGAGAGAGGGAGAGAGGGGGGAAAGAGAGAAAGAGAGAGAAAGGGAAAGAGAAAGAGAGAGAGAGCAGATGAACATGTTGAATACAGAGTAGGTGAGGTGCAGCCCTTACCCAGCAGGGAACACCACCAGACACATGGGACAACTCTGTATGCATCCTCCTGCTGCTGCCTCTCCACTTCCTGTCCCCCTACCAAGATCAACTCCACAGCTCCCAGACACCTCCTTCTCCTCTTTCCTCCTCATCTCCTCCACCCTCATAGAGGCAGTGCGGCTGTCAGAGGCTTCCCCCTGGTGTGCAGGTAGCTGCCCTTTGATCAGACTTCCCTGTTCCTTTTCTTCCTCCACCATTTTTTTATCACTCCTGGATCCTGGTAATGATCCTCTTGTCAAGTGCTGGGCGGAGGGATCACGATCACTTTCAGGGAGTGATGCGGCGCGTACGTAGACTGTATCGTGCTGCATTGTGGGGGTTCCTGTTTTTGCCATGTTGTCTTTTCTGTCACCTCTCACCTTAAAGGTGGGCTTGGGTCTCCTGTCTTTGCTGCTACTGTCCCTGGTGGTGTGGCCTTGCCTGCTGCTACATGCACTATCTCCTGTCAGACACTGTGGAGATGGTGTACGTGCCGGAAGACCATGGGTGGACAATGTATTTGTCGACTCTGCTGGAGCAGCTAGCGTCCTCTCTAGAGATGGGCTGAGATGGAGAGGGTCAGAGGGAGGAGAAAGGAAAGCCATGGGAGGACATGGGGGAGGAGACGGCTCTGGAAATGGAATCACTTCTTCGCTGAGGCTGCACCATCTCCATTCACTAGGCTTGGGCTTTCCAGATGTCTAGGGAGACAGAAACGAGACATGGGTGATAATATGTGGGAGACAATGGAAGGTGATAATAAGATCAAGCAGAGTCAGTGTGAGATGGAGTTAGTGAGAGAACGACAGAGCAAGACATTTTTAAAGATGACAGTAAATGTAATGCATCCAAAAAAAAAGAGACTATGACTGCCCCAAAGGCATAAGTCATTATGTTCAGTCCCTCCGTCTGGGCCATATGTCTGTCACATTAGCCTACTGCTAGCAAGCTAGCTTAGGGGGACCATCAGGCTCATGCAAGGTCTTAAGTCTGAATTGCCCCTAGAGTAAATTATTTACTGAATGTAAGGTTGAATCAGCTACCTGTCATAGTGATTGGTTCACATGCTGCGCATGACCTAGAACTGCCAGTGGAGTGTTCAGAGCCTGTAACAGTCAGACTGTGCCAGTCTGGACCACGTCAGACAATTTGCTTAACTCAGCAGCACAGAATGGGCTGAGAAGCTAGCGTCTTTAAACGTTTGTGAATGCTATAAAAGACATATAGGATATGATTATATACTATAATAATTCAAAATGTAATTAGCAGTTCATAATGTCAGCAGACATGAGCTATGTGGTCTGACAGACCTTTGTCAGAACTGAAATTGCGTTGCAATGATTTTCATGTTTGTAAAACATTGGCTAAAACATCTGAAAGCCCAACATTTGCGAAAATGTAGCTGTTATATTTTACTAATATTTGACGACAGATGAACGAAGGTGTGAAGGACCTGACATACTACTAATGTGGTTGGAAGTTCTGGAACTGGATCCCGTGACTCTGATTGGACACACTGTAGAGCAGATTGGAGAGAAAAGCTCCACAGATGTTCTATCCCAGTCAGCTCATCACTGACCCACCATGCATGTGCCTGAACAGCAGACCTGCAAAAGATGATCAAGCATAGCTTATGAAGTTATTATGGTCACTGCAATAATGTGGTCAAACTAGACTACAAACTAGAAAATAGAATTGTATGCACGTATATTTAAATCGTCTACTCCGGCATCGTGTTTTCTGCCTGGTCTGGTTTAATGTTGGATACGCTTGAACTTCTTTTTGTTATGTGGAACATTATTAGAAACTTTTTCTCGTTACGTTACCTATTTGTTACGCAGCCCTCGGACGATTTATTGCAGGTTGGCAGTTCTGTTAGGCAAGGATCGCTAAACAGCTTTTTTCGTTTAAACCTAGATTTTTTATATTCTTCTGCCATATTAACATTATAAAATGTAAGCGTATATTCTTCGAAACTTTCCTAAGTGTACAATATTAGTTCCCTTCTGTAGTTACATTTTCGCGCCAGCACAGGTCCAAATGACTTCCGTCTTTTTTGCTGACGTCAGTGCGTGGACGCAAACAAGACAGTTAAGGAGTCGTTTACAGACTATTTTGTAACTTAGGCTGGAACATAGAAACTTCTGAATATATTCTATTTCTAAACTTGTAACTCAGTCATGCAATGTTGAACAATGTAAATTGCTGAAACATAAAATGAGAACCTCATTTCAGATTGACAATGAAGAGCATTCAGCACCTGCTTTATCGTTATACCTTCAAATATAGGCCCTCATTTCAGTGCTGCTCCAGGCTATTTGGATGCCCCCGAATGTGAGCGTAATGGGAGTGGCGCTACTGCCTCATATTTGATAGTTTACTAACCAACAAGGTCAATGTCGCAATTGACCCATCTCCTTTCCTTCTCCTTGTGACACATAGGAGAAGGAAAGTTTAAATATTAAAATGGTGGGGGGGATCTTTTGGACAGATATCGAGGACTTATGAGCGGTAATTGGCAATTATGCGATGGAAAAGACAAGGAAAACTGGAAAGAATGGAAGGAAACGAGGAGAGAAAGTCAACAGAATAACAACACTTTGAGAAAATCTGGCACTTTAAAGCAGGTGAGGCCAACTCTGAAACAGTGCCCTAGAAGATGAGTATTCCAGAGGGCTAGATTGCTGACACTGGGTAAGTCCTTTTTCACCACAGAGGGAGGAAAGCACAAAAGCAGACCTGTGGGTGCCTGGTGCTACGCTGGGAAAAAGCGACATGGCGCCTTAGTCCTGGAAAGAAAGGTTATGTCATTGAAGAGTTTTGGTCCAATGTTGTGCACTGTCTCCATGGTTACAGGAAGGAGGTTGGATAGGTATAAAAATAGCATAATCATGTAGTTTCCCAAAAGCCAACTCACTCTCTAAAGAGAGTGCAAATGAAGAGAGAAAGCAGTGTTGAAACCCTTTAAGAGAAAGACATTCAGACAGACAAGACAGATAGGTGGGTAGAGAACAGAGAAGAGGTCCGTTCCATCTTCACAGTATAGGCTATACAGTATAAATCATTAAAGAGAGGAAGAGGCGCTTTCTTGGCGCACTGCACTCTGCTGTCTGCCATGCTTGGTCTTGATAGGATGAGCAGTCTTCAGGGCGAAGTATGCATGTGCTGCTTCTCGCTTGTATCCATTACCCGCTCACTACCAATACTCCCTCCTTATGCAGATATGCCAGTGTAACAGGACACGACTTTTTGGCCAGCAGATCTCAGCGCTGGGATTGGGCCCTCTGCCAAAGAGATAAAGCCCCAGGTCTATTTCATTCCTTTAAAAGAGTCTTGTGACCCGCCAGCTATAAGACATAACATGGCATATGCAACCCCTTCACCAAGTATAGCCTATACAAATAAAAATAAACATAAATATAATCTATAGTACACCTATAGCCCATACGTGTTATCTTGTATCCCTTCCCAAAGTGTTGTAGTTTGCCTAATGGTTGCAGTTGCATTCCCCTTTGACTAGAGGGAGCCACAGGGACGATGAACAACTTATACATGAAACGTTTCGTTTGACTCCTGATATGACAAAATATACAGTACTATATTTGATTGTAAGACCAAACACCTGCCCCCTCCCGCCCTCCACACACACACACACACACACACACACACACACACACACAAGTTGTTATACTTTGTAAAAAACTGTCTTGTAAAAAATGGATTGGACGAGTCACAATTATTGATATCATTATCAATGAATTAACAAATAATTGCTCATTTATAAAAGCCCAACAATTCATTGTAATTATTATACTTATTTACAGGACCTGTAACTATAGTCTAACCTACGATTCTTCTTATTATTATTATTAGTTTTAATAGTTGTATAGTTTTACACGCCCAAATGGTGTTAGGCCTGTTGTAGCCTAACTTTGAATGCAATTATCGGATCAAGAAAAAATACTCGTCATTCAGCCTGTGTTTCCAAAATCTTAACTAATTTCGGTACAGTCGTGAAACAAATGATTCATATCAGCTATGTGCGTTTATTTCGCTTTTGCAAGGGGCTGCACATGGCGGCAGTAGTGGGGAGGGGGGTGGTGGCTTGTTCCTGGAAGAGCCAGCCTGCGGAGTCAGTCACATTCTTGGCTGGGATTCAATGACTGAGCCAGACACACACAAACACTGAGAGAGCGGGGTTGCGAGGGAGCGAGGGAGAGAGAGAGGAAGAGAGAGAGAGAGGGGAGAGAGAGGCCAAGTAAGTGAGTGAGTGAGCGAGAGAGAGAGAGAGGTAGAGAGGGAGAGAGAGAGAGAGAGAGAGAGAGAGAGAGAGAGGGGGAGAGAGGGCGAGTGAGCGAGAGAGAGAGAGAGAGAGAGAGAGAGAGAGAGAGAGAGAGAGAGAGAGAGAGAGAGAGAGAGAGAGAGGGGGGGGGGGAGAGAGGGCGAGTGAGCGAGAGAGAGAGAGAGAGCAGCCCAGCTCACAGACTAGTTCATCTCCTCACTGGCAAAGCGAACCGCGGGGGCAGACGGAGTACAGGCGTCCGGCACTACTGCAGTAGCCTTTTCGACAGCGAAAGAAGGATTCCAAAAGGATTTCGTTGTTATTTCATTCTGTATTCGTAACCTTTCAGAGATCAGACTGTGTTAAATTCAAATACTTTTGTTTAAAAGGACAACTTTCCTTTTTGTGGAGTTAGCGGGACGTTTTTAGATATGGACAGACGGGAGTCTACTGCAGGAGAAAACTCGCCGGTGTCACCAGTCGCCTAGTCAAATGAGTAAGAAAGTCACTGTCTAGGACTTTGTTTCTTTGGATATTTGATGAAGCGCATTCTGGCATTTGCTCATTCTGGGAGACCTTGGAATTACAAGGAACTGGGACCTGTTTTGGCATCAGATCGTTTTAATTCCCCACTGCTGAAAGGTATTGCAGCTTTCAAAGTAGTACGAGAAACATGGAGACTGTAACTCGGCAGAGCTTCCAACCTCACCCAGGACTGCAACAAACTCTGAAGCAGTTTCATCTCAGTTCTATGAGCTCCCTCGGCGGACCAGCGGCGTTCTCTGCTCGGTGGCAACATGATCTTCTGTTTAAGAAAGATGGGAAAGAACCTGAGCCCGTCTTACATTTGCCAATGCAGCCGCCGCCAGTGATGCCCGGGCCCCTGTTCATCCCCTCCGATCGCTCCACCGAGAGGTGCGAGACCGTCCTGGAGAGCGAGATCATCTCCTGTTTTGTGGTCGGCGGCGAGAAACGCCTGTGTCTGCCGCAGATCCTCAACACCGTCCTGCGGGATTTCTCCCTCCAGCAGATCAACTCGGTGTGTGACGAACTCCACATCTACTGCTCCAGGTGCACGGCGAATCAGCTGGAGATCCTAAAAGTCATGGGCATCCTGCCCTTCTCCGCGCCATCGTGCGGTCTCATCACCAAAACGGATTCCGAGCGCCTGTGCAATGCCCTGATCCACGGGGGAACTTACCCGCCGCACTGCAAGAAAGAGTTCTCGGGTTCTCTGGAGCTCGAGCTGTCGGAGAAGAGCTTCAAAGTGTACCACGAGTGTTTTGGAAAGTGCAAGGGTCTTTTCGTCCCGGAGCTGTACACCAGTCCCAACGCAGCGTGCATCCAATGCATAGACTGCAGACTCATGTACCCGACCCACAAGTTTGTGGTTCACAGCCACAAGTCGTTGGAGAACAGGACTTGCCACTGGGGCTTCGACTCCGCCAACTGGAGGGCATACATTCTCCTGGGCCAGGATTACACTGGGAAAGAGGAGAAGGTGCGCTTCGAGCAGCTTTTGGACGAGATCAAAGAGAAATTCGACTTCGCCAACAAATACAAGAGGAAAGCATCCAGGGTGAGTGGAAACAAGACTACAAGTTATCCTACATTAGACTACTGTTGTTCACATATTGCTGCTAATTGTCCGCAAATGACAACAACACGCCTCTGGTGGTCATAAAATCATTATTTGTCCATGAAACACCTCCACGGGTGTGAAAGGCACAACTTGATTGGCTTGTATAAACCTAATACAGCTACAGGGTAACACATTGCCATTAATGGACGAAGAACCGATCATTCACCATTCCACAATAATACGGATACGAACGGATAAAATAAATAAATAAAACCAATTTTATCTCAATTTGAAAAAGTTAAGAAAACTCCTCCGGTCAGGTTTACATTTGCTTTGACTCCTAAAATGTTAAATTCTGTGACAGTACGATTTGCCACTCATTCAGTTCACACTTCGCAGTGTATTGTGCCCATGTTCTCGGATCTCTTCGATCCATCGTTATCTCAGGTACTTGAAGGTGGATGTGTTTTAATGAGGGGACTCGTGCGTAATGGCCTAGCTGCTTAGCACGTTTTTTGCTCCCAGGGGGTGGTCGGCAGCGGGGGTTTGAGCGAGAAATGCCGATTGTTGTGTCTGCCTTGAGAGGCCATTACAGCGTAGACGCCTACTTTGTCAGCAGTATTACGCTGGTAATGTCTGTCTGGTGTATTTACGGGTAGATAGGGTCACACTGAGTGGATCGTTGTCGTGTACAGCGTTGAAAACAGCGTGATTTTTTTGGCTTAATATACTGTATCTCGGTGCGTAATGTTCTCTTTCATTACGAACTTTTAGCATGTGAATGAGAAGACGAGGGAGGTGATTTACATGCGTTTGGGACGCATGATTCTTCTAGTATCGAGTTCCCTCAATGGTATTCATAGATGGACTCGATGAGCCCACTAAATGAAGGGGAGGGAAGGCTTATCAAACGTGCTCACGGCTCTATGTCACTTGGTCTACCGTGCCACCCACGCTCACCTTTTTGGATAACTGACCTTTCTGTAAAGACTTTGGGGGCCCTCTTGCTAACCCTGACTTCTACATTGGGGTTCTGGAGCTTTCAGCAGACAGTGCTCTGATTGTGAGCCTATGGAGGGATTAAAGTCTGTGCTATGGGGACAGTGGGGAGGAGGAGGGGGGGGGGGGGCAACCCCCTCAGTTCTCTTCCTCCAAATGAGACTGATAAAGGACCCCCCCCCCCCCCCCTCCACAAATGAAAGGCCAGTGCGGTCATTTGCATGAACTGTTACACATGAATAGAGTTGATGAAGCAGGGATAGGAGTATTGTGGTGGAAACATAATATGATCCCAACAAAGGGGGACATTCACCATCCCCCCCACAAACACACACATCCACCAACCACCCCACAAACACACACACACATCCACCATCCCCCCACAAACACACACACACATTCACCATCCCCCCACAAACACACACACACATACATCCCCCCCCCCCCCCCCCCCCACAAACACACACACACATCCACCAACCCACCCACGAATACATCTACCTCACAAACACACACACACACACACACACACACATTCACTATCCCACCCACATCACTTACACTACTGTTTCACCTCTCCTCAATTACCTACTCATCTACTATTGGGGCGTATTGGAGGGTGTAAGGGGTTAGTAAGAAAGCCTGGAGACTTTTTGGTGGGTCACGCAAACAAAGTGGAAGTGTTTACAAACAGGTCCTCACAATTCTCCCACTACAGACTTGACATTCACCAGGGCTTGTGTGGGGGCTTAAAGAGTGCTGTGACTGGCCATGGGCAGGGGGCACCAGATCTTGGCACTCGTCTGTATTTAGACTCAAGTGGGGACCTTAAGGACCCCCACTTTAGAAGCCCCCTTCTACATTCATAAGGGTTCACAGGATGCCTGTGTGTTACCAGTTGGTAATAAGAGCACTTGTTTGAGTAGCCTCAAAAAATGTGATCATGTTTTATGCAGCTTGGTAAAAGCAATGCAAATGAAGGAATATGTGCAGAGTTGGACTTCGCTGAAGTTATGGCTAGAGAGCTTTTCTTTGTCAGCACATTTTAATCAGCGAGCTACTTTGAAAAATTCTTGGAAATAGGCAACAGACAGTTCGAGTTTATACGACTAAAAATGAAAGAAATTCTTATCTATGAAATGGACGAAAAGCATCTCGGAGTGTTGTGGGAGGTTCAACTGGGTGAATTTTATATATGAGCACATGCATTATGTTAGTGTGACCTGCAGTCTTACAGTCAGAGACAGGAAGTGAAGGACTTCCTGTCTTTCAAGACACCTTACGTGTGAGGTCATGGGCACTGTGCACAGCAGTCTGGGTATTTGCTAACAGCCCTTTAAGCAGGCGGAGGCACTGGCCACACAGACAAGCACCCTTTATGAATCTGTTGCAGAACATGGGCATTGGAATTTCCACTAAAAGTGTGTTCTCCATTTGTATCTGAGTTGCTGTGTTGACTATGTGAATGCAAACAATGGTGAGTGAGTAAGTGCAGTGAACTATTGAATGGGTTCAAAGTTTATGAGGAGGGTGTGGACCAGTTCTTTAAGTTCACCCTTCCACCGTTGGCTTGTTGTGTTATGGTTTCTGGCTGGTACGCATGTGGGTGGCACGCATAATCAGTGGCTTTCCGCATAAGGATGTTTAGATAAGGATTGCGGCTGCAGTTTTAGTAGGTCACTAACTTTTATTTGGCTCCAGAGATGATGTGATTTAGACACAATCCATCTGCTCCAAGCAGATAGGAGGGATAATGGGAGGGGGGGGGGGGGGGGGGGGGGGGGGGTTAAGAGAGGTTTCTTAGCCATTTACAGGCTAACATACAATTAGTTTATACTATTTGGACGAGCAACCAAACATTTCTTTTTACAATTAGCAATTGATTGTCGGGCTTTCAAAAGGTATTCCAATAGTTATCATTTTTGCATGTAGCAACCTAAATTGTAAGGGCAGTCAGACCCAATCAGACAAATGCCCTGATGGATCCGGAAGCAGACAAGCAGCAAACGGTAGTTAGTCTGAGGCTGGGCTGGGTTGCGACAGTGGTAACATACCAGACCAGCCACTCCCTGACAACACTAGAGAAGAGGACACATTATGCAAGTGTCTCATGAAAAGATTCCTGAAAGGGCATGAATGAAACATGTTTCTGCACCTGTGTGTGATTATAACCAACCCTCACACAGGCCTACCTGCCTGCCTCCCTTCACGCTCCCCCTCCTTGAGACAGGAAAATCAAGTTGTTTTTCCTCCATGTTTAATTGCTGGTGGAGAATGTCTGAACTGTCAGATAGCCCAGTTCAGACAGAAGTGAAATACATAAGAGTGTATTCTGGTCGTTAAAGAAGAACAGTTTTGCTTGTTTTACTTATGCAAACTTTTGAATGGCTGGAACTCTCATTTTGATTTTAGACTGTTAAACCTTGAATTGCAGGCAGAAGTACAGAGACATGCATTCTTTCATGAAAAGCACAAATCTGTCTGCAAGTCAGCCTTTTGCAAGTAGGTTGGGACCTTATTATTCTTTAAAGCAATGCACCAAAGTGTGGCTCGTGTCCAGCCATTTCACAGAGGCTGAAACTTCCTCTAAACTTCCAGTGCCCAAAAATGTCCTGGTGCACACTGGGATATCTGGCCTCCAGCTGAAGGGGCCGCTTGTTGGAGGAGGGGGCAGAGGAAGTAAACTCCCCGAGGGAATATAAGACTATGTCCTGTTTCATATGCAAGACACAGCCCCTTGCTAAGCCCTCTGACAGCAAGCCATGTCCACTCTGTGGACAGCACAACAGCTGGTAGCCATGCATATCAATGGCCGCAGAGAAAATATCTCCTCCGTCTCTTTTTCCTTCTTTCTTTATGGAAAATGTGATACAGACTCTTGCTTCAAAACCGGTCGCTCAATTCTAGACGTTTTGGTGTTTCGTCATTTGTGGATTGCTTTGTGTAGAACTGTGCGTAGTCTGTACACAGTAGAGATCCTCATCACCACCAGCTTGCCCAAATAATGAATTAGGAAGTCACTAATGAAATTAGACCTAGCTAAATGAGTTCTGTTGTTACCCTGCTCCATCTTAGTAATCCTGCCAGACTTTGTCATTTTATACAGTCATGTCTTTTCTTTAGATAGACCTCTCTAAACAGTCAGTTGGATCAATGTTATATTGACAGCTTGGGATTATTGTGTGAAGAAAGGCTGAGTTCTGAACCACAAAGAACTAAAGACGAGACAAGAGTAGCCCAAATGCTTTACTGTTCCAACTAAATAAATACTGCTAAAATGGAGGGTATTATTATCATGAAGTCAGAATGTGAATACCGTTTTGCTGCAGTTTATGCCTATGCCTATGTAATTTATTGTCCCCTGCTATTGTTCTGTGGATATAGTGAGCTTGTTTCAATAAGGATGTCTGTCTTCTCTGACAGACCCACAGGGATGGAGTCCATACTGATAAACAGATGCTTCTGCAAGAAAGATAAGGGCAAAGGAAACCTCCTTTTAACCATTTGGACTATAATTGCTTTGTTGCTTGAATGATATGCAAATGCAAGTCAATTAAGAAGGTTTTTTCTAATTAGCAGTTAAGTTTGTGTGTGAAGAGACATCCACTAATTATTTGCCTCATGCATGGTTAATTTGCAGAGCTTGGATTTTTGTCGCTCTTTCAAGCGGCAAACCATCCAGAGAACCACCGTTATTTTGTTACTCCCACCCTCCCAATGAAACAGCAGGAAACAGAGGAAAGTCATTTTTAGATCTGCTCCGAGCCTCCCAGGCTGGAAAACTTTAAAGGAATCGTGCCGTCGAGTGAAAAATATTCATGTTGTTCAAACAAACACAAAGACAAAAGAGAAAATACAGAACAATGTATGATGAGCCAGAAAGCCAGAGAATTACAGGTGACACACTTAACTGTGCACGTCTGGAAGTTCTTCAAAAGAGTGTGAAAAAGATCATTCCTTTCATATCTTCCCTGCCAGCAGCTGATTCCATTCAGGCTCTTTAAAGTCAAAAGTATGAAAAAGGAAGGATTCTCTGTGTTTTGGCTGGATTGTTCAGACGGAGACTTAATCAGGAGTTCAAAGACACATCTGAAAACAATCTAGGTAGCTTCTTTCAGGGTGGTGGTTATTTTCACTTTCTTTGATTGGGCACAAAGTATAAGTACACAGCTAGGTAGTGTAGGTACTCTCCTACCACACACATACCTACACACACACACACACACACGCACACTCAGAAGTCCTCTCCACCACCCTCGAAGATTAGCACCAACCCTGCAGACATACGTGGAAAAAGGAGAATTTGAACCCCCCCCCATCGCAGGGCACAGTCTAACCTCCCTCTGTGCTTCCCCCCCTCCCCAGCCTCCCAGCCTCTGGAGCGTCTGCACATGACTAATGGAGGGCACGGTGCAGGGCTGTGTGGTGGTGGGAGACAAAGCGCTGCTAGAGAGTACCTTCATGTACCTGCTGACTGTAAGACAGGGCTGACTGAGGGAGACAGGGCTGAGGGAGACGGGGCTGAGGGAGACAGGGCTGAGGGAGACAGGGCTGAGGGAGACAGGGCTGAGGGAGACAGGGCTGAGGGAGACAGGGCTGAGGGAGACAGGGCTGAGGGAGACAGGGCTGAGGGAGACAGGGCTGAGGGAGACAGGGCTGAGGGAGCGGAGGAGACCGTGTGAGGAGAGATCCTCCTCGCTGTGTGACCTGTCTGGTCCTGTTTGAGGAAGAGGTTCTGAATGGTGCATGCGAAGTTCAGAGCGAACGTGTTCAGGAATAAAGAACCTGCACGCAAATCAGCTTCCCTTAAGCTTTTTTCCTTGCTCGGAGAACTTCCTGCGGTGTTGTTCACAACCTTCTGATTGAGCAAGAAGTTCCACTTAGCATGGTAGTGTGACCTGGGGCGTGCCCCCCCACCCCACCCCTGTGCATGCAGTCGTGACATCACACGAAAGAACCCAATGACTTCTCTCTGCTTTCGTGTGAAAAACAGTTTTTCAGTTGGTTGGTGCAATTTGATGACACCGACAGACTGCCGGGTAGCGAACGACAATGCTTCGATTTTTTTTTCATGGCTATTCATTATTGATGGTAGATTACCGTAGGCAGCAAGGGCCTCTGTGTTTATTTAATGAGATAGACTGTTTGCAGGATGACTTGGGGTTTGAAGTATTCATTGGCACACATGGCCCTGCAATCCCAACTATTGCCTTCCACAAACCCACAGCATCATCCAACAAGCCTTAAAGCATCCGCTCAGAGAGTCAGTGACACTCAGAGACCAGCCAGTTATTGGGTCTAATTCACATATGCATGCCTGGGCAGATTTGAAATCAAGGAAGATGATCTTTACCCATGTAGCTAAGTCACAGATAGAAAAGAAGAGCCTTTTTGTAGTAAAGCAGTTTGTTACAGAGTGTCCTCCTGCAGTTGTTTTTCCACTCACAGGAAGAAGATTCTGTTTGTTTTGACTCGCAGGAACAGAAATTGCAGTAAATCATGGTTCTAAAAATGAGACGGCGTCCTTTTCTCCCGCTGGTGTCTGGGTGTGTATGCGTTGACAAAGATAGCTGTGGTGTTTAGCGGCGATGGTGACTGTGGTGAACTGGTGTGTCTGGTATGCAGGGTTTACTCCATTTAGGAGCGCACACCATAAACGTGTGTGTTGTTCTTTAAACCAGAGAGGACATACAAATAAGACCTTTTTCACATTCAAATCCCATTTATGATCACTTACTGTACATTTATCTCTGTTTTGTCATTGTGCTGGTCAATCAAGTTATCTTTCCTGTGCCAATTATGAATTTATAGAGCAGTAAGTGTCCAGGTCTGTGTGGGTTTAATATAAAAATCAGAAGTTATTGGAATTCTGCATGTGTGAGAGAGTGGTAAGGGGACATGGCTGGCTGGCCGGGGGCAGGGGGCTGGGGACTGGCCGGGGGCAGGGGGCTGGGGGCAGGGGGCAGGGGACTGGCCGGAGGATGGGGGCAGGGGGCTGGGGGCAGGGGGCTGGGGGCTGGGGACTGGCCGGGGGATGGGATGGCGACTTTTCTGCTGCCTCAGCCCAGGACCTCTCTTTTGTGTTGGTGACGCCCGGCCTTTAGATCCTCCCAGTGTTTGGAGGAGCAGTCTGTCACATGACCTCCCCCCGAAAATGATGACCCCTCTCACCTTCTCTGCTCTTTCAGTCTTTCAGTCCTCTGGAAGCGGACTGTGCCTCTGAGCAGCTCCCTGGAGGCAGATGTCTGATGAAGGAAGTCAAACACGCACACACAGTACAGACAATACACACAGCACAGACACCACACACAGCACAGTCACCACACACAGCACACACAAACACTACATCTGTGCATGTCCATCACATTAAATACACTTTTAACACACGTTAGAGACTCTTTTTACCACTGAAAGGCCGACCAATTTTTTTTTTGTGATTTTGACAATACACCCTAGTGAAGGCTGTTTTAACGCTCATATAATTATCAAATGTTTACTCAGCCAAAATCTCCATGTGAGGCGCAAGGGAACATTTGAATAGGAATGGGCTATTCTGCCTCATTTAGTGGGTGATTGTGCGTGGGCAAGCCTGTGTGTGTATGTATGTCTGTTTGTGTGTCTAACTGTGTGTTTGTGTCTGTGTGCGTGCTTGTTTTCTGCCTGGATCAGCTGTGGGAGGAGATTAGCATGAGCTCACTGCCTACTCATTTCCATCCCCATCTGTCTGTCTCCCACGGTGACGGGGCCTCGACTCCTCTCCGCACACCACCCCCACCTCGCCTCCACAAACCCTCCTGAGAGATCCCTGGAATAAAAAAAATACAGGCAGACAGACAGACAGACACGCACACACTCCCCCGCCCCACCCACACTCGCAGTCACCCCTGTCAGGTGCGCTAGCGTGGTGTAACTCACAACGCAGCAAACAGACAGGAGACAGGCCCCCCTCCTCCCTACCACCAACCCCCCACCCCTCCTCCTCCCAGGTCTAATGCTAAAACCCAATCCTGAAGCCTAGCTAATCTTGTTGCAGATTGAACTAGCACATTGAAGCTGGTGGATGACATGACAAGAGCACCGGGGCTTTTGTAGAGAGTGTAGCTGTGTAGGCAATACAGGGAGCTGTTAACAAGACGCTAATACAACATCCAAATGATGCTTGAGCTTTGGGCCAAATAATTGGAAATATGTGCGGTATATATTTACACGTACGCATGTTGACATGAAACATTACATATGTGGTGTAAGGATGTATCGAATAACCCACAGCCCCCTTCCAAAAGTCCCGGTGTCAGCTGCCTAGATGGACATTTGGCGGCTCAGCCAAGCGCCGGCCGGTGAAATCTGAAAAGGCCAGAGGTGTGTTCTGTTGTCGCCTCTTTGTTGAGGCTGCGCTGAATTGGAAAGAAAAGATGTGACGCGGCTGCAGCCATGTCGAAGGGCAGCCCCCCCACCTCCAAGAGCTGCGGGGGGCATTGTTAGGGAGGGGGAGGAGCAGAGGAGGGGGTGTCTGGGGGTCAGGCCCTGCTCAGCGGGGTTTGTTTGTTGACCTTTTGTCATGTTTTTTTTTTTTTTTGCAAGTAGGCATCAGCTGGGATTCTGTGATGAGACAGAATGAGATGACAATGGAAGCCCCTCCCCCCTCCCCGGCAGGTCATCAGGTCTTCGTAGAGCTTGACTCTGAGATGACTGCTCACTGCTGGAGCCCCCTCCTCTCCCTTCTCTCAGCTCTTCTTTCCTCATCGCTGATGCTAACTGTTATTAGCCACTTATTCCTATGTACAGGGGAAGTGTATCAAAGTAAGCTGACTTTGTAACACCTAATACAACTCATTCACACCCTTCCATTACTGACGTGAAATGAGAAAGATCACTCGCAACTCTGCCCCCCACACCGCCAAAAATAAATAAATAAACAGAGTTTTATTTCTGGACTGTACGGGAAATGTGTAGTAAGTTAGCTTCCTTGTGTTTACTGGGCAGGGCAGAGATACAATCAGTAAACGTCAGTGATCTTTGCTCTGTTTAGTCTACGGGTTCATTGAGATGTCTGTCTGCTCTGGGCTCTCTTCCTGCCAGGAGTGCTCAGGCTAACCTTACACAAGATTAATCCCACATGAGATGGACTTAATTGCCCTATCGATCCAGCAAAGCATTTGTCTTAAACCTTGATCGGCGAGCATACACTCTTACTGGTGATTACCCTATATACTGTAATGTCTGGGGCTGTTTAACAGAGACCAATACACACAAATACACACACAGAGAAAGGTAGAGAGAAGAGAATGTATACTGGTGGAAGCTCATACCACGGGCAGGGTTAGGGTTAGGGTTGCTGTCACTTCCAGGCCATACCCCTCACCCCCACCCCCACCCCCCCCACCCCCCCCCTAAGACTGCTGAAATTAACGGATATCCTCTTTAGGCTGCCTGAGGATGTCACTAAGTCAACTTCAGTGGAGTCAGGTTCTAAGTAAATCCACCACAGAATGGTGTGAGCGAGGATGCAAGTTTAGTGTAGAGGATGCAAGTTTAAGGTAGAAACAGAGCATAGAAAGGACGGTGGTTTAAATTGAATGTAGGATGGGAAATGTCCGACCTAACTTGGAGAGCTAGACAGATTAGTTTAGACTGCTGCCAGCGTGGCAGCATGAAGAATCAAACTGGGCTGCCTGCCACACCTTGGCTGCAGCCTTACAGGAAGTGGAGATGGTGTGGGTGTGTGTGGGTGCGTGCGTGCGTGCGTGAGGCCTCAGTATTGGTGGGAGGGTTGGGCCCCACCGGCTCATTTTACTCCTGTGGAATGAAGTGTTGGAAACAATGGCTGATAATGTCATTAACATCCTAGGGTCTCCGGCTCTCCTCCCCCCCAAGTCACCCATCTCTTCAATTAATCCCATCCAAGATCCACTCTGACAAATGAACTGGCGATGCAGATACTAAATAAAACAATGTGTTGAAAGTGGATCCCTACTTCTGGGCGTTTGCTTCTCAGGTTAAGGAAGTCGCCACAGTCCAGTCCCTATTTATTCCTCTCCTTATCTTTCACCCCACTGTCTCTCTCTCTCTCTCTCTCTGTCTCTCTCTCTCTGTCTCTGTCTCACTCTCTCTCTCTCTCTCTCTCTCTCTCTCTCTCTCTCTCTCTGTGTGTCTCTTTTTCTCACATACTCTCTCTCTCTGTCTCTCTATGTCTCTCTCTCTCTCTGTCTGTCCTATGGTTGTCTACCTCTCGGAGCTCAAGTGAAACCCATTGATTTCTCGTCACATGCCCCTACCCCCTCCTACACTCATATAATCTCTCATTGTAAATTTTACACACACACACACACACACACACACACACACACACACACACACACACACACACACACACACTCAAACATGCATAACCAAAAGTGTTTATGCACTCTGGTTTACTCACACCATATCAACGTACTCCTACACAACCGCACTCCGGCAGCGCACATACACAGAGCAAACAATAGTACTATTTAAACCCTTGGCTTATAATTGATGTAATTGTAGATCTCTAGACAAGGAAATGTGTAGAACAGCCTCCTCCTACTGAAAACTACCTTTGAGCAGAAAGGCATTATTTTCACTGTCAGCTCCCTCTCCTCCTTCTTCAAAGGGAGTCTGGGAACTGCTGTCTTAAGCAGCAGGACATCTGTATATGTAATGCCTACTGCCATTTATACACGTCCCTGTCAATCTGCCCCCACACGCGTGTGAGCCTGTGTGGGACACACCAAGAGATTTTATCTGACCTCTACTCCTTCACAAGGATCATCTGTCTGCCTATTTAATTGCGTTCACACACACACACGCTCTCTCTCTCACACACACACACACAGGTCAGGGCCTTTGCTGAACCTTGCCCTCGGGCCACACAGCCTAGCCAACGACTTGGAGGAAGCAGGCGGGGGTGAATAACCTCCCTCCCCTCCTCCTTTCTCTCCTTTCTCCATCCTTTCATCCCCACCCCCCATTTTGAGGGATAGCTGCGAGGTATCGGCGAGGCTCTGCAGCCTATTTGACGGACTGTGTGTGTTTGTGTTTGTGTCGTGCAGCAGACACATATCCGCCAGGGCTAATCCAAGTCACTGCCCGTTGCAAGGCTAGTTGGTGGTTGACATGGCCACACAAAGTCCACCAATGACTGCAGTCTTTGTTTCAGGCTAGCTGGACCGTCACAAAAGACGAGAAAAATGACTGGTTTTGCTTCTCCCTTGACTGTGTATTTATTTTACGTTCGGAAACCCTATCGGACTGTATTTTGTGAGAGGAATGCTACCTTGGTGCGGTTGGTTTCATAGGAGAGAGAGAGGGGGATCTTGGGATTTATCCATGTTGGATTTTCCACTGGAGCACAGAGCTTGGGCCGTATTATTGTAAGAGAAAATGAAATGGGAGGCACTGTTTAGTCTTGGCTGAAGGACGGAGCTAGAAATGTTTTGTCTCCCTTTTCTTTTCCCTATCTCATTTTCTCTCTTTCTTCCACTGCTCTTCTCATAGTCTCTCTCTTGTCTCTGTGGTCTCATATCCACTCTCTCTCTCTCTCTCTCTCTCTCTCTCTCTCTCTCTCTCTCTCTCTCTCTCTCTCTCTCAACATACTCTCTCGTCTGGGGCTCCTGTCTCTGGCGGTGGAACAGCTATCCAACTCAGGAAGCGTTGTGAAACATCAGAATCTACTTCCTACAGCAATCAATAGATCTCAGGTCCAGCACACAGACTCAAGCACACACACACACACACACGCACACACACATACCTGCATTGGAGAGATTTTACACACGCACACACACACACATCCTTAATCCCCCCCATCCCCAGGAAACAAATCTGTGAGGCAGGTAATTATCCCAGTGTCCAATTTAGCCTTTGAACAAGCTACATTAATGCTGAATGTATTTAAAGGTGATGGTGTTCAGCGCTCACCTCTTAAGACTGGCTGAGCTGCTGGGAGAAGCTACTTCAAAAAAGACAAGCCAATCAGACAGCCCAGTAACTGCTGCAAATTCCACCAATCTGCAATATGCGTCTGTGATTCATGCTGCCTAAATTGTCTCCTCTGGTCCCATTTGTAGCTAGTTGTTCTACTGGCAGCCTAGAGCACAGTTGTGATATGGATAGATGGAGGGATGAATGGATGATAACCTCCTCCACCCTCTTCTGTCGAGCTGTAATGAAATGATAGATCCCCGATGTGGATCGGGACGTAAGTGAAGGGATGACCTCACAGGCACCTAATCTCCGCGGAGGGAGAACCCAGCGGCTAATGTGTCCATTAGCGTTCCACCGTCAGAGGAACCAACGCCAGGGAAAGAGTGATGAGATGGAGGAAAGGAGAGAACAGATCTTAACCCATTCAGCTGAGTTCTCAGCCCTCATTTTGATATTCAGAAAAAATGGCAACTATAGATCTTTAGTTTTTCTTTTTTTCTCCTATGACTGTTCAAGTCATAACAGCAAAAGAATGTATGCGTCATTTTAGTATACTAAACTAACAACTTTGATCATGTTTCCCAAGATGAATCATTTTTTTGGAACACGCAGGATACAATTGTTAATTCCTTTTTTCCCAGAGCCCAGCCCAGAGTCATAAGGTCAGCAAGGTTGCTGATGCTGAAGTGTTTCCCCTCCCCTTGTCCCTCAACAGTGGCTGGCTTGTGTCGGCCGGTCATGTGACCTGAGTGGGGTGATTGCCGGTGGACAAACAGGCTCCCAGCCACACGAGGATGGACCCTTTAAAGGGGGAGCACTCACTAGGGTGCTTACACACCCTCTGTCTGTCACATCACAATAACGACACAGCGTTTTTGACCCCCCCCCCCCCCCCCTCTCCCCCTTTCCCCACCAAAGACACACACACCTCTGCATCTTATTACTCACCTGCTGAAATGTGACCATCCTCCCCTCCCCCCTTCCTCGACTCCCCCCCTTCCTCTCTTCCCCCCTTCCTCCCCTCCCCTCCTGCCATTTCCTCCCCTGTCAGAGCTGCCAGCTGTGTGTCTCAGTAAGGTGGCCCTCTGCTCATCTGTGGTGTCTGGCTATGACTCGGCCCGTGGCAGGAGGAATCTCTGGTTTTGATGAGACACCACAATGACTTCTTCTGACACACCCAGTGTTTTGACAACGCCAACATCACAACGTCTGACACTGCACTGCCCAAACGGCTCTCTTTTCTTCCCACACCCCTCCCTCTCACCCATTTCCTTTTCTGTTCATACTCCCCCTCCCACTCCTCCCCCTTGTGTTTTGTCCACTGAGCCAAGTCATCTCTACCTCAGTCCATCTTTTCATCTCTCCTCCTAATCCATTTCTCCCTCTCTCCCCCATCCATCTCTCCCTGTATCCCTCTCTGCCCCTCCTCCATCTCTCCCTATACCCCCCTCTTTCCCCCCCTCTCTCTCTCTCTCTCTCTCTCTCTCTCTGTCTCTCTCTGTCTCTCCCTCTGTCTCTCTCTCTCTCTCTCTCTCTCTCTGTCTCTCTCTGTCTATCCCTCTGTCTCTCTCTCTCTGTCTCTCTCTCTCTCTCTCTCTCTCTTGGTAGAGCTCAACTTATTCGGAACAAAATGTCCGGGGCTGGGGTGGAAAGCTCCAGCATGTGCTGGCCACCCGGGCTCGTTTGAGGCAGCTCAGCACCCTGCCTGAACTAAAGGGCCTTTGTACGCTCCCTTCACAAAGATAGCCCTCGCAGGCAAAAAAAAAAAAAAACTACCCCAACCCCAAAACAAAACAAACAACAGAGTTGTAGCCAGGATGCCTGCACAGTATCAGAGCAAACTACCAGAGTCAGAGTTTACTGATGAAATGGGTAGAAGAAAAATGGAGGACGTTTTCAAGAAGACTGCATGTGAAGACCCCTTCTCCTTCTTGGCCAGATACTTGTATCTCCGAACCTTGCGGTGACAGATGGGTCACCTGACTGCGGGTCTAGAAACTAGCGGTCATGTGATTGTAGACACTCCAACTGACATAAATGGCCTGTAAATGGACAGTTCAACAAAATACTATTCAAAGCGTCTCAGTCGATCCAGTTAGACAAGATCTTGTTTACTCTCTTTCCCTCTCTTTCCTTTTCTCCTTCCCCTCTCTTTTTCCTTCTCTCTTTCCGTCTCTCGCCCCCCCCGCCCACGCTCTCTCTCTGTCCATCTGTGTGTATGTGTATGTGCCTGTGGAAAGTGCTAGTGAACTTTGAACCCACCCTTGGGTCTTTGGCTGTTGTCTACAGTAGTAAACACTGCGTCCAGCCAGATACATGTTTATTTAGGCATGGCAGGTAACATAATCAGCCGACATTCCATATTTCCGCAGGACCTCTCCTCTTGACATGTACACACCTGAAGCATCATTAGAAACAGGCGGTTATTCTTGAGAGCCGGCGTAACGCAAACGCTCGTATCATTCAAATGGATATTAAAATGGAGTCTGACCCGTAGTCCATTGACCAACAGTTCATGAAATAACCAACGTTGCAGTTCTGCGCTGGCCAGAGACGAGCTTACAATAGGGCTACCGGGCAAAGATAGCACCAGCCACTACAGCAGAGGGATTTCTATTTCAGTCTATTAGTTTGATGGGGTGATGCAGACAGTCAGACACCTCCATGGCAGATAGAGAGAGGGAGCGAGACAAGGAGGGGAGGGAGGGTGGGGGTGCGATAATGGATTTACTTTAGTGTGTGTGCCAAGGTGCCAGACAGCGGGAGTCCTCTGTGACAATCTCTCTCTCTCTCTCTCTCTCTCTCTCTCTCTCTCTCTCTCTTTCTCCCTCCCTCTTTCCAGCCTCTCTCTGTCCTCCTCCCTTCCGCCTTCCATTTGACTGCTCCCCCCCCCTCTCTCTCTCTCTCTCTCTCTCTGTCTCTCTCACACTCTCTCTCTTTTTCTCTGCGGAGGCTGGGCTGGGAGAGAGCTCAAGCATTAAGAGACAGCCAGTCTAGTGTGACAAACTGTACCCTACCACTCTCTTGTCTCTTTCCCTTTCTCCTTTTCCTGTCGTGCTTGGAGAGAGCCAGGGCATTAAGGGAAAAGCAGCAGTGTGTGTGTGTGTGTGTGTGTGTGTAATGTGCCGCCCCCGCACACGCTTGGCCCTGCATTATCCCAAATGCCGCTGTGATTGGAGCGCTAATGTGGTTGCTAAGCAAATCTGCCCTTCCTGGGCTAAATAAGAATGGGCCTAGGCTGCTTCCTGGCTGGTGGGTTGGACTGGAGTGAGCATGCTGGTGTGCTACAGACACACACACAGACATGCACTTACCCAGTGGGTGTGCAGCACACACACACACACACACACACACAGACTTGCAGCTTTAGCGGGTGGGTTTCGGCGGCGTCTCGTTCCCTGGCTTGCAGTCTGTTTCTGCAGCGCAGACGAGCCCCCGGATGCAGCTTGTTAGTCTGTCCGTCTGTCTGCTCAATCCTCCTGAGAACAGAACAGGAAATGTGGAGTTTCTAAGCAAAACCACCCCCCGTAATCATTGTATAATAGTCATATCTTTCCTAATGCACTTAGTCATTTTGGTGCATGGATGAGGCAAAGCGCACGAGGAATGAGGGCCAGGAGATGTCGGGGGCTTCACATTCAGGGCATGGAAATGAGAAGCATCCTGTACACACATTCTTGCCCAGAAGGCATAGGTGTAACAGTACCCCAGACCTTTAAGCTGTGAGTCGTTTAGTCTATTTCTCTGATTGCCAGTGAAACGTCTCCTGTGGTCGAGGAAGCTTTTCTCTCTCCAACTTTGAGCCCCCGCGTGCTAACTTTAGCCTAGCCTAGCTCACCTGAGCTTAGCCTAGCTCCCCCCTTCTCACGTAGCTATCTGGCTGGGCTTCCTGTAAGCTGAGACAGCAGGTGCAGGTCAACTGTCCATCAGGGAGAGAGAGAGAGAGAGAGAGAGAGAGAGAGAGAGAGAGAGAGAGAGAGAGAGAGAGAGTGGAAGTTGGAGGGCTCAGTTCCTAAAAGCTCTTTAATTAAACTGACAGAGAGGTCTAGAGGGCCCCGGGGCTAACGTTTAGCACATAGCATTCTGTTAGGAGACCTGAGACAGGCGATGCAGTAATTAGCATGCCCAGAAGCCAAGAGGTGATGGGATAGAGGTCCTGAAGGCGGAGGGCAGGATCTGCTTTCAAACAGGGGTTTGTTTTAGGTTGGTGTTTGGGGGTGTGTATGTAGAGTACTTTTAGGCCCACACTCAAGGTATAGACTTTCCACGTCTTACTATATTCTATTTTTTCCACGTAACAAAGTGTGTTAAGTATTTTCCCCTTTGGAATATGTTTAACTTTGATAAAACAATGCCCCTTTTTATTCCAGAGTCTAAATGTAATGAAAGTAAAGTCATTTTCTTAGTCTATTATGTGTACAATAATGTAACAAGGAAACACAACTTAACAAATGTGCCGCAGTATGCACATTATAAAAGATACCGGACAAACCATGAAATAAGTATAATCATCATTAGCCTAGTATTAAGTACTGATACTGTGCTGGAAATTCTTAAAAAACAAAGCCATGAGAATTCACAGAGTGGGAATGTGTGAGCTGAAAGCCTGAATAGAGGAACTCCACTGTAGCTGTGTTCTATTTGTGAGGGGGGCCTCATGTGTGCTCGGCCTGACCTGATTCTAGCCGGCATCGCGTGCGTGTGTAGAACGTCTCTCTCCTCTTTTCTCTCTATCCCTTTTTTCTCTGCACCCACTCCGGAGCCGCATTACAGTGCGCCTCAGCGCCTCTGCAGTACAGCACAGTTGAATGCAGCATCACATAGACACACGTACACACTCACACACACACTCACACACACACTCGCATGAGCAAACACAAGTCTCCCCACTCTCCCAGAGCCAAGCTGGGCTAGCACGCTCACCTCTGTAGTACTGGGCTGCTACATGGGCAAGATTTGCAGCAAACTTGCAAGATTTTCTTTGCACGGTTTTCATAATATAGCATGCTGTGGAATTTGTTTATTATCTAAAATACCATCCACCCGGTTAGCCCAGTTAGATAAAGACCCAAATGTAAATGTATGTAATCTACCTCACACTGGTCTAATACCAAGAATGAGGTGTAAATAGTTTGTACCGATTTACGTTTCAGCGTTTTGCCAGGCAGGTGGAAAGCTTGTGTGTGTGTTAAACATTTTGCAGAGGTAGTGCAATACTTGTAGACACACACACACACACAGACACACACAGACAGACATAGCATGCTGACGAAACCCTGAGAGGTAAACGATGCCACCGTGCTCCTAGACACGTACTAGATGAGCACCTCAGCGGCGTGTAACTCTAGCCCTGTTGGCTTCTCCTCCTGTTTAGTCTGCCCCTCCAGTTCCCTTCTCTTTTTTCATGGCCTGCTCACACGTCTGATTTCATGACTCCCTCCCTCCCTCTCTCCCCTCTCTCTTTCTCTCTCTCCCTGTCCTCAACCCCCCCCCCCCCCCCCCCCCCCCCCCCCCCCGCTCTCTTTTCCGACCCCTCGATCCACATCTCCTCTGTCCCCTCTTTCTTCCCCCTCTCTCAGAGGTCCTGTTGTTTGAGAGGCTGGTGTAGCATCCAGGGCCTGTCATCCCCAATTACCCAGACGTGGACCTCGGCCTCTGTTCATCCCTAATCCCCCCTTTCTCTCACTCCTTTCTTTCCCTCTCTCTCTGTCCTTCTGGTTGGGCCAGGGAGCTCTCGGGGCCGGGGGCAATGCCCCTGTTGGCATTTATGTAAACATCCCGCCCAGCTCCAGCAGGGTTGCATGTACAGGACATGTACTGTAAGCTTTCTTAATCCCTCCGTTTCTTTCTGTTATGGCTCACTCCATAGTGTGGTCGTGTGCGTTTCTGCAGTTTTATTTGTCCAAGTACACACGCATGTACACTCACAAGCAGGCACACACACACACACGTGTGAGCAGGCACTCACAGGTTTACGACTGTGGGAGACTCTGTCAGACATCTGAGATATGGTGTAGAAAGAGGAGAGGCGGGGGGAGAGGGGGTAGAGGCACAAGACAGCACTCATGTAGCCGTTGAGATTTGGTAGGAAACACCTTTGACGCCTTGGAGAAGAGGACCTTCAAACATACTCATCCTTGTCTTGCTTTGCTGAAAGAAACCTTTGGCCTTTCACACTTCCTCCCCTCCCTATCCATCTCTCCTCCATTGCCTGTTCTTATCCTCTACTACTGCTTCTTCTCTGTCTTTTTTTATCTCCACCGCCCTCTTTAACAAGATCAAGGACTCCCACTGACATTTAACACTTTCTACCCACCAACCATTCAAACCTACTGGCACTCCCACACAAGCCACCTCATTTGCACTGCTGTGTACATACTTCTCACTCAATACTTTTATTTTGTATGTACAATTTACGATTTATTCATAATGTGTTTATCATTTATCGTACTTCCCTACTTTTTATGGAAGATCCGTAGGGCCTGTATGTTTATTTTTTTGCACCTTCCTGCCACACTTAATTCTGTGTTTGTGCGAATAAATCTGATCCTGATTCTTCCTCCCTGTGCTCTCTACATTTCCCTCCCTGTTCGAGTCGGCCTCCTCCCCTTCCCTCTCCCTTCCAGGGAGGTGGTAGCTGAGGGAGTCTGGTCTCATTTCCAGCCTAGCCTTTCCTACACTCTCTCAAGGGGAGTGGAGAGGAGGGCTAGCAGCATTAAAAATAGAGCGAGCTCTTCCACTCTGGGCATGCCCCGTTTGTGCTTGAATTAGTACTTGGTGTTATTAGCTCCCTCTGAAACTGGCTGGGCCAGGAGAGGGCAGAGACAGGAGAGAGAGGACAGGCTTCCACGCTGTATCTTAAAAACTCCCAAGTAGCTTTTGAGATTAGCATCGCTGCAAACTAGGTAATCACCCAGCCCTTTGGCACGTAAGGGCTTATCAACTGCAAAGTGCGCACTATTCATTTCCACTGCCACCCTCTCCACTTGAGACGCTAATCTACTTTTGCTTTGTTGTTTGTTGTGCGCTCGTTACAGTTGGGGCCTGTGTGTGTGTGTGTGTGTTGCGTGTCTGTTTTAGATGCCTGTGAGTCTGCGTAATCTTGTTTGCGTTTAATTCCTGGGTATTGTGCTTATTCTCGTGGTTGTGTGTGTGTAACGGCTAGTGCCCTCTCCCCTCTCTGGGCCTTGCGCTAACCAGTGGTGGCAGGCATGTCTTTCACTGAGGCAGTGTTACGGCAATCATAAAGAAGAAGAAAAACAACTGAGAGGAGAGCGATAAAGAGAGGCGCATAAAATAGTACTGTTGCTAGAACATCCCTTGCTGATTGGTATTAAGTTGTTGTTTACCTGAACACAGGGATTAACAGTATCGGCAAGGTTTAACTCTAATGGCTGTGTTGTTGATGCTCAGAGTGCGGGGGGGGGGGGGGGGTATGGGGGGGGTTATGGGGGAGGGGGTTGGGGGGGGGGTGTGGGGGGGGGGGGGGTTGGGGGGGTGGGACGACGACATGGAAGACGCAGGATTGCTCTTGGCACAAATCTTGCTGCAGCCATGGAAAGAGTTAGCCACTCAGCATGCACATCTCCCTCCAAGGCCAGAAGCTTCTACCCCCTCTGTGCTCAACTTGTTTTGCTTAAGGGAGGAGTACAAATGACTGTGGACATAAGTTTCAGACTTGAAGCCAGCAGTTTCTCTTGTGATTTTTTTTCCCCCATCCTGAAGTTGTTATGAACTGAACGTGGTTAGGGGGAGACATCCTAGTTCACAAACTCGTTCACTGCAGCGTTTTTCATTTAGGAAACGTGTCAAAGAGCTGAATTAAATGTTTATTGAATAAAGAATGTTTTGGCAGGTCTGGCAAAGGATGCGAAATTGTGGTCAATGGACCCAGGATTCCTCAATGTGTAAGCAGCAGGGGCTGTGTGAGATTAGAAAAAAGAAAGCCTGGAAAAAGTGAGAGGAGAAACTTCTGGCAGAACACTTGTATGTTCCTTCCCCCAGCATGTGTTTCCCATCATGCATCTGGTTGCACATGATGTCAGCGCCTGAGAGAGAGAGGCCTGTGTGTGTGAGGGAAAGGGGGAGTGGCAGAAACACCAGTCCTGCTCTCCAGATGTGAGCAGAAGAGGGAAGCAGGGAGAACAGGGTGGACGAAAAAGCGCTAAAACAAACGATGTCATCCAACAGGCTTCTCCAGAGAATAAGTGTCTAGTCATGCAAAATACATGTTTGGGACGATGTCCCTGTGTAGTGACATGTTACTCGACACCTTTGTCCCCTACTTCAATTCCATTCCAACCCATTCCTTCTATTCCAACCCATGTAGTAGCCTCCATGTTAAACTTGCTATGAAACAAATGGCGTCTGCTAACTCTTAAGTCTATCACTTGACAAGGAAACCGTACTGTAAACCAGCGACTTTTCTTGTTACACTTGGCCTCTAATATTTGGCCTTCAACATCCTATTTCTAGAACAAACACTTCTACTTCTGCTGGTAATGCTTCCCAGTTTCTGTCTCCACCCACAACCCTGTGTGGAGGCGACCCAGAGTTTACATTCCCCTGTTATTCAACCTGACCCTCCCCTGACCTCTTAAGAGTCTTGCTTTCTGGCCGTTAAAGTGAGGCAAGAAGGCTGTGACTGCAGTCATTAAAACACATTTGGCGTCATTAGGCCTTTAAGTGTCCCCCCTCTTGATTACTTCTCAAGATAGGGTTTAAAGAGCAGGGCTGCATTTCTAAAGGCAAGGCCAGACGTCCCCCTCCTCCTTTACCTCCTTCTTCTTTTTTTTTACAGTGGCCCAGACCGTAAACTCGGTCCAGGGTGGGAGGGGGGTGACGTGGGATGGCTTTGGCCGTTTCAGAGAGAGGTCAGGGAGGGTCGTGAACCCTCCACGACCCTCGTGGACTGGAGCGTGTGGCGAGTTAGGGCATCAGATATGCTCCCTTATCAAACACCATCACGAGGGTCACTGATAAGGTTGCAAGCCACAGGCAAACGGAACCACATTTCTATCATCCACAATCATGTCACCCTTGATAGATTTATACCACTGTAAATACCTCAAACTAACTGTCTTAAATAGAACTGTTTACAAGTCTTCCCTTAAGACCTCCTCAATGTATACATTGTATACATATGTTTGTTAAGGAAGACCAAACCATGAATGGAAAAACATGAAGTCTCATTTCTAGGATCTTATAAAAAGGTGGCCAGTCTCATGTGTTACTGACCATCATGATGCGTCTTGGTGGCTGGAGCCTTGTTGTCTTAGACGCCAGGTTTATATGGCCCCAGGGTCAAACTGGTCAGTCTTTTACAGGGGTGGAGGCTAGTTCACAGGCAGAGTAGGCCCCTCAAATGCCATCTGGCAGCCATAAAGTGAGCCTAGTAAGCCTGACTTTTGTGCTCTTTAATGGATCTTAACTGGGATTGAGAGCAGGGAAGGAGAGAGAGAGAGGAAGAGTCCTGGGTTCCACCCGTGCTTCTCACCTTCCTTCAGAGGCACCCCAGCTTCAATCCTCAAAAACTGCCGTCAGTTAGTTCAATCTTTCTGGAGATTTCCAGGGTTGAGGTGGGGTTCATCAGTCACAGGGTTCAGAACGGACACTGAAATTGTGTCACTGGGTTGATGACGCGGTGGAAAAAAGGCCCACGACTCCATTTTCTGAGAGCATTTGGTTAGCAAAAGCCCAGATGTGGAGCGCTCTGTTCATTATTTATTGATAACCTGCTGTGGAATGTGTGCAGAAGGTTGTGTGGGGGACACTGCTGCAATATTCAAACTTTTCAAACCGTTCAAACGGTAGACATTTTCCGCAGCACACAACCTCGAAGAAGGAACAGCTGTGATGGGTGACACTTTCAATACATAAGTCACATGAAAGCCGGCTCCCCTCCACACACACACACACACACACACAAACAAACACACACACACTTCCACACAAACACATTTCTCTATCTTCCTGTTTCAGCAACACGTTTTTCTATTTTCTCGACTGTAACATCGGTGTCTGCTCAACCTGACTACACCGTACAGTGTCTTGAGATGGGGGGGGGGGGGGGGGGGGGGATAAAAGACTAAAAAACAGCACCGCTGTCCCTGCTGGAGCTAGACAAGGCAGAAATAACACCAGCTGAGGCTGTAAAGTTGAAAGGTCGCAAAAAGTTAAATGGGACCAACTTCGGTTGGACATGTATTATTAAACTCCAACATGAAACCCTCCAATGCAACTGCCCTAAGGGATTTGCCTAATCATGTCAAGAGGTAGAGTAGGAGGAAGTATGTTCTGTGGGGGGAGGAAGGGGGCGTATGTATAAGTAATGCTAACTTTAGCCCATCCGATTGCCATCTTCAGTTAGAAGTGTAGCGGTCTGTCTGCTAAAAGAGGCCCAGGGCACCGAAACTAAGGGGGACTGTCCTTTTGTCCCAATTACAGCTAATCCCTTTAGTGCAGAGAAAGTGTAGCCCCCCTGCTAGCAAACTGTGAGGACACGAGGAAGCTACAGGGAGGGTGAAGCCAAGCCTGGGGAGAGCCAGCGAATCAGCAGAGAAAAGAGCCCAAAGAGAAAGTCAACTATCATCTCCCTTTTGTCTTTCCAATTTATCCGTCCTTTCACATGAAAACGTGCCACTTTTCAGTCAGCCTGAAATATGTTAAGCAGGGAACATTAGCTAGACCAATCCTGTTAGCAGTCTCAATGTAAAAAAAGGAAAAAAGGAAGAAAAAAAAGATAAGAAAGAGGAGGGGGAATCTTCTTAAGTCATTCATCAGCATGAGAAAGAGGAACCCTTTTGAAGGGAGTTATCCAACTTTTAAATGTGTACTCATTTATCACTAATGCGGTTTTAAATTCTGCTCAGCATTTGCATAAGATGCTGCAGTGGTAGACAGGGGCAATCCCAGCGTGGGTGGCACCGCTGCCCCCCCTCTCTCAATGGGACCTCCGGAGAGTCTTCTGCCCGTGTTCCTCCAGAACTTTCCGTGGAAAAGGGATTAGTATCTGTGTAAGGGAGTCTACTAAAATGATCATGTTTAACCTTGCGTGCACTCCCAGTGAACAAGCCCCACCTGGCACCAGGGTACAGACTGGAGAGCCTTCTCTCTTTAGTCATCATTAGTATGGGGGGCTTAGACATCCACCAACATGATTATGCAAACTGTGTGGTTGCAGTAGGAGGTAATTAGCAGAACCGGGTGTGAAAAGCAAACAGATAAAGTTTTACCCTTATTACCTCATTATCCAGCCTGGTAGAGAAGCAGGCACACTGCTGCTGTATAGCCCCTGGCTACTCGGGGGGGGGGGGGGGGGGGGGGGGGGGGGGGGGGGGGGGGGGTCGGGGGGGGGGGGGGTCGGGGGTTGACATACTGCTCTGGGGTTCATAACCTCTCTCCTGTGAGTGTATTTATCTTATCTCTTGATAATAATGGGAAAAAAAACTGTGCGTGCATAGTTCTGAGTATGAGCTTAACATGTGTTTTTGTGTGGGGATTCATTAAGGAGGAAAGGTACAGTGGTTATAGAGAGCTGAGAGCCTTTAAGCCCCCCCCCCCCTCCCTCCCTCCCTCCCTCCACCACCACCACAACAACATCACCTTTTCTCCACAGTTGGGGTACCTTCTCCTTTTTTTAGAAGGAGGTGGAGGCAGTGGGGTGTTTTATGAGCTGCTGTTCTCAAAGCAATTACTGCCTTTAATGAGCCTGTCTGGAATTTCACAGGCTCTCTTCACTGTGTCACTTAAGCCAAACGGAGGAAAAATAAAACAACCGCCTTCCTCTGAATATGTGAACAGAAAGATTCAAAACAGTCACCATTTTGTGCACAGTACAGTTGAAGCCTACCCACATTGATCTTCATCTTTTTCATTTAAGCTTTTCATCTCTTTGCATTTTAGCACCTCTGAAGCAGAATACTCGACTCTATGATTAATCATAATTTTTCTTTTCTTCTTTCTTTCCATGTGACCTGGCTCCGTCCCTTTGACATCAATAGGTAAGTGTCGTGTTCATAGATTCTTTGACATTCAATTGACATAAAAGGACACTTTTAACTGTAGTGACACTACAAAATGACATGCATTGCAATACATTACACCCTACCATCTGCCACACAGGTAATTGAACTACTACATACATTCAACACATGGCTTTCCATTATAACTCTCTGCCTTACAGAGAACATCATAACCAAGCAGTGAGGAAGTTAGAAGCGCTTGTACACTTCTGTAGTGAAACTAAATGGGGTTATCCAAAATGGCTGCCTACCACAGACTCTCAAAGTAGGTTTGTTGGGCTAACCACATGGGTTTGGTATTCTCTACAGAAGCGCTTTGAGACTGAAAGAAATCGAATTCATAACGTGTCTTGCAACACTTGAAGAAAACCCTACGAAGATGCAACCTTGATAATACGTTCATCCGATAAAGCATTTCCTGAAGTCAGATCTGTTCAAACACACGTCCACAAGAAGATTACACACCTTCAGATCATCACATTTTTACATGAGCCCTTAACCCTGTCCTAGATCAGTAGCAGGGCAGTCTTAGAGAGGCCCCGTGTCTGCCAGAGAACCAGCAGACCGCTGGAGCAGTAAAATAATGCATCAGCTAGAAGAGAGCACATCTGTGGAGAGGACAATAGGGGTTAAAGGTCAGAGGTGACCCTTAGAGGGGGAGGGGGCCAGAGTGGTCACCCGCATGCAAATGAAGCCCCCGGGTTGTTTGACCAGGGAGTCCCAGGGGGATTGGTGGAGCGGTGGTGATGAGGTCTCCCAGAGCGGGGGTCAGAGGGCGTATACTTCACTGAGGACACACACGAGGAGACACAGAACCAAAGGATAGAGAGGTGGCACCACCTCGAGAGAGGAGGAAGGGAAAGAAAAAAAGAGAGATAAAATACTAAGAAAAAAATGGAATGGGAGGGTGGTAGACAGGGTGGGCTCAGGGAGGATGCAGAACAGTTAGTGGGTGGAGTGGGTGGACAGTAGACTGCTCTGAGGGGGTAGATGGAGATGAGGAAAAAAAGGGAGGCATGCATGTTACCTTTACTGCATTGATGCCAAGGGGGATGATTAAAACACACAAATTATCTACAATCAACAAAAACTTTTTGACAAAGTCACCAAATGTATTTAATCCCTTTGCCTTCTATTTCCCTCTCTTTCACAATGTACATTGACGAGTTAGGGGGGTAGATAGGCAGAAGGCAGAGAGAGAGAGAGAGAGAGAGAGAGGGAGGGAGGGAGGAAAATTGCTGACGGCTGGGAGAAGGAGAGTGTGTGTTTGGCGGGCGGCACGCCCTTGCAGGTTTCTCTATCACTCAGCTCCCATTAATTTTTAATTGCTTCCTCTGCCTGGCACACAGCTCCACTTTTCACTCAGTGAGCAGAACTGGAAAAAAACCTCTCCAGCAGAGGAGAAGAGTAAGGAATAGAAGGAGAGGAGAAATGAAGGAGAGACTGATGGGGAGGGAGGGAGAAGAGATGGATAGGAGCATGGATGACATGGAAGAGAGACAAATGGCAGGGAAGGGAGGAGTTTGGAAGAGAACAGAGCAGATGAACGATAATAGGACGTCGTGCAAACGTTGTTTTCAGTAAGTGACGTCAGAGTAGCCGCTCGGCTTTGGAAGAACCGAGGAAACAAGCCCCTCCAGAGTCACGATATATATCACAGTCCAGCAATCCAAAAATATGGAGCTGCTTCAAAATAATGTCAGGACCTCCCCAAGCCACACTGAGTGTAAAGCTCCCTCCAGAAGCCTCCTTGATACGTCCCGCTATATTCTCAGCCCTCTCCCTACTCTTCATTCTGTCCCAGGCCTACTTTATCAGTGCTCCTGAAAAAAAAGGAGAGCCGAAAGCCTTTGATGAAAACAGCGCAGTTTCAGCACACTCAACACTTCTTCTCCCCTTCCCCTTTTTCCTCGCTCTCTAAATTAAACATCAAAGGAAAGCCCTCCACTAGGTGCTTTCGCCTTCACCAGCAGCAATGCCGCTCTTGGTTCTTTGAAAGTCGCTAACATATTTCACACCCAATCTACCCTCTTCTCTCTTCTCCTGTCCTTTCGCCCACTCTTCTCTAGTGGTCTCTTGAGTTTTCAAGAGATATAGTTGGGGGGGGGAAGGAAAGACAGAGAAAGAGAGGGAGAAAGATAAAGAAAGGCTCAAAGAAGAAAGAATAGCCTCCTCTGGTCCTAGTTAGCAGAAGTGCTAATTGAACTATTCAAGGGGAGAGACGCAATTTGGCCGCTTGTCTCTTTAAGAGCCAAGGCCCTGCCTGCAGAATACATTAGTGCTCTGGAGCGGTGATGGAAGGAGGAGAGGAGGGGGAGGAGCAGAGTAGAGACAGGCTGCGGAGGGGGGAGGGAGAGCGAGAGGACGGAACAGCTGCAGTCTGGGCCTCCAGCCTCCTGGCTAGACTGCTGAAAGTTATTATTGAGTTCCTGAGCAGTGGCTCCCCTCCCTCCCCTGCCTGACTGACTGACTGAGAAAAAGAGAGATAAAGGGAGGGAAACAGTGAAGGAAAAAGAAATGGAGGGAGAGAAAATGTTGGCTACTTGCCATGCCCTTTCTTCCTGACCTTGCAGATATGTTTTATTTTTTTATTTTCTTCCAAAGGGAAAATGAAGACAATGGTAAAACGAATGGCAATGGAGTTGAGACAGATTTGAGTGCGATATCGTGTATTAATTATTATTATATATATTTTTTTTTATCAGTGTCGGTTTTAGTTTTACATGACAGCCAGGTGAAGCAAATTCAGCACTGCAGATTTTCACATTATTACAGTAAGTAAGATTAAAATAAGAATTTAAGTAAATTAAGTTTGAACCATTTTCAAAACAACTTCCCATTCCAGCCCATGAAAACCTTTGACATTTCTAAGGTCATAACATTGAAGACATCCCCCCTGAACTCATTTGAAAATTAAATAGAGCAGTGTTGCAATTAATGATTCCATAAATTGCACTGCCAAATTAAATTGGCAGAGTGTGACATTGACTCTTTGGGGACACATCCAAACCCACCGTTTTGGAATTACTGCATTGCTAAACAGCTTACTGCACTCGGGTAGTATTGGAACAAGGACGTGATGCTGAAAAAATGATTTCGATCTGCGTAGCTCAAGTACACTATTCGCCAGGTCGTTCACAACAGGAAGGCACGACATCCTTTGCACCATTTCTTTCTCGTCTCTCTCTCTCTCTCTCTCTCTCTCTCTCTCTCTCTCTCTCCGTCTTTTTCTTCCGTTTTCTCTTTCTCTGTCTTGTTGCTCGGAGGTGAGTCACCGTGGCTGTGTTGCTGACGGATACAGATGGCACACGGAGCGTGAAAGGGCGGCAGCGGCCAGTCCGTTCCCCGCTCCCCCACGTCAACCCCCACCTGGGTGCCACCTGCTCATCTCGTCTGTTTCACTCATGCCAGCCTGCCCCTCCTCGCTGGCCTGGCACAGACACATACACCAAACACACACACCCCGCACACACACACCCGCACACACACACAACCCCGCACACACACACACACACACACACACACATAGGCACACGGCCATGCAAATACAAATTCAGATGGTATGGAGTCACTCATAGGACCAAGTCCCAAACACACGCGTGCCTATCAGCTGTTGAATCTGCTTCATTAGCTTTTAGTGATAGATTGTAAAGGAAAAGAACATTGAGAGTTTAAACTACCAAAAACATGGCAAAGCAACACAGCATTCGTCCAATGTAACAGCCTTCCGATACGTCCTTTTTTCGCTCGATATTTCACAAGGGGGAATGTTGGTTAGCGAGGGCCCTGAATGAAGGAGCTTGTTCTGAAGCAGATGTGGTGTGTTGCACAGGGCCCAGCGAGAGAATGAGCTCATTGTTTACAGTTGAACCTGGTGCTAATCTCTTCTGAAACGCTAACAGCTGCCTAACTGCACGCCTAGCCAGCCTACCCCCTCCACCCCCTGGGTTCTAGTTTGTATTGGTCTGTGTATGTGTGCATGCACACGCTGTTTAAATGTGTGCATGTGCTCTCAGCCAGACTCCCGAAGACCAGCCAGGCGCCTCATGCTCAGACCCCCCTCACCCGCCCCCCTTGCCCCCCTCCCTCACAAAGTACCACTGGCGCGGGCCCTGCACTCCCCAAATCTAATCTACTCAATGAAATTGATCTGTGTCACTGCCCACACACCAGCGCAGACATGCTTGTGTTGGTTTGCCTTCGTAAGCCCTGGTGCCTGGGGCCTAGAATCACATTTTGGCTTAATTCTAGGTATATGTCGATGAAACACACTCCCCAAGTAACTATGGTTGCACAACAGGGCTTGTGTACACTACGCAGCCTCTTTATTGCAACTTCATGCACTGATCTCAGTGGTTGATAGGTATCCCACACAGTATCGCAGGATCTGGACAAATAACACTATGGTGGAACTCATGCGCACACAGGCATTCATGCAAATACATGCAGTCTCACAGCATTAAAAAAAAACTAAATCACAGACCGACACGCTGTGAGAGTGGAAGTCTGTTGTCATGGAGCACCAGGAGTTTATGGGCTGCATGTGACTGCGTTGAGGGCTCCGGAGATGAGAGGCTGGAACGATGATTGCAATGCATTATTCAGCCTAGCTCTCCCTCGTAGCTGCTATGCTTTAGGAGCTGATTCTAGACTATTTCCTCAGCAGTTTAACCCTGCGTGGGCTCAGACTTATCTAGAGGAAAGTGAGTGCGCTGATGCATTTTGTGTTACTTTTTAAATGTTCATTTAACACAGAGAAGCAGCCTGCCTTGTTTGTAATAAGCTGCACAGCACACACAGTTTGATGTTCATTTCCTTAAGCCCGGTGGCAGCTTCCTGCTTTTGCTCATGATGTTTTTTTTCTTTCTTTTTTTTTCTTTTTTTTTTCTTCTTCTTGTTCTTGTGCAATTCTGTTCAGCTTTCAGTATACCCCTTCTTTTGTCCCCTCTTATTCCTCTGTGGTATGGATATCTAGTCACCTTCCACCAGGCCAAGATACAAAGAATGGAAAGTGTAGGAAATGCCCTCATGTCCCCCCACCCCCCTCTCTCTCTCTTTCTCTTTTTCTCCCTCTCTCTGGGAAACATTGTCAGTGGAAAGTCTCTTAAGCCTGCCAACTTCGACTGGTACATCCTCTCTCTGGAGGGAACACTTTTATTTCCTCCATTCTCCAAGAGACAGACAGCTGTTTTTCCTTTCTATGCTCCCACTTAGGGCTTTTCCCCCTCTGTGCGCAACCTACAGAAGCATCCCCAAGACAAATTAACCCACAAACGATAGTTCCTGGCATTCGATTCTATGGTTCCTGGGTTTGCCTTATGGTTGTGAGGAGGGGGTGGTGCAAGAGTTAGAATAGTTATCTTTAAATCCACTGCATTAGATTGTTGTTAAAGGTTGTAAATCACATGTATGTGTATAAACCATAAAACACCAAGCAATAACATTGCTATCAACAAAAATGTTTTTAAAAAATTACATGGAGGAACAACATTGTTTTTTCTTATTTACTTCAAGACAGACATAGGCAGATGAAACGTCTGTAATTGTGCCCAGTGCAGATCAGGTTAGGTCTGTTTGGCATCAGCCAGCCATGCCCCAGACATAACCAACAGAGCCAGGTCAGGAAAGAGGGGGAAAAGCCAGTTTGTTTAGCAAATGCCTATATGTAATTGTGTAATGGAAAAAGACCAAAAGAAACTTAGAGGTGTTAAAGCTGAGTATACCTTGACAAAGATCAGAGGAAAAGAATGTGAAGGAGTGGGAAAGGAAGAAGTCTAGGACAGAGAGAGAGGTCGGAGAGAGAGATAAATGTGGAGAAAGACAAAAGAGGGAGAGAGATTCAAAGAGACAGACATCAAGCTAACATAGTCCAGAGCAGACTGTTTGTTACCCAATGACGTCTTTCTGCAGCTTGTCTCTCTGGCTCTTGTCTCTGTGTCACGTACATTTTCCCAGGCCACCAATAGCAATCTCCTTTCAGACGGCCAGTTATCCCTCTGGACCTGAGGGTTGGCTGAGGGCAGCGAGGTGATTGGTTGAAGAGACAGGCTGACGGCTGGCTAGTCGGCACTGGTGTATGTCAGCTGAGAGTGTGTGTGTATTTGTGTTCCTGTGTTTGTGTGTGTGTGCTCCTGTGAATGTTTTCGTAGCCCTGTGTGAGTAAATGTGTTGTGTCACCACAGAGAGGATAAATTTGTGTGTTTGTCACTATGCTTGTGAGCAAGAGCATAAATGCAGAGCTGGCCAAGTCCCATAAACACAGATCAGAACAGTACATAAACAGCAGCACAGGGAACTTGATAACATTTAGTCGTGCAATGTTTCTAATGTTGGTGAAGATTTTCTATACAGGTTTTTAGTGTCTTTCTAATACATTTGTGAGGGACTTTTGTTGGGGGAGAATAATTAGTTGGGAAATGGCTTCTTAGGCCTCCTGGCCAGGAAAAGCCAAACGTCTGAACTACGTCACTCATTCCATCTGTGGAGGGAGAGAGCTTACATAACTAAAACAAATATCCAACGTTTTAGGGAATAACATCATAAATGGATCAAATAAGGGTGCTATTTTCCACATGACTAGCAAGCCTAATTGTGTTAGAGGTTAGGAAGTTGCACCATTGCGGCGCTAAAGCAAATTCAGTTTGGAGTGAATAAGTATGATTTCATCTTTTATTTCACCCATTTTTTATTTGTATTTTTTACATTTTGCGCTGTGTGTCCACTCAAAAAACACTGTTCCTCTAGTTGGCTGAGCGAATGACGTCTTGTTCAAAACTTTAGGCCCCCCAGCAGCCCCAACCCCCTGCACCCAAACCCCACTAAACCATGGCTTGGGTGCCACGCGGGGGAAATAGCCCTTGCATAGACCGGCTGTATGATGGATTTTATTTGGTCCCTGTTTGCCGAGCTTGAGCCTGGAAGCGTGCGTCTGTTATGTCGGTTTCTATGGTGAAAAACAGAGGCCTGCCAGAGTACAAGAAGTAAAAAAAAAACACATGTAGGAAAAAAGGAGAGAAACTTGATCCAAGAATTTGCAGGGCGTGGAATCACAAGGAGAGACAGAGCAAAGCTGAGAGAGAGAGAGTGAAATAGACGTAGACGGGGGAGAGACGTTTAGACATCAAGGAGCAAATGAGCAGAAACAGCCTTCTCAGTGTATGAAAAATGGAGTCTGGAGACATAAACAAAATGTCTGCCTTCTCACACTGACAAAGACTTAAAATGCTGCTGTTGTACTTTCTTGAAGATTAGGTAGCTGAAACTGGTGGCATTTGGTTTCACAGTTTCACTATACACCTGTATTAGCAGTATTTATCAAATATTTCAGTATGAAACAAAGTATTGCTTGTTAAGTCCATGAAAGAAAGATGAGATGTATTAGGAAGCTAAACCTGATTGATGTATGTGTGTGTCTGTGAGACCTTCTGTCTATGAGATATGAGGGATATTGTTGCTGTCAGACATTAGATTGATGGGGTGCATTTTATTTAACAGATTGAACTGAGTGAAAGGTCAGAGTAGTGTGCAAAGCTGCTAGCACTCTACCATTTCCTTGATTGGTGTGTGTGTGTGGGACTTTGTGTGTTAAAGAATGTTTAGACTGAATCAGGGCTCTCTTGTGGCCTCTTCAGTGTGTTTTTCTAACATTTCTCTCACTTATACACACAGCTGCACAGCTTGTTTCTTTGTTCGTTTCCCATCAGTGTGTATGTGTGTGTATGTTTGTGTATGTAGGTGTGTGTGTGTGTGTTGGTCATGCCCGTACCTGTTCTACTGTTATCTGTTATCTGTGGCTAGGCTCTGGTATGCAGCTTCCCTGCAGTAATGAAACGGGAGGTGGGACTCCCACACACTTTGCCGTTTTATATGTGTGTGAGTGTCTGTGTGTGTGTGCGTATGTGTGGGGGGGTACAAGCCCACACACACAAACACACACAATATCACTCTCTCACCACGTCGCTGCCTCTTCACACTCTGTGTGTGTTCAATCAGCGTTTCTCCACATAACTATGCAAACAGACAGATAATGTATCTAAAACTCCCCACCCAGCAGATGTCACCTTGACCAAAACAACAATAACAACAGCGTGTCCATGTTCTGGCAGGTCACTGCACTCCTTGTCCTTTTGCTCTGGGGCGTAGTGGCACCGGGCGAATGTGTCTGTGTGTGTGTTTGCATTATTGTGTTTGTGTTTCGACATCTGTTGGTTTGTGTCCGCCTGTGTGTGTGCCTGTGTTGTGTAAACTTTGTGTCTGGTCAGAGGATCTAGTGGAGAGGCCTGCTTTTCTTCAGTATCAACTGTTTAGTCTACACCTCGACACAACTGATTAGTTTACCGGTTGCCATGGTGCTAGGTCTTGGTATTTTATTTTGGCTGCCCCTGGAGACGGGTGTTCGTGACCTTCTGTCATCCATGAAGCTACCTGGAAAGGAACACATCGGAGTTTAGACCAATCACTAGAGATGACAGTGAGTTTGTGTGTCGGCCCAGTGCGAGACGCTCCATCCAGCCTCCAGCCACAAGGGGGAGGTACTCTGAGAGCCAGGAGAGAGAAACACCCAGAGCTGAACTGGCGGTTACCAGGGAATTTATTGACTAGATGTGTCATGGTGTGTGTGTGTGTTTGTGTGTGTGTGTGTGTGTGTGTGTGTGTGTGTGTGTGTGGAGTAGAGGGAGGTGGTGGTTTAACACATCCTCTGAAACACACGTTGATTGATGAGATGCTGACTGATTCAACGGTTCCAACCCCTGTGGCAGAATCTGGAGGTTCCGATTATCACATACACATGTACACACAGACTCACACACACAGACTCTCACACACAAGAGACCTTTCCAGTTTTATTTTTTGGGGGGGGGGGGGGGGGGGGGGGGGGCGCAAAATGATGAAAAGGAGTCGGGGCCAGGCCCATTAATCTGTTTCGCACTCGACCTCTAAACCACCTATTCATTTAGCTTTCATCACCTGCAATAAAGCTGGCTTTGCCCAGGAGCTGCAAGCTAGAAAAGGCCCCGTACGCCTCCTCCACCAACCTCACTTCTCTCCCCCTTTCCTCCCTCCCTCTCTGGTCTCTGAACATGTTTGCAGTAAACCCATCTCCCCTCGGGCAGTCACATAAAACCAATCCTTTTTAATTAAGACGGATTCCAGCGAGGAAAGAGCGGCAGGTTTTTTTTCCTCGATCCACGACCACAACATCCTGTCTTTTTTCCCTCTTCGTCCCTCTTTCCTCTATTTTCCCTTTTTTGAGCTAGTGTATTTCTTTTCCCACTTCCTGTCCTTGACGTGTCGTAATGTTAGCGCCTCTGCCTCGAGACCATTTGTTTGGACGGAGAGAAATTCTAAAGGAGGTTCCTTAACCTCGTTCACACTAACACCCTCGATCGCCTCGCATGGTCCCAAGAGAGCTGGTGCTGATTCATGCTAACATCTCACATCAGGAAATGAAACGATGAGCTAAAATGCAGTAAGTTCAGTGTGGTGAAACTCCAGCTTCCTTGTCCTAATAATCTATCACTTTGGAAAGTTAAAATCGAAAACATTGCTGACTTCACGATTTTCATCTGGTTCCCTGCAATACAAACTTTTGCCTACTCAGTTGAACTTCCTGTTTTGGGACGATCTAAAACAAGTGCTAAAACAAGATGGCTCCCACGATGACCAAGCCAGGGGACCCAAGGGCTTGACCTGAGACTGCTCTCTGTTTGACCCTGGTCTTTAGGGCCCCAGTCGGCCCCTGTGAGCCACATGGCTTTTTATTTTTTACTGCACCCTTGCTTTTTTTGTCTCAGGGGTTGCTTTGTGGGCCCTGAGAGCGGTTGGGACAGAATGTGGTAGAACAACAAATAGTGGCTATAAACTTCAGACTTGTTTACAGCACCGGTCGTCTCGCTCACCTCTGAGTGAACTCCTGCAACAGACACAACTATGCTGTCACTAAAGCAGAACAACGCGACCTCAACTTCACCCCCAATATGCCCCTTTGTAGGACTTCAGTGGAGAAGCTCTTTTTACGCTTATATGGCCCTCCTCCTCCACTATCTCTTAACCCTCTCTGTCTCCTGTTTCATGGGCCCTCTTACCTCCCACATTCCCTACTTTAATTTCTGCTAATTAATCTGCCACCTGCCACCCTGGTGTAAACAGTATGTTGCAAAGCCAGTTTCATTCTACTGGGTGCTGTGTGCAGATGGGGGGGTGGGGAAGGGGGGGTGCATCCTTCTTGAATGACTACAGCACCGCATATGTCACGTGGGAACATCTCATACGATGAGCGTGGGGTTCCACCATGTTCCACCATCTTACGAAAGATATCGTTGAAGTCTGTTCGGGGAAAGAACACATCGTGCTGAGACTAACAAATCAAGACAAGACGTACATTTTCAAGATGTCACTCTAAAGAAGGGGTCATGGGTGGATTGTGAAATGAGTGACACTACCCTCTGGTCTTCTTTTTGTATTGACTGGCTGCCAGCATGGCGAAGCTTGGGCCTGATAGTGTTGGCAAAGGGACAAAGTGAATGTATGTGTGGTTGGTGTTGGTCTGAATGTGTCAGGGGCAGAAGTAGGGCAGAGAGCTTGGCAGGAGGACAGTAGTCAGATCTTTTTACTGTCTGTCTGTTATTGGCTAGGGGAATGTGGCTGGCAAGGGAATATTGCTCTTTTGGACTCAGATCCCAATGGGACTTTTGCAAAACACAGGCTTTAAAGAGCGTACATGAAGCATTTTAGGGATTAGCCATGGTCTGTGTCTGTGTGTGTGTGTGTGTGTGTGTGTGTGTGTGTGTGTGTGTGTGTGTGTGTGTGCGTGCGCGAGACACCTGGAGTCCAGCTCTCAGTACAAACCGTTTAGAAGGAAACTTTAATGAGGTGGGGCAGTGGCCCATGAGTGACTGGGCCTTGAGAGCTGGCCTCACACTTTGCCGACCCACATCTAAACTCCACTGCAGTCACCACAGCGGAGAAATTTCTGTGCTTGGCCACAATTTGGCCCACAATTATTATTATTTTGCTGATTACTTTGTCTTTCCTCCCCACACACAAACACTGGCCTCAAATTATGCAGATTTGGGGTTTGACCCCAGTTTGCGACCCTTACTTTTTGTTGTTGTTTGTTGTTGCTGGTGAAGATTATCTGAGGTTCTTGAAAAGCTAAACAAATCATCTAAATGCAGATCCATTTTCCGACGTGACTTTCCCCGGCTCTGACGGGATCGTGCCTTAATTGTCTTAGACCTCCTTATTTAAATCGGCGTCTGTTTGAGTTGGCGCAAGGAGAGCTGCTGAGATTTTAATCTACTCACTGCCCCATCTGCCGCTATCATTGGACCGCATACCTTAGGGATTAGGTCAGACAGCACTGCAGCACGTGAATTGTCCCTGCATTGTGTACACGAACACACCCAAGCAGTACATTCTTGTAGCCACATATGATACACTCTAATACTTGCTCCCTATGTTTTACAACACACATACGCTACATTAACCCCCCCCCCACACACACACACACACACAAGAATCTGGGCCACTGACCGATCCCCATGCCTCTCTGCCAAACGACCCCTCTCTCCCTGTGGCTAAAGGCCTGATTATCATTTTATTATGCCTTGTCATTAGGCTGATGGTATCAATGGAAATGAATTCGCTGGCAATTGATTTACAATACTCCCCCCAACCCCCCCAAGCCAAGCTGCTGGCTGCTCATGCTCATTGATTTGTCCCTCATATGCACCCTATCTGACAGCCCTCTAGTGTAACTCAGCTTTAACCTACTGTAGGCTACAGTGTAAACACATAGATTTCACCCTCTACAAAGCCTAGCTGACTTACAAGGCGGACAAAATAACCTTTTGGAAGACAACACAGACCTAACGAGCATTTTAAATGGTTACAAATAAACATAAAAGAAAGGGACAGACGTAAACAGTAAAATAAACACCTCGTAGACAGGCCAGATGTCAGCCTGTCATCAGACTTGACATCATTCAGACTTCCTGCTATACCATTGAAAAGTTTGAAACATTTCCCCTCAACATTTAATTGAGATGAGCTGACTGGCTGGCGTGCAGCTACATGCTTGTAAGGCTGGTTAAATTGTACGGTACATTGACTGGCGGAAAAATCCAACCTGCCCACAGGGCATGGAGAGAGTCATTAGTGCCAAGTGTCTGAGAACTGTCAGAAACATTCCATCACACTAGAACTGCAGCTCTAACAACCCCTGTGTCTTCTTCCCCAGCCTTCTAAGTCTCCCTCCACACACACACGTCAGTAAATTGCAATGTGACTTATGCAGATCCATGCGCACTGGCAGCCATTTTCTAGTCGACCAAGCCATGCTCGGCGTGTCAACGTCTCAACGCAGCGTTGATTCAGACGCTGTTCAGTGCTTGACAGTTGTGACAGTTTGCCTGGCCATTTTGGCTGAATCCAAAATTAGACTTCTCACTGTGGAACTGCTGTGTTTCCCACCCATGCCACATAGGACTCCTATTGGCTGTGTACTTCTAGCTATTATACGGTGGGAAGGTCTGGTGAGAAGATGTCCTGACATTTAACAGGACATGACCCAATGTCTCTCAACAAACCCAACTTCCCCATTTCAGCTCACAATTGACAACTTCCTGTCTGATAGTCTTCCATTTAAACAATGTTTGTTTGGGCACGTTCAGTGCCTTTAGCCTTCTAGAGGTTTGGAAATGAGATAGCAGGCAATGTCAAAATACAAAAATATATAAATATAAATATATATACAGTACAAATGTCCTCCAGCACATCCAGGGTCAATACAAGAATAGCAGTAATAGGCAAAAAAGCAGCCTGTAACTTTATTTACATACAATTTGACTGTCTGAGGGTTTCAAAAACTATGGTTGTCTCTGACAGGTTGTTTTGCATTGAGAGTTGGACAGGCACTTTAATTCCGGGAATTTAAACTGCAGTCATAATGCCAAAGCCTGTCACAGATAGACGTCACGAGCACGTCTGTTGTTGGTAGCATCTCCTGCTGCCTCCGATGTGCCACTGTTGACTGTCTCCTACTCTGAATGTAAAGGGAAGCATGAAGCATATGTTCCTCCATCGCTATACAATCTGAGAATTGCATCACAAGAACATTTATCACTGAATGGACGTGACAGTCAAGTCTTTAACAGCACTAACATGCTTCGTGAAAGCTTTCCAACAAAGGCTCTCGCCCAAACAACATGGACCATTGGATGTAGAATGCTGATAATATATAAGTGGACGAAACATCCATGTCCACCTTCCACTCATATAAGGACCACCACTTACACTGGATGGCATCCTGTATGTGTAGGTGTTTGTTCCTTAGCTCTAATGTGGGTCTCAGCATGCTACATGTATTGGTCCTCCATGTCTGCAAATGCATTAGAGTAGCAGTGCACGGTCCACTTAATGCCCAACTACAACAAACATGGTCGTCGGTGAACACAGCTGGTCTTTTGAACGCTCAACAGAAGTCACTGTGTGTATGTGCTTAGGACTGTAGGCCTCTCTGTTGGAGAAGTAGGCAAACGCAGAGCAGAGTCCTGTTCACTGCCCTGCACTCCTGGGTCAGGATGGTGGATTTGACGTGGTTGAGCCAGTGGCTGACAGCTGACCCTACCTTGGCGGGAAGGAGAGTAACGCAAACCTCTTATCCTCCCTGCTGTGGTTTGTATTCTGGTCTGTAGGTCTGAAAGGATTGCTGTTTCAGGTGGGCTGAGGCTTATACAGTTGTCCAAGGTCGTGTCAAGCATATCCACTGCCACACACACACACCGCCCCCACACACACACTCACATGCTAGTGAGAAACACACCACAACACCAAAATCATGTTTTGTGTGTACCCTTCTAGTATTGCCCCTCAGGGCCATCGCTGCTCTTGAACTGGGTAGGAGAACATGAGCTCGATAGACTCTGGTTTCCCGTGTCACAGTGAGAACGATACAGGTTTTTAATCAAGAGGATTGAGCAGACAAGTCAGTCAGGGTGACTTAACTGTCCTCACCCCTCCCTCACCCCTCTCTTAGCACCCCCTCAACTCCCCCTCACCCATCCCTCACCCCTCCCGCAGCCCTACATCACTCTGCCCACCCCCCACCCCCACTGAACTCAGTCTCAATCCTCCAAAGAACCTAATCCCACCATATCCTGCCACCATGCTTGATCCCAATATCCACCACATCCGACTGCAATATTGGGGAAACAACACTGTAGACATTCCAAAATGTCCTGAAGTAACGGTGACCCATTAACCAGTTATATTTAATACAACTTAGCATAGCAAATGCCGCGAAGCAAAGAGACATGGTTGAATTTGAGCATCCTAATATGAGCGCGACTGTTGCTAGGGAAAAGAAGGATTTAGTGGATTTTCTTATGGAAATGAGAGACGCCTCTTTCGGTTAGTTGCTGCTGTGACTGCCGCAGTCCTGCAGAGGAGAGAGAGCGTGACAGGGCCATAGTGCCAGAAATCTGAGTCACACAAACTCACTCACACACACACACATACACACACCCACACAGACATACACGCACACACACACACACTCTCCATGTCTGAGCACCGCTAGGTGGTGATAATCAGATTTCTCTAGCTCACACCAGACCAGATGTAGCGAAACAAGAGAGAGTAAAGAGGTGTCCTGCGCTCCCACCTCTCCTTAATATGCACTTCTAGGTCAGGAAGCACCAGCTGTGTGACGTCACAGATGTCCGGCTCTGTCTGTCTAGCCAGGATGGAGCGGTCTGTCAAGTGGCACTTTGATTTGCCCAACGATCAGACAACTTTGAAGACATTATTTTTATACCTTGGCGGTTGGAGGACCATTCACTTACCATAACCCTCAACATCAGGCTATTTCAACAAGCCCGCAGGCTGCATTCCACTTCATCCACCTGATTACCACTTTATCATCAGCTATAACCAAGAAGTTCCTAGTCCTCAGCTAACGTTCAACATTATTGATTTGGCGTCTGCTCGCACATGAGCAATAAACCCATGCTTCTCGTAACGTCGACCACTTATGCTAAATTCATACACGGAACTCATTTGTGTAGCGTTGCACAGCGTGCTTTAAAGGCTCCGCAACAGTGCAGACAAATTGGCTTCCTAATGGCTGCTGCCATGTCAAGAGAGTCTGCGTTATTCTCCTGGTTTGGTGTGCACGTGAAGTGTCCTTAACCCAAACCCTGCGCAAGGGTATGTGAAGTTTTCTGGCTTGAGATGGTATGTAGTCAGAAAGAGAGAGATAGAGCAAGAGGGTGGTAGGAAGGGAAGCTGGTTTGAGTATGCAGAGGACAAGGTGAAGATTGTAATTGGTCGTTTGTTCCTGTCCCGCGGTAGAGCTAGGCTCCGGGGAAGGGCTTTACCAGGCATAATGATGCCTTAAAGACGGGGGGATTTGACGACTAGCCACACTCCCAAATCCCCTCCGTACCCTCCTTCCCCCTCCTCTCACAGCCTAGGAACCAAGCGTAGTTGCTAGCAGTCAAGCTAAGACAAATTCAGTGGGCTAAACTTTAGCCCTTGCACGGGTGTGACTAATAAGATTGTTTCTGAAGAAAAAGACTTGAGTCACAAGGCAGGTGTACGTTTGGCTCATTTTAAGAATCATAAACAAACCATAGACATATCATACATTTCTCCATTTGACTTTCTGGGCAGACATGACAGTAGGGTGTGAACCCTCCTTTCTAATGTCTGTTAAACCATGAAATCCCTAAGCAAGGGGTGGAGGAAAGACAGAGAATACAAGTTTGCTGAGTGCAGAGTTGTGTAGGGTGCAGCCTGTCGTGTAGGGTGCAGTCTGTTGTGAAGGGTGTAGTCTGTTGTGTAGGGTGCAGTCTGTTGTGTAGGGCGCAGTCTGTTGTGTAGGGTGCAGTCTGTTGTGTAGGGTGTAGTCTGTTGTGTAGGGTGCAGTCTGTTGTGTAGGGTGCAGTCTGTTGTGTAGGGTGCAGCCTGTCGTGTAGGGCGTAGTCTGTTGTGTAGGGTGTAGTCTGTTGTGTAGGGTGTCTATAGAAGTGCAGTTGGGGACGGTTGGGAGTTTGTTTTAGGTGCTCAGATGTGATTTCTTGTTATGGGACGAGGCTTGTCTCCACACGTTAACCCTTCGCTTGTGCTCTTTGGAGTCGGGTGTGTATTTGCTTTTTTTTTGTGTGTGTATGTGGCGTGGAGTCTGTACGCTTGTTTGCATTTGTGTGTGTGTGTGTACGCTTGACAGAGCATGTGTGTGTTAGTGCGCTGGTGTGACTTGACATGGGTGTGTGAACATGCTTCTGTGTCTGTGCGTGCGTTTGTGTCTATGTGTGTGTGTGTGTGTGTGTTTGTGTGTGTATGTGTGTGTGAGAGTGGATTTTGCAGCAGAATATGTTTGCACAGGGCTCTCTTGCGATTGTCTGTGTGAACGTTTGTCACATGTCTGTACATGAGGAGCAGTCTCAGCTGGGGCACCAAATAATGCCTGCTGGACCTCCAGTGCCCCGTAAGTAATACTTGGAAATCAAACTGCCGATGTGTGTGTGTGTTTATGTGTGCGTCTGTGCCCTCTCTTCCTAAGCCAGCTGGCTACCATGCCATGCCCTCACCCCCTGCTGCTATTTATGTTCTTGTCCATCCATGCGACTTAACCCTTTCACAAACAAGCCCAACCTGAGGGCAGGCACATACACACTCACTCTGCCCCTCGCATCGTTACCCACAATGCTCCATGTAAACGGGTGCTCGAAACAGCCCTCAGCAGAGCTTCTTTTTATCCTCTGTCTGCTCTCAGCTGCCCCACCTTCCGAGCACATTGTTTGCAAGGCTCTAAAAGCTGAAATTGGTTTATCTTCTGTCATTTCCTTGGGTATACTTTTTCTGAAGGCAAAGTAAGGACTTGCCTTATAACAGTCAGACTGTACCCTCTGGGACCAAGTTCACAGCCAAGATGGCATTTGTGACCTTTATGTAATTTTGGACTTAAAGTTATTTGCCTTGCAAAACATGTCTATGAACGCAATCCAACTGTGTCATTTGAGTTGATGACCTCTCATCAGTATCACCAGTGTCTAGACCTATAATGTGTTTTCTGGTTCATTGTTGTTGTCTGCTTTTATTGTGTACACATACAAGGCAGATCAATGACAGTCTCCATTAGTGTATGGCCATGGTTCAGAACAACTTTTAAAACATTGTCAATTGAATTATCTGGCTTTTAGAGGGCACTGAAATAATTGTTGTCTCCCATCATAAAAGGGGCATTCAATTATTTTCTCCTACTATTTTTTCATTTGAAAAAGGCTGTCATTTAGTCTTTAGTTTTAGTCTTTTAGTTGTTGAAGCAAAATCACAAATTACAAATAATGATTTTTAGGCCTAAGTCAACAACATATTATCATTTGTGAAGTATCCTGTATGTAAAACATGGCTACAAAATGTTTGCATTAGCATCTGATCCACCCAGAAAACGCCAGCCCAGGGAGTGGACAGGCTAATGTTTTGCCCTGGCATGCATGGGATATGCATGTAGGATGGAGGATTCCAGCTGTATTTGCTTACCACGGCCACCCCCCATGCTTGGATCCTTCCTCGATGGTGGGCTGAACTCTCCACACACACTCTTACTGGCTTAAGGGAACTGGTCTTTCACCATTCCCACAGAAACCGTTGCCAAAGCAAATGTGGCGAGAGGAAATGGAGACCTTTCTCTCTCTCCCGTCCCCTCTTGCTCTCTCTCTCTCGTGTGCGGATGCGTGTTTGTGCACTTATTGCTCTACAAGGCCAGTGGAAAGCCCGCTGGGAGATGTACAAGACAGGGAGAAATTAGTTGCTAGTTATAATCTTTCTGTCTCTCTTTCTCTCTATTTCTCACTCTCTGATACATATTCCTTCTGCATTTGCATCGCCAGTGTTTATTCTTCTGTCCTGTTCTCCGTCTTATTTTCTTTTCTCTTCCCCCCTTTTCTCCCTTTCTCTGATGTGGTTGGGAGTGTAGGCTCCCTGGCCTCCAGGGAACAGGGACTCATTTAGTCGCTTGTTGTGGTGGCGCAAAGCTAACCTAGCTTAGCGTAGCCTAGCGATGTGGGGAGAGTCTGTTATGTCTAGCTCTTTAGACTCTTCCTGGAACTGGAACCCTCAGCGGAGAAACAACACCAGACGTGGGGTCCTTTTATATTCTTGGAAATCAAGACAAAGATCTTTGACTTTCTTAAACCTACCCCATCCTTATCTTTCCAAAAAACGAGGCCTTTAGTTAGCGTATGTGTTCAGACAAGTGGGGGAAACAGTGGGATTTTGCCTTTTTAGGGGAAATGATTGGGATTTGATGGGGTTTAGAGCAGGTTGGTGGTACAAACAGGCACCATCAGCTCAGCCTCCCCTACCAATAAGTGGCTACAGAAAGCAGTGTGCTACCTGATACACTAAACATCTGCCTCTCATCACACACACACACACACACACACACACACACGTATACACACACACACGCATACACACAGGCATACACATTTTTTCCTTGACAGGTGTCAGCACCCTCCAGTGTTGACAATATCTCACCAAGAACAATGTTCAGCCAGGAAATTTAGTCAGGATATAGGAGGACTGAACCCATTCACTGATGTGCTGAGCACAGTAAATGTTCTCCTCGGTGCTTCAAAGTGAATATTAAATAAGGATAATTTCAAGTTTAGTCAGCAAAGCTCTTAAGTATAGAGTCTTCTAAGTCTACACAACCAGTTTTGGTCACTATATTTAAATAGAAATGACAGTTATAAAACTGCCTTCATGTTGTGTTTAAATCGTCTCAATATGAACCTCGGTAGTGTGTTTTTATATTTACCTTACACGGAACACAGAGCCCCAATTGTTCGCCAAGATTCTACAGCCAAGAGACTGATGTGATCAACTGCCTGCCAAAACTGGCGGTGTGCATTTGTGTGTATACGTGTGTGTGTAACCTACAAACACACTGTCGAGGAATCTCACAAGTGGTATTCTCAGCAGTGACCATACCATCTGTGTATTTTTATCCCATGTTAGAGAGTTGAACAGACCCCCGGTTTTACTGGTCTTGCACACACTGTATATGCATACATGGAGTGACACACACACTCCTCTACAGAGTTATCCAGGAGACCTCTACAGCTCGATATATTACCAGGAAGGAGGAATCACCACTAATCTCCACAAAGCTGTCTGGATACAACATCACCTCCTGAACCTTGAAAAAATCCACATGACTTCTGTAACAGAAGAAACAACAAATTATATTTTGTGCACACAAAAAAAACCTGTAAACAGAACCGTCTGTCTTAGATCTGAAGTAGAGAAGAAGTCACTCAAACACGGCGTGACAGGCATTTCATATTCAGCGGAGCATCATGTTGTCTGACACCTGTTTCTGTGCCAGCAGATGTAGATTCTGGGTTCTTGTGGTTAGAGCACAGCAAGATAATCAGTCTTCAGCTTTTCTTGATGTTCCGCTGTCTTTCTGAGATCTACTAGAACAGCAAGCGCTAGCCGGGCTTCCAGGAAGACCCTCCCTTCCGGCTGTGTGGCCCCTCCACGGGACTCAGTGGAAGGCTACAGCCAGGTCACAAGCTGGGTGGGGCCCACTCTGCACCCTTTCAAAGAGCAAGGGTGAAAGAGAAAAAGAGAGAGAGAGAAAAAAAAATGTGTTTGCTCTTTCACCATGTCTTAGTCTGAGTGGATGTTAGCACAGAGCTAATAGGACCTGTTAAGAGTCTTCCAGCCAAGGACAAGTTGTTTCAGTGCATTGAACCAACTGTTGACATTCTGTCACGGTCTGTCATTAATCGAGGAAGTGCAATTACTAAACAGGAAGTGACATGGTAAAACTGGTCAGTGAAGCTTAACTTCACAAGACTTTGATAGACGAGAAAGCAACCATGTTGTTTCTGAGAGATGGCAGTGATAATGTTGGCTGTTCGTCTCTGTGGAGTTAGTTTGTTTGCTGTGAGTCTCTGTCTGGCTCCTTCTGCATGCCCGCTTTTGTTGAATGGAATTCTGTCTGTTTTGAGAGGACATCCTGTTATATGTGACACAGGAAATGCAGTCTCGGAGACAGACAAACTAAGAGGGTGGGGGGTGGGGGGGGTGGGGGCGCGTTGTGGCAGAGAGAGAGATACAAATGACAGATTATGTTGGGAGGCTGTCGGTTTCACCTCTTGAGAACACTCTCAGAGGGATACCTTTTTTTGCCTCAATTATCCGAGTTCTCCCATAAAAATTGTCAAAGGAAGTTCCTGTACAGAGACGCAATCGTCTGCCCAACTTTATGCTTCTATCCACCATGTACTTTTTAGTATGACGTGCCATACGAGCCCTCTCAATGAACTATCTTGTCATGGGCTCTGTGAACTTTCCCCTGATTGGTTGCATAATGATGAAGGGCTAGGCACTCAATGTGGTCAGTGTTGACCTTTAGCTCCTTATTTCTAGCATGATGTTTTATTGGAAGAGGAATATTTCACTCTTTTACCAAGTATTCTTGTGAAACTTCCCCTACAATAGGTGCGTCTACAACGTTCGTTCTGGATGATCTATCTGCAGTCTGAGCAACTCTGCTATCACTTGCAGACAGAGGAAGTAGTCCTCAACAGAGTCTCAGATGAATCAGACAGACCTTGACTGAGCGCAACAGGCAAAGTGTGGCGAGCTCCACCCATCCTGTCTCGCTCCCTCACACACACACACACACGCACACGCACAGGCACAAGTGGAGGTATGCACCATTGTAAACTCCTCTGGGGGCCCCTGGCAGCTGAGCGTAGCATGCCACTCTCACTATTTCCTCTCGCTCTCTCTCCCTACATCCTTCATGTGGAGAAGCTTTGCCGCCCTCTCATCCCCTGGTTTATTCCGAGCCAGGAGCATTCAGATGGGGGGCACAGATACTATGACTACACAGAGGTGTGACATTCCTAATACGGTGTGTTCTGTGGGAGCGTAGTGCCCGTATGGCCATGTCTGTCTCTGTCACACCTCAGCTAATCAAAACGCCTTATCTTAGAGGTGTCACATCCTGTCTATGCCATGTAATCCGCACCAGATCATATAGCCTCCCCTCCTCTTTCTGTCTCTGTCTTTGAAGGTATTCTTACTCTGTGGTTTCTGCATTCCCGCTACAATGATGGGGCTTATCTGTGGCTTTCTAATAAAACATGCTTATATAGGGTATGTGTGTGTGCGTGTGGATTTGTGTGTGTATATAGGACACAGGGTATGGGCCACACCTGTGCCTGGAGAATTGTATCCAGAGTCTGGGTGTGTGTGTGTGTTTGTGTGCGTGCTTGTGTGCTTATGCATATCCCAGTGTCTCAGTGTGTGTAGCCCAGGTGTGTTTGCATGACATGGTTCTTGGGGAGATAGCGGTGTCAACTTTCACCTCAGTCCGTCCTTCAGATTTCACTTCCTCCCACAAAGCACTGCTCCCAGCAGTTCCTGTCCAATCTGGCTGGACTGGCAGGCAGCCAGACACACACATATATACCATACACACATGCTTGGGTGTGGGCCTAGCACTCCATCTCGATGGTGTCATACAGTCAGGTGCGCAGTAGCGAGACGTCTGCTCCAATCCGACACACACACACACACACACACGCACACACGCACACACACACGCACACACACACGCACACACACACACACACTAGTGAATGCATCCTGGAAGTACACCATAACTCTCCTTCCAACGTCCTATGTCCTACTTTAGTCTAATGCTCCACATGCTAAAGCTAGCATGCAAAGCTGTTACCAATGTACTGGACATGCATGTGCCTTACTCTGCATGCCATCCACTAAAACGCCCTCCATGTTATTGTGAGTCTGCCTGTCTGCCTGCCTGCCTGCCAGATTAGTTCAGATTGAAACCCATTATGCCGGCAGGGGTAATCCACGAGACACAGGCTGGCACGTGGCAGCCAGCTCAGCCTGGGGGTGAGGAGGGGAGGGGAAGGGGTGAGAGGGAAGTGTATTTAATGCCCTCCTGTCTGGTTCCCAGACTACAGGACCAGTGCACTTAGCAAGCCTTTAGCAAGCCTCGACCTCCCTACCCGCTGTCAAATTCATTCGACTGTAGCCTACTGCAGTGTTGGTTTAGCACTACCATGTTTGAATGGACCTGTCAACGGCAGACGCTCTGCAGGGTGGCCTTTTAGAACAGCAGCGGTCAGATTTCTACCGAGGACAAATGTTTCCCCTCCTGTGATCAAGTTATCGAGCAGTGGGCGTGGGTGCTGGTGCTAATGCCGATGACCCTGGGTGGTTGGGCCTGTCTAGCCACACTTCCCAGACATGTAACACAGCACCAGGTCCTATTACACAGGCATGAGGGCATACGGCGAGGTCCCAAAATGGTCACGCCTGCAGCCGGAGGGCAGGCGAGAGGGTGGGGGGAGGAGGAGGTTGGCCACCTGTTCCAGCTTCTCCGCCCTTCCGTGAAGGCAGACAGAGGTGTGCGCACGCGAGTGTGGAAGTCAATAGGAAGCAGACAAATACTGATCTGCTTTAGTCACCATGGATTTGCTTTAATTGTGTCACGCTCCATGTCTTAGGGAAACTCAGCCGAAGACATCTGTCAGCGAGGGAAGCACACGCCACACGCACACGCCGCACGCACAAGCTACACGTCGCACGCAAGCCGCACACTGCAGTCAGCGTCCACTAAACGTGCGACTGTTGCCAGTGGGTTTCATTCACATCCCCTCTGCCTCTCTTAGATTCCTGAGGGGAACCCTTCTCCAAAATAGACAGACTGAAAGTGTGGGAGGGGGAGCGGGGCTGGATAAAGGAGGATCTGTGTGCTCTCAGTGTTGTGTCCAGTCTGTCAGCAGGGAGAGAGAGTAGAGAGAGTAGAGAGAGAGAGAGAGAGAGAGAGAGAGAGGCTGACTGTAGCATGGGGGGGGCTGTGGTGTCACTGGGCGTTTCACAGCAAGCTGGTCTGAGGACAGGCGATGTGCATCACATGTGTGACCCTGCAGCCCAACACATGTCCAGTCGATGGGGGGAGGGGGAGAGGGACAGAGACTCATATGTCATGGCGTCTGACACAGGATTGAATGCACATGACTGTTGGTTTTCTGAGCTACGAGGCTTTCTTCACCGATGAACGGTCTGGGTTACAAAAAAAAAAGAAAAAGCTATTTACGTTACATGAAAGTTACATTGCAAATTTAGATTATAGCTAAACGATATTGCTTTATAGCAAAGTAGCATAAGTCGATAGAAATGGGAGGGGGTGGAGGGTGGAGAGACTAGACTAGAGACCGCTACTGCCGTGAGTGAGAGGCGAGTGAAGTCACCTCATGGCAAGCCAATGGGGTGTGAGGCTGACACAAACCCACCCTTGTCTTTCAGGGACAGTCTGGTCCTGGTTACCCATAGCCCCACAACAATGCCCATTAGTAGAATGTGAATAAATGTTCGTGCGTGCGTGTGTGTTTGTGTGTGTGTATCTGTTGCTGGAGTGTAAACTGCTCGCAAACTGTACCCCCAGCAGTGAGAATGTTTTATCGAGTGTGTGTGTGTGTGTGTTAGACTTGTAATCTGGCATTGTTTGACACTGTAGTGACTCTCACCCCCCCCCCCCCCCCCCGCTACCCCCACCTCTAGCAAACACACACCCACACATTCCGTCAACACCCCTCCTATATTTAAACAAGCGCACACTCACAGTTGTCAGACGCCTTGCCCGTGAAACCTGTCTCAGGCAGTTATCGTTGATTTGTGCTCTATTTATTCAGGGGTTTTAGTTCCCCCATGCACCTGCACGAGCACACACACACACGACTCGATGTCTGGTTAACCAGGCATAGGAAAAGCCCTTCAGAATTGAATCTGACTTGACTTTCATAATGATCCCACAATTGTTAATAAAGCTTGTTTTCTTCTTTTTATGCAACAGGCATCGGATCCTATTCCAGCAAAGAAGTCTAAACATGAGGACTTCCCACTGCAGTCCCCATCAGCTGACAAGGAGAAGCAACCAGATTGGCTACGATCCCTCTCTGCTTCAGCCAGCAAGGTTGGTAGTTCAATTACCTCTTAATTGGACCCTGGCTTATCGTAGGTCGTTTGTCCAGCTTTGGATATGTGGGAAAGGCTCATATTTAGACAAGTCTTTGGTAATTGTAGAAGCTTGTTTTCCATGGATTCACTTACAGAAAATTGAGCTTTGCTCAAGAAACCTATGAAACGCAATCCAGCCACAATATAATGATAGAAGTTCCTCTCAAAAATCAATAATCCCCCAAAGTTTCCCTTTGTGACTTGCGCTGCGCTCTAGTTTCATAGGAATGCATCAAGGTGGTGGCTCACTGAACTCATTATGAATCCGTAGAACACTCTTTTCAGATTGCCATGTATCTGTTTTGACTGCACACAGGACATTCATGTTTATCTCATAACATTCCCTATAATTCAACATCAGTTTGTGTCGGATCACCTTAACGACACAGATCCTGTTCTTTTCATCCCCAGGGCCTCAACTGCATCCAGCCAAGACAGAGGCCCTCAGCTTTCAGACCCTGGTCCCCCAACCTCTCCTCTGGGGATAAAGAGTCCCCCAGCCGCCCTCTGGCCCTTCTGAGAGACAGGTGAGTCCCTTTAACACTTCACATGGCGTGAATGCAGACCCCTGACATAGCGAGTGGAAAGTTATGCCCGACTTTAACAAACCACTTGTCACTGGCTTTGAAATCACTTGATGGGTTGTAATATGTGGCGATGATGGATTTATAGATTTAAGGTGGTAATCAAAAAGCAGTGGCTACACTTGGCTGCCATTTTGGATGTGAATTTAGTGCTCATTTTATTGTAGTCGATGAGCTGCCAGATCCCTCACTGAGAGCCCACTTGCTTGTCTGGGTGGGCTGAGGTCAGAGTTCAGGTCTGACTGTATCGCTGCCACCCACGCTGCACCACTCACACACACTCACTCTGTTGGCACCGGCTCGGAGTGCCGCAGCTTGTGCCAGTTCGACAAGCATCACGCAAAAACACTCATTCGATTTGATTTCTCCCTCTCTCAGTTTCTACAACTACAAGAGCATGGAGAGTGCTGTGGCCCCCAACGTGGCCCTCACCCCCCTGCCCCCAGGGAAGGTGGGGCCCATGTCCCCGTCCGTGCCCAGCACCTCCCACCCCAGTGGGGGAGAGCCTCCAGGAGAGGGGGCCAGCGCCAGCTCCCGGCCACGAAAGAGAAGGGCCACAGGGGAGCTTCCACACCCTTTGCCCGAGCCTCCTTGCCCACCTTCCGCCACCATGAGCAAGCCCCCCCAGGAGGACAAAGATTCTGAGGTGGAAATTGAAGTGGAGAGTCGTGAGGAATGTGAGTCACTACACACATCCAAAAAGATGTGCTACTGTGTTACTACTTTCAAACTCTCTCTTAAAGGAATGAAAACTAAACAAAAACTTCTCTCTTCCTTTTCTCCACCAGTCACTTCGTCCCTGTCCTCCCTCTCCTCGCCTTCCTTCACCTCCTCGAGCTCGGCTAAGGACCTGAGCTCACCTGGGGTCCAGGGCTCTATGGCCCCCATCACATCACCTGAGGTGTCTGGGGTCACAGCTGTGGCTCCAGAGGCCCCGGGGCCAGGGCTGGAGACTGACCTAGAGACCTTGAGGCAGGCTTTGGACAGTGGGCTGGACTCCAAGGAGTCCAAGGAGAAGTTCCTGCATGAGATTGTCAAGATGAGGGTCAAGCAGGAAGAGAAGCTTGGCTCTGCCCTGCAGGCCAAACGTAGCCTCCAACAGGTAGAGGCCTCTTTCACACACACCAACACACACACACACAGACACACACACACACCAACACACACGCAGACACACACACAACAACGCACACACACAGACACACATATACACAGACAAACATACACACACTATCCCCAAACTATGCCCTTAATTCTTTGGATAAATATCACTATACTATTCATACACTATATTACCAAAAGTATTTGGTCACCCATCCAGATGATCAGATGGATGGGTGACCAAATACTTTTGGTAATATAGTGTATTAAAACATTGAATGGTATCAACTTAACTCAAATTAAGTTTAAAAAAAATCTAAATCACACATAACATGAACTTTACTGACGCGATCAAAAGGGAGGAAACAGTTAAGAAACGGGGAAAACACGGATTAAGCAACTAATACAAAAAACGCCTTAAACGCAAATGACTGGCTCCTGACCGTGACTTAGCAGAGAGGAAAGAGGGAGCGGATGTTGCTGCAAAGGAGTCATCCCACATCCATTTTTATTTTCGTCTTGGAAAGAGACCAAGTTGAAGCGCTGACGAGCAATGTCTTGGTGTCTTGAGCCACGGAGCATGCATCCTGAGACAGAGAACATTCTAGAGTGACAGCATTCCACTCTTCTCATTGTGCGCGGAGAAGAGTTATTTTTGACTTTTTTTTTTTTGACTGCCTTGTCTTAATGTCAATAGACTGCCAATCAACTCTATAGAAGCCTGCTTATATTTTTGAACAGCTCCTCAATGCACCAAATGACATTATGTAAACCACCCAGGAAACAAAGCACGGGGTGTGAGAGATTCGTTTCATCCTATTTTTGGGAAGTAACAAAGCTTGATGACAGACATGCCCGTCCTAACTGTTCAGTTCCCATGAGAAGGATATGGGTGTGTTTCCAAGCTTGCGCAGACACACACACACACACACACACACACATAAATCTTTCTCTCAGTTTCAGAGGGGAAGGAAACTTCACTTCTTCATATCTGCCTGTTCTCATCTACTTAAACCTTGACTTGTGTAAAAACAGAACCAGCTCTTTTACAACACATTCTTGCAACATTACACGGTTGGTTATATTGATTTTACAGATTTAACAAGGTGAATGCCCGGTGACTAATCCATACTAAATATAGAATATTGTGGCAAAGGGACACACTTTGTAAAGTGGAACGTGTCTTGGGAACATTTAGCCGTTTAACGTTAATGAAAGCGGAAACACCCAGAGGACGGTGACGTTGATTCTCTTGCTTTGCCGGGTCTCTCTGCCCTCCAGGAGTTGGAGTTCTTGCGTGTGGCTAAGAAGGAGAAGCTGAGGGAGGCCACAGAGGCCAAGCGCAACCTGAGGAAGGAGATCGAGCGTCTGCGTGCTGAGAGCGAGAAGAAGATGAAGGAGGCTAACGAGTCCCGCATCCGTCTGAAGAGAGAGCTGGAGCAGGCCCGGCAGCTCCGAGTGTGTGACAAGGGCTGTGAGGCCGGCCGTCTGCGGGCCAAGTACTCTGCACAGGTGAAGGCCAACCCTCTACTACTCACACACACGCACAGACGTGTACGCATGCATGTACACACACACATTTACTGAAAGATAACACATCTCCTTCCTCCTTCATGCATGCAAAGGCTCACATATATACACATACATGCACACTATCTATCACACACATATTTCCAGGAGTCTCGTGGTGTGAGTCACATTTCACCTTGATGCTGAGTGGGACTTGGCCTGAAAGTAATTGCAGCATTACTATCACACACACACACACGACTCTAAGCATTCTCATGGTCAAGAGGCAGAGAAAAAAAAAACATTTCCTTCTCTCTAGTCGAAAATAAATGGGTGTAACCCAAAGAGCACAGACGCATGATAAGTGCCAGCCCGAATAGGAAACAGGAAAAGACATCTACTTCCTCTTAGGCCTCATGGGAAATGTAGATTAGACAAAACAAAAGGGAGGTAGAGTCTCAAGTTATGTCTCTAGTCTCTAGTTGGTTGAGACAGTGAAATTGACTTTCCAACCCTTTTATCAATAAATGTTTTTGCATTTCTGAGAGAATATGGAGTGTTTGGGTTATTTCAAGACAGAATTAAGGTCTGTGTTTTAGTTTTAACAGTATGTTCCCTGTGTCTGGGTGAAGAAGTTTACCATTTGGACAGTGAGGTAATGGTTGCCAGATGTGGTTTGACTGTACGAGCCACACAGACGTTAGGGTGTGTACACTATATCGGATTGGTTTGTCTAGAGTTCATTGAATTGCATTGCAAGTCTGTGTCTCAACTTCAGTTTTTCAGTTACTACAGCGTATACTACTTGCAAAATGTATGTTGAATGCTAAACTATGAATCAGTGATAACTGGTTTTAACCTCGCCTCTATCTTCAACTCATCTTGTGTTTTTGTGTGTGTGTGTGTTCTAGATCGAGGACTTACAGATGAAGCTCCAGCATGCTGAGGCAGACCGTGAGCAGCTGCGGGCAGACCTGCTGCAGGAGCGGGAGGCCCGGGAGCACCTGGAGAGAGTGGTCAAGGAGCTGCAGCAACAGCTGTGGCCCAAGTCAGACAGCGGAGCAGACAAGGACACACCAGCCAAGGACATCCCCCCCAACAACTAAACCCTCCACCTTCCCACACTCAGGTCCTGCCTGCACAGTCCACTCACCCTAGAACCCCCCCCCCCCCCCCCCCCCCACCGCCCACCCCCATACCCAGAGACAGAGAGGACAGATCAAAAATAGAAATGATCTATACTGAGGAGCTACATCCTTGATATGCGCATATCCATCTTCAGGAAAAGTCTGAGTGGTTGGGTGCATCCTTGGGAGAAAGAAAAATAAACTAGATATTTGTACATGGACCAAGGAAATATGTGTTACTAAGACAAGCACTGAAATGCACCTCTACTACCAGAACTGAAAACTGAATCGTGGGAAGTAAAAAAAAAAAAATACTTATATATAGCACAAAATATGATTGTGCCTGTATTTTCTCTGACAAGACAAGAAACATTTTGGATAGAGACTTTCTATGAAGAAAATGAAAAAGATGATAATAGTATGATATTAGTATATTACACCTCACCCATATAGAGACATAAAGTGGAGAGTTTTAAAATGGCGGATGGAGCCATGCAGAAGGACTGGCTCTGACATGCAGACATACTCTGCTCTGTCTCCATTCGAAGAAAGTCAAGGATTTCACAATGTTATAAGCTATTTAAGAGACTGTATAGCGATATGTAAAAATACTTTTTTTCTTCGTTTGTTCGTGCTTTTGGGGCATCAAAAAGAAAATATGAAAAAAAAGAACTAAGGACTACTCTCGATCAAGAGAGAGCAACTATTGCCACCGAGGGTTTGTTGGACTAGGGGAAGTCATTGTGATCTTATGAGGAAGAATATCAAGTCTGATCATTTTCTTCTGTACTGTTCCAGAAATACTAAATCATTCATCAAGTTTATTAATGAAATGGTGAGTAGGATTGCATTTGACTTGATATTTTCTCTCTATGGAACCAGTCATGTCTTTGTATTTGGAAAAAAGTGTTACGTTCGAGGCACCTTTCAGAATGAGCACTTCATTTAGATAGTGACAACAATTTTCCCCAAGTGACAAAATACCCAGAAACTGCACACAATCTTCTTTTTTTTTGCGAGCATTGGGTCAAACCCCAAAAGTCTATCTTATGAAGATACACTTTGTGATCAGTGTCTGTGTAACATAAAGCCTAGATTTCAGACTAGCTTGACTGTGTTTTTCCTTTACATTTGATTAACAAAAGTATGCATGTTTCGCTCAATTAAGATTTGAAGATTCTTTCAGGATACTATGATTTTAGGACTGAAAGTGGCGCCTTTAGCAAGTACCACAGTATGTTCTTTTTAATAAATTATGGTATGTAAATATAAATATGTTTCTTTTTTACTTTACAGTAATGAATCGCACTTTGTCATAACAAAGTACTGTTATAATGCATTATACTCCCACTATTGTCTTCATTTTTACTTTGGAAAAGAAATATTCACGACAACAACAATATAAATTCAGTAAACATTTTTTTTTAATTATATGCATCTCATTTAAGTACAATGTTATTATGTGTTATCAAAACACAGTATTGTAAATAAAATTTAAGGAAAAAGGGTCTACCTGCTTGCTCTCTGACACAGTCCTGGCTGTTGAGAAATCCTTTTCCTTTGTCAAAAGTTTTCCATGTTTGCTTTTGTGGTTAATTGACTTTTAGAACAGACAAACGGTGGGACATTATAGTGCAAGTGACACATTCAACTCAGCTCCAACTTTACTTTTTGTTAGTATTTATTAATATTAGACTAATTAATTGAAGTTTCATGTAAAGTTTCACTGCTCCAATAAACCAGTCAGTGGAAGGTGTAATTGGAGCCCAGAGATACATTGCTCACATACTGACCGAAAATATCGCATCAAATCGTTTTTTTTTTGGTAATGCTCCAATCACACAGTGGGTACAATGCAATCAGAATGTACATTGTTTTAATGCTGTTTTCCTTTGGTTGTTGATGTTGTTGTTGTTGTTTTTAATGTGGGGATATTTTTATTGCTTGTCTGTATGTTCCTTTTTTCCAGTAGAAAACTCATATATTTTCTTTATGCATGACATTTGAGAAGGTTTGCCATACATATAGTCATTATTGGGCATTGATATTGTACATGTAAGGGTTTTATTGTGTTATGCAATATACAGCAAACTCCTCTTATTTAGAAAGAAAAAGAAGAAAAAAAGAATCCGCTTTTTTTTTGTAAAGCAAACTAAACCTTGTTTATTATACCGCTGAGAAGAATTTCACACGCAAATCACAACAAGTTCAAATGCAATGCTGGATAACCTTAAGTGCCTGAAAGTGGGCGGAAGGTTTCCAGAACAGGAACATTCATGAGGTAATTGTTGTTGCTGGCCTCCTCATAGGGACTCAGAGTCAACGTCTCCAGGGATGCTAGGTCCTTCACAAGTGCACACGCTGGGTAGATGATATGGATGTTTGCTTTGCACTCTTGAAGGTAGTCTAGAACGTTCTCTGGCCTTTCTGAGCAAATCTCCCTTATGGCAGGCTTGACTTGACCTCCTGTGTCAAGCTCATAGATGCAGCTCTTTTTCAGTATTCCTATTCCAATACAGTTTACAGCAGTACTTTACATTGACCTTTTTTTAAAGCAGAAATAATTGAACAATTTGCGAATGCTGAACCGTAGGCTTTTTGAATGATCGCTTTTCTTCATTCAGAAATGTTCTTTCAATGATATGCATGTCAAAACATTTTATAAAAATCAATATGTACCGTTGATAAGGTAACTCTTGAGGGTATTGCTCGGTCCATCTAGAGGTGACCATGTATAACAAATCAAATGGGCATTATGTCTAAGCCCAATGTCTTAACCTACTTTAGAAAGGGCAATGTTAATGAGAGACTGACACTGAGTCTGTGTCTTCAACAGACTTTAAATTGGTACATTTTATAGTTGTTTTTACACAAAAAATAAGTGATATGTGTAGTTTACTTTATTCATGGTTTTCTACAAAAAGGGAGAAAATAATGACATTGGCTCTTTGGTCTCCCGTGTAAAAGAAAAAAACGATTTCAATGATTTATTATTTTCTAAACAAGACCATTTTGCTAAATAGAGGACAATAAAGCAGCAATAACAGTACATATTAATAGACAAAAACTAGCCAGTGTGAGGATTTGAATAAAAATTTACAAATGTAAATATTTTTTTTTCATTATGATATTGTATTATATATGTACATGGTGTTTCCTTTTTCAAAAAGAAATCTTTTCTTACACAATAGCTCTCTTGTTTTTTTGAGTTTGTGTTTTAACTAAGACCATGTTTCAAAAACAATTATTGCAGTGCGTTAGAGAATATTCCCCACATAAACATGTTTATCCCATGTTTTTTTTTTTGTTTTTTTTTTACTGTAGAGTCTTTTTATTCATTGTCTTTTTTCACCAGTTCATATATATTTTTAACAATATATTCAAATCAGTTTGTAGACCTGTGGTTAAAATGGATCACACCAAACCACGCCATCATCACAGATTTCCTCCTCATCCTCATTCATCTTTTTAGCCCTATGCTGCTGCTAATACGATATAAACTTTACAATTCTAGAAATATTTTTATGGAAGAGGTAAATGTATGCTTTCTTGTTTATCAATGCCGCAAATACAGTAAGAAAAAAAAGCTTGGCTTATTTATCTACTCCCTTCTTTCCCTCATCTTTTCACGCCTTTTTCCACCTCTCTCCTTCATCAACACCTTTCCCTTCTCTCGCAACACGGACTATATTGTAAAGTAAAGGACTTTATGAGATAATGTTTGAAAATAGCTATGCTTATATACCACAGTGACTGAATGTACAGTGTATAGATGCATTACCAGAAATAAAGTTGTTTGTCCAGATTAAATGACCATGTGGTTATTTTTTGTTCTTTTCTCCATGCTTTTACCTGCCTGTTATCAACAGATTCAAAGTTTGATTTCAGATGAGACCCTTTTACGGATGGCACTTGTTATGTCTGTACATAATTAGTCCTTTTTAACAGTGTCACGTTGTCATGTCCAGTGAACTAGCTCAGTTGGATCATTACACATTTGTAGACAAAACAGTAACGCCATAGCTACATAGCCCCTATATTAGGCGAAACATCACTTAACACTTAAGGACACATGTAAAAGAGCTTTGTGTGCGTCCACAAATCCCCTGGGATCAATCCAACAGGCTAGTAGCAGGAAATCCATTGCATATCTATTTGTGAATGACACATTATTGATCAAAAAGGATTCAAACCATCCATCATTCTCACATTAACACGTTAACTGATCCATATCAGTCGAGTTCCCTCCATACACCCACACACATATCTTCTCTAGGTGCCCTGTACTGCAGTCACTCCTCTGTCATCCTCCCCTGCCTCTTGTATGAACCTACTCCGAGAACCATAACTCCCAAGACATCTGGCTGGCCAGGAGTCTTGCTGCTGCTCTGGCTATGCGTTTGGCCGACATTGACCATCATGGTGTAGACTCCCATCAGACACTGCACTTAACTCCCTTCCACTGTCACCACACAAGGCTGTCCACTGACCCAATTACCACAAGCACATGGACAGGGATAGGGCCCTGCGGTCAGTTCATTAGCCACTGAGGGCTGTCTGGTTCTGCTGTCCCCCTCCCCCAAACACACTGACAGATAAACAGTATCCTACCAAGTCAAGTCTGATTAATTTTTCATCTGCACTTTTAAACTGAGATCATTCCGCCCATGCAGGGTAACAGACTCTTGCTTGTCTTTTTTTTTTTTTACACCATACACAGAAACTGTTTCATTAAAACAAATTTGCCAAATGCCAGATCATTTATTTATTTGTTTACCTCCTTTCGAGCAATCTGGAAAACCACTGTTTTCCTTCTTTCATTTGGATAAAACAGCATTGGCAGATACAAAATTATTTTGTGCAGCACAGAAGATATCCTTCAATTGTTATTGTGGAAAGCACAAGAGTGGGGTTAGTAGAGAGCTGGACTTACTTGGAATCTATTCACAGTGGGCAGGGGCAACTGTATATGTCCATCTGTGTGTGTCTGTGTGTATTTGTGTGTGTGTGAGGGAAGGCTCATTTCTCACTCGCACAAGGATGATGCTGAAAGGTCCTGACCTTTCTCCTTCGTTAGTCCCCTGTAGCCCAGCAAACCAAGAAAGATCCAAACATAAACACACATTCATACACACACACACATTCACACACAATGAGCCAAAGGATAGGTCACCCCCCACAGGCATTTTCATGTTTATGGGTCACCACTGCATTTTACCATCTCATCTTGACAGAAATGATCACTGTCTATACCATTTGTGCTGTCAGTCCAGCAGGTCTGCTCCTCAAATCAGCTGTGAGTGTATTCATCCCTTTCCACATGTTACTCTGATGAGCGCACAACATGTAATCCTGTAGGAAGGCTAGGAAACATTCCTTTGGACGTGTAGTGTCTAAACAACATTCATATCCGTCACTTGCAATAATAGTGGTTTTTAACCACTTCGTGATGCGTTAGTTGTTGTAATTGACTAGCCCTTCGTTTAGCAGAAGTTTTTCTCCTATTTCATTCAGGCTCATATGCATTCACCATGTTTCCAGCCTAGCAGCTTCAATGGCGCAAAGAATGAATCTGTGGACGTGTTTCCACCCGAGCGTAGGCCATTCCAAACAAGCCTCTTTAAGTGCACAGAGCAGGCTTCATGAAGCAGTCTCATGGACAATCAACCTTTCCAGAACATCGAGGGAACACCATGTCAGTATACTGTACTGTGAGGTACATCTTTCGAGATAATGCTCCTTGTTCAAGAAGTATCTTGATGGGGTCAAAGGGAAACCTTTTGTTTTGTCTCTGTAGTCACTGTGTCATAACACTATAACAGTGTCTTGACATTGTAACAACAGTGTAATCACAGTTTAATGGTACTGTAGTAACAACATAATAACAGTGTAAACGACAGTGTAACACCTGTGTAATGTGTGTAATAAAGTCCTATCTCTGATCCTCATATCTTTAGTATAGTTTTGTGTTTTATATGCCATTGAGATGGCATATAGCAACACAGAAAAACACAAATACAATCAAATGTCCATGAAGTTGTTGTTGTGTCTTTGGGTGTGCCCTTCCTCTTGGTTATATGGGACCCTAAAAAGCCCAATGTGGTGGGAGAGGGTGTGAGCTTGCAGGGGCAGTTTAAGAGCAGGGAACCCAGAGTGGCAACAGTTTGGGTTTGCGGGCATCTCTGGGTGACTATCCCAGGGTATAAAGATAGTCTGCCGTGAAGTGACAAACACCAGGAATACTATGATGGGAGTTGTGCAGGCAGTATATTCTCACTGTGGTTTGGGGTAGGAAAAGAGTACGGATGTGCTAAATTGTCTCCCTCATCCTCCTTTCAACCATGGTGTGTATGAAGGCTTTCCCAGGGGACACAGCTGCTGCAGTGATCTGGTAAACCTGTAAATGGAACTCTTCTAAAGAAACAAAAACCCAGGAATCACCTGAGGGAGATGTGGGGGAAAAAACACTGAAAAAAAAACAACGAAAGAGAAGATGAAGGGAGGAGGTTTAAAAAAAAAAAAAGAGAGAATGAAAAAAAGTCTGGTCTCAGTTTCGACGTGTAATTCCAAAACAAAGGTTGCCGCGCCTTGCAGTCTCGTGGGATTCCTCCCTGGCTTGCAACGGCAATGTGACAAGACAGATCCCAGCGGGAGGGTGACTGCCCGCCTTGGAGCCTCCGGGGGAGGGGGAGGGGGCAGGCGGGAGGGAGGGAGGGCGGGCAGGCGGGCAGGCGGGCGGGTGGGCAGGCAGGGAGTAGGTGTGGGGTTCGGGGGCTAACAGACAGCGGTAGACGGGATGCCAAGATGTCAATGCCACTCTGATGAGGGTGAGTTGGCATGACATGCCCGCTGGTGGGCCCACACACAGCAGGAATCCCTCTCACGTGTCTGTGCTTTGCACAGTGTGTGAGGTGCATGAGTGTGTTAGGGTGTGTGCGTGAGTGTGTAGATGTAGATGTGCGTTGAAGACGGCAAAGAGCCTGTGCAGGAAGAAACGACATGCTATCAGCGTAGGCGTAGACAAAAAAAAGGAGAAAGCTGGGAGAGAGGATAAAAGGGGGGAAGGGCGCCAGGACATAAATAGGACAAGTGGGACACTGCTTGTGTCTTTCCTTTCTCCTTTGCGCATCTCTTTGAGTAAGAGATGTAGAAGCAGAAGAGGACACAGCAGTGACCTATATGTTCCTACTCTTGAACATGGACCACAGAGCGGATCTTTTGTGTTCAATTCCTTTGTAGGTACCTTGGGTAGATGTGTATACAAGTAAACATTACACTGCCCACTATATGTTTCTGCTCACATTGAACACTGAACACATATTGACCTTCCAGAGGCAGTGAAGTGATGAGAAAGGCGGGAAACAGTGATTGTGTAAAAAGTTCAATTAGGAGCAAGAAATGAGCGAAAGGAGAGGGAAACGAGCAGCATCGTGCATGAGAGGCAGAGGAAAGCTCTGCGTTGTCTTTGAAAGACAGAGCCAGCTTACAGTTTTCCAGAAAAGGTGGAGAGTTTCCTGGATCTGAGGTTTTAGACACACACACACACACAGACTGTCTTATCATTTCCAGACAATGGCAGTCACCCCTCCATTTGAACAAACATATGATTCCTTCCAGTTGTACTGTATATAATCTATAACAAATATCCTTTTATGGACAAATGTGTTGGTGAAGCATCATCTCTGGAGCATGTTAAATATAAAAACAAACTGCATTCATTTTCTATGATGAGATAACAGTTCGGTCCTGCTGGGCACTGTGGGGGATCCTAAGTGGGCTAAATAAAAGCTTTCTTTGGTCAAATGTAGTTGCTGATGCACTTTCCACACAAAAGTTTGGGTCTATCAGCCAAACAGATCTCCATGCCTGAAAGTTCTCCGCTCCGCAGATCAATATTCCAGCGAACTGAGGGACCACTCAGCCTCCATGCACCTGGAAACATGCCAGCACACAGAACAGCATTCACTACCCAGCAATACTGCATGGCCCCTGCCCCCCTCCCCTCCACCACCCACCCACCCATCCACCCAACCACCCACCACACACACACACGCCAACGCCCACACATGATTCTTACGCACACTCACACATGCTCCTACATACAAACACACACACACACACATAGACACACACATGCCTACGCACACCCCCCCCAGACCATACAAAACCCCCCACAATACACTATAAGCTATAAGTACACAGAAGCAAACATAGGCACCATTTTGTCTCTTTAAGTCATTACACTCGGCTTATTTGACAAGAATATCTGTCCTGTAAACCGTTCTTAACACCCCACCTAACCCAAACACATGCTAGTTACTGTAAATAAGTCAACAACAGGCAAGATAAGCAGTTTCGGTATAAACTAGACAGATGTCTTGTGACGCAAAATGTTCTTTTATAAACAAGTAGAGCGTTGACACGTTGTCAAACAAGTGCTTTTCATGCTGCATTTTTTTGGCCCATGCCCCTCCTCCTCCCATGCATACTGGGGCACAGTCACTCCTGTGTGTCTTAATCCTATTCAGAAGCTTGTCACACTAATGCTTCCAGTAGGGCTTTGAAGTGACATTCAGTCACTCTGTTTCAAACAATCTATTTAGGGAAAACAAATACATATGATTTGTACACTTATCAATCAGCCTCTTGCCTTTCCATGTGTGATTGTGTGTGACATGGTTGAAGAGTTCAGATGTAAGCGTTTTAACATTGGATATCTAACCGTTTATTCAATTTGAATTTGGCAAACATAGCCTACCTATGTTTCTCTGTTAAAATGCACAATAGTAAGGGTCTGCATAGTCCCACTCAAGCCTTTTACTTTATTTAATAAACTTTTATGGCTGCTGCTGCTGCTATCAAAACTTTTACCTGACAAGCTATTAATTATTCAAAATGTGGGCGTCAAATTTAAATGTCAGCAAACTCTTTGCTGTCCAGTATTTCACAGAGAACAACCTGTTCAAGGCAACAACCTGCTATCAACATGGTCCCATTCTGTGCTGCCAGTAAGTCAACTAAGTTAGCAAGCCTCCCCTTTCTCCTGACTGGAAAACCTATGTGGACTAAGAGAGAAAGAGTGAATGAACGACTGCATAATTAAAGCGACAGGGGTTGTTGCCAGACTTCCCTTGCAGTGGTAGTGACAGCCAGCCACTGCAGGCTGCACTATGTCCCCATGCCATCATGGAACATTTGAAGGACAGGAAGCTCGCAACCTCCGGGGCGATGGAGGGGAAATGGATGGATTTCTGACAGGCTCGGTCATTAGCCACCATACATAGCTTCTCAATGACAGGCACAACCTCCAAGGGCAGGGGGCACCACCAGCCATTAGCGCAGTAGCAAGCCGCCAGCTTTGCAGAAAGCCATTAGCGCTTCGGCTACAGCCCCTAGCTCCACAGCCGTCTTTCTCCGGTCTGTCCCCTTACCCCGTGCTCCATTTTTGCAACTCTAAACAAACAGGCTCATTACTGCTCAAGACAAACCTCACTGTGTTAATTATCCAGGTCAGACAGCCAATGCGCTGTGACCAGGGAAACCATAGAAACAGGTACAGCTACGTCTGGTGCTCGGGTAAGTGATATGAATGAAGTACCTATACTGGCATCGTGAGCACATATTAGCTGTGTCTGGTATGCAATGTTTTTTTTAAAATAAATATGACATCCACCTGTAGGAAAGCAGTTGGCAATTTTGTTATGTTAGACAATTTAGACATACTTGAAGAGACAATTATGTCTTTGACAATCGGAATTTTCCCAAAAGGAAATCCAAAAATGTAAATTAAATCTAAAAATCACAGTCCTAAAAAAAGGAAGACCTTAACAAACAGTCTAGACCTAGAACTGATAATCGAGCATTCAACATTGTTTAGTTCTACAGCTTTAGACTCAAAAAAGATTAATCAAAAAATTTAGATAGATTTTCCATTATGTTTCAAACATTCAGCCTTTCACAAATCACAATACATTCATGTATAAACCCATTCTGATTCTGATGCACAAAACGAGGCAGTTTTGGCTCTCTAAATCAGTGGTCCCCAACCCTGTTCCTCAGGACCCACTGTCTTGCATGTTTTAGATGTTTCCCTGCTCCAAAACACCTGATTCAAATGAATAGGTCATTATGAAGCTCAACAGAAGCTTGTTAATGACCCTTTATTTGAATCAGATGTGGGGGAGCAGGGAAACATCTAAAACATGCAGGACAGTGGGTCCTGAGGACCAGGTTTGGGGACCACAGCTCTAAATATCAGTCTCTGATTCCAGGTAATGACACTGCAGTCAGGAGTGCAACATTATTGATAACTATTTTGACATGTTGTCTTTGTAGCAGGGATATTGATTTCTGGAGTCTGTTGTTTACACATCACATTCATAGACATGGCAAATGTCAGATGACAAAATGACCCATATGTTTATGTAATACACAGAGTGTATTTTGTTAAGAGTGTTTCCCGTTACAAGTACCACTAAGCCAAATTAAGAGTATTGTAGAAACTACCAATACAAGATATTGAAGGTATTGAATTTTATGATCCGTAAAGAGTGGCAAGTAAGAGAAACACCACGACAGACTGTCCTCACATTGACAATCAAATCACGTGCCATTGCAAACAGTAGTATGTGTTATTGCCAGTGCGTGTTTGTGTGCTTGTGCGTGTTTGTGTGCCTGTATGTGTGTGTGTGGTGTCGAGCAGGCAGGCAGGGAGGGTGAACTGAACAAACACAAACTGGACTCCGACCTCAGGGCATGCCACGAGGGCCCCTTTCTCTTTGTTGCTGTGGAGAATTATTTATGTTTTGTTGTTCTACGTGGCCCACTCACTATTCATGTGTGCTGTGTTGGTTTGTTGTTGTTTGTGTCCAGTCCTGCTACTTCCTTGGCTTCACACACGTGAGTGTGAGAGTGTAGGTGTGTGTATCTATGTGTGTGTGTGTGTGTGTGTATTCAATGTGGGAGAATGGAGAATGTATTTTATATGTGTGAAATAGGACAAGTGTATGCGTGTGAAGGTTTAGAGTACAGTTTCAAAACTTGACCAGCTTCAACAGCACTGATGAATTAGTAGGGTTGGACAGGACTCTCTTCAACCACTTATGGTACTCTGATGTATTTCAATGGATGCTTGATGGTTGAATGGGGGAAGTTATGAACACACATAACAATGTCACCTACGCACCTACATAGAAATATTGAGGTCAACTCAAGGGCGCTGGAGTTTTTGTGAAGTACACCGCCTATAGTCCAGCTCACATCACCTCCCACAGACATGGAATATCTTCTGAGTGTAGGAACTGCCCACATTCCTACGCATGCACACACGGACACACGGACACACGGACACACGGACACACGGACACACGGACACACGGACACACACACACACACACACACACACACACACACACACACACACACACACACACACACACACACTACATAGGTGTTCTGTGGATCTTCTGTGTTGGGGGAAGCAGCTTTGTCTGTGCCTGTTTAGCCTTGTTGCTTGGCAGGTATCACGTTGCACATGATTAATGCAGGGCCGCTGTCTTGGAGGAACACACTAAAAGAGACTCAGGGCTTCAGGGCAAACAGAGACCTGCTTCCTAAACTGGGACTGGGCCCTGTCTGCATGTCGCACCAGAAGGGAGGAATGTTGACCAACACCAGCAAACATGAACAGAGGTGACCTTGAAAATCAAGTGTCCTTTTCTGTGAACCGTCTCCGCCCCCCTGACACCTGTCTTGTGTCCAAATGCTGGGCCTTCTGTCTCTGACTCTGTCTCACTTTCTCTCGCATGCCTTTACTTTCTCTCTCGTTTTTTCCTTTCATTTTTTTTCGGTGTGTCTCACTGGATTCTTTTCTCCTTCACATATTTGTATATTTCTGTCTCACTTAACCTCTCCTTACCCCCTCACACTCTCTGTCTCTTTCTGTCTTCCTCCCCTCCCCTCTCTTCCCCTACCCCACACACATTAGTTCAGTTCCAGGTCAACTGCTATGGGTTGCAAGTATGGGGGCAGGAATGTCAAGCTCTGTCACAAGACAGGCCCTTTCCTGCAACATATTACAAGTATGTGGGGAGTTTTTCATGCTAATACAAACGCATGACATCAGAAGGAGTCATTGGCAGAGCAGCAGAGCTGGTTTTCTGGCTGGTCTGCTTGGGTTTCCCAGACAGGGACATGAAAGACACCAGATAACTTACTGTCACACAAAGTCACAATCCCCTGAGGTCTGATTCCTTTTGGGACCCAATCACACAGCTCACACTAGTCCGAAATACTGACATGGGGGAAATACATTGCATCGTTTGAATGTCCTTCAGAAGCTCTCGGCACAATGTTTTGACTAAAAGGGAAATGATGAATGTTGCTGTCAGTAACACCATGTAATGCATCTCTGTCGTATCTGGGTCTAATTTAATTTAACACCTTAACAATTTGTCAATTCAATTTAATAAGGACAAGAGTGACACTGGCAGTGCAGGTGGAAGACACACCAGCAGACCCGTGATGTACAGGACAGCAGGAAACAAATGCTCTGGGGTTTTTTTCTTCCTACTGCTCGACCACAAACCAGATGTGCTAGCCTGGTTCGTGCTCTGAAAATTTGCCACAGTTCCATTATTATATCTATTAGGTCTTAATTTTGGATTAAATTAAAGTATGCCTCAGAAAAGTAATCTAATTAGACAGAGCACTGTGGCATATGGAATCACTGTCTGCCATTGAATATGCTCTCCAGCGAATGCCATCCGCTTTAATTTCCTTCGAAAAAAGATTAACTCAAACATATGGAGTCTGCTAAAAAGAGAAATTTAATTTGATATTCACAAACATGATTATTCCGGACTCCTGCTCTCTTCCTCTGCTACACTTATTTGTGAACCCTCTCGCTACCTATCCACCTAACTCCGGATGATGTATGTGAAATTATATATGAAATACCTGGTTGACAAAAAATATAATACAAAATATACCTGGCTTATAAAAAAATTACAAATAAAACATTGACACCTTTCTCACCTTATGACTTAGGGACAAGCACAAGTTAGACATTGTGTTCCATGCTTGTATTTTCCCCCTGGTGTGTGTGTGTGTGTGACAGCACTTTTAAACAAATGACACACTGACATGATTCTGACTATGCTTGGTTGTGAAACCTACAAAGAGAATAGGTTCCAAAGTATTGTTGCAATATGTAGGTCTGACACATGACACCAGGATAGCTAGAAGGTCTCTCACATGATAAAGCTTATACAGTACACCTGAATGTGTGATCGGATAGACTTACACACCACTTATAATCCAGTCAGACAGGGACTTTGTCTTTGTCTGTGTGTTCCAACGACGCTAAAGCCCTGCATCTCTAGACAACAGTTAGGAGACTAAATCAAAACAGAGTACAGAGAAGTAACTCGTGTGATAGTGTGTCAATGATGAGGTTTTTACTGTATAATATACACACAAATGGTTTAGATTTTTTTTTAAGGGTGAAAGCTCAGAAAACGTTTTTTTAATTTATTTTTTTATTGCTGTAGAAAGTATTTTGCTAAAGCAATGTTAATCCGAATTACATTTACATAGTATGGCTGTACTTACATAAGATGTACAATGAGTTCTGAAAATAACCCTCTGTCTGCCTGCCTGGCCCTTACTGGGTCATTCTCAGGCTACATATATGACAGGGGTGATTAATGGGCTCCAGTAATGATCTAGCACCACCCGCTTCCCACCCTGCTCCCCCCTAGCTACTACTTCCAGTCCCACCACAGACGCCCTCCCTCATGCCAGACAGAACACCCGCCACCGAGCTGCAGACAACCGCCCCGCCCCCTTCCACTCCCCCAACTGTATCAAGCATTCTAGGTATTTACATTCTAGCCATTTCTTCCCCTCCCTGAAAATCAATTTAAATTAAATAAAATATGACATCACGTACGCCTTTTTTTCACTCTCTGCCCTTTCCCACCCCCACCATTTCCCTCCCTTTTAATCCCTCCTTCACTCTCAGTACCCCTACACAGCTCCTGACTCCTGCAGGAGCATGATAGACACTCTCCAATATCCCGCCGGCATAAATCTTCCCCCAAGTTGGCCACAAATATCTCAGCTATGTTGATTTATAGGAGAAGGCTGCTGTTTCCAGAGACCCAGTACGCTGCACCACATGAAGATGGGATTGATTTCTTACCAGCAACCATTGAAACAAGATGGCCGACTTCATGAGCATCTTGTAAAAAAAAAAAAAAGGATGGAGGGGGGGGGGGGGGTGGAAGGAAGGGTGAAGGAGACACCCTTGAGTGCCTACATGGTTGAGCACTGCTGATGAAGTGATATGGGCTCACCTGTAAAAAAAAGGTCAGGCAGGCAGTAAACAGTGAAATGAAGGAGGGATGGAGTGCTAGAGCACAGTCTTCTAGGCCACTGTGTTGGTTATGCGCAGGGTGTTGTATAAGTGGACCACATGCCACCACGACATTCCAGCTTTTGATGCACGATGAACTCAGTGACATGTGAGGTTGAACACACTGATCGAAAATAATGTGGCATATGGTTAATGATTATTCTTTATTGTTCCTTCTCAATGCTTTTTCTTTAAGATGGACTGATATTTAATACTATTGTCCATCTGCAATGCAAACACACTCTCACACACACACACACTCATGTACACCTCAGACATCTTTGTGCTCACCACACCTCTCACAACAGATCTCATGGCAGCTTGGCCAAGTCCACCGTCTGTCGAGCACAGCATGCGGGCGGCAGTTGTCTTCTCCCGTCAGGCATTGCACATACCAAGGTGAGAGTATCCCACTAGCTGTGGTGTCATCTGTGGTACACAGCCTGAAATAGGTACCCAGTGAGCAGTGACATCTTCTGTGACATCTCCTACTTAAACCCATCAGGTGCATAGTGTCTGGCTTGTCAGGAAGCCATTTACAAAGAGTTATGGTCACCACTCCTTAAAGGTCTCAAATAGAGGCCATAATGTATCTGGAGAACCAGTGGAGTAGGGGGTGCACTGCTGGGGAGGTTTCCTGACTGGGACAGACTCTGAACGCAACAACCGGGAGTGACAGAATATTTGAAAATGTGGCCCTATACTAAAGTTTGTGCAATTAACTATAGGGAAAGTATATATATGCGTTTGTAGTATGTGAATACGATATAGAACAATACAGGAAAAGGTGCATTACACTAAGAAAAATAACAAGAAGAAAACGCTTGAATGAAGATGCTCAATTGAGCTCAGACTAAATACCAAAACAACTTGACCATCGACCTTGCTCTGTTCTGTACAACGCCAATGAAACTGCACAATAAATACTACACCCATTTACACATGTACAAAGGTCTTTCTGCAGTTTGTTTTACTGGACTAACCTAGCTCTGTAGCATTGACCTATAGGCCCCCCAGGGAGATAAGCATCCTTTCTCCCTCCTCTGAAAGGCCTGGGTGTGGACCTGGAGCACAGATAGCCACAGGCCGCACTGATAAACAGTGAACAGACCCAGCCATTATCTGTCCCTACTCAAGGCCAGGGAGTGGTGGGGTGCAGGGCTGTTGTTGTGCAGAAGACACAGAGAGAGAGAGAGAGAGAGAGAGAGAGAGAGAGAGAGAGAGAGAGAGAGAGAGAGAGAGCAAGAGAGTTTGAGAGCGCCTAAATATGAGCCTCATCTCTTTCATTTCTATGACACATTCATTCCTCAGAATACAAATAAAGTATGTAGAAAATTGAAGACATCCTCAAGACGCATTGGTAGGTAGTAGATATATTTGGCATGTTATTTCACTTCTGTTAATAGCTTGACGTCTACAATGATTGAGTCATACGATTGACCACCCCTGGGTAAGGTGTTTAAAAGCTACTCGATTTGTAATGCGAAATATTCAAACCAACTTTGAGACTTGTGATATTTTGTGTCCTTAAGAGTAAAAGAGTAAGAGAAATAAGGAAGCGACAGAGGTATGTCAGGAGAGATTTACGCATAGAAAACACCAACCTGTTCTGAGAAAAAGAAAGCCACTTGTGTATTGTGTCTGTACAGTGTGTGTCACCTTCCACATCGCCTGTGTTCAGCTGAGTGTAAATAAAGGAGGATTGACATGGCCTGAGAAGCTTTAAGCACCCTTGTAGTACATTGTACAGCTTAGCTGTTTGTCAACAGCTTTGTCAGGTACCACTTCAAGCTAGACCTCGGTGACAACTGTGTCTGGCTGCTACCGAACAGGTACAAGATATGCCATAAAATGCAAAGGGGGCCTAACCTTTTCCTCAGGAACTAAAATTGTGCTTCTGAAAGATTTATGAGCAAGACACATTGTGTACAAAGTTCACCCAGCTAAGCAGAAACAATGACAACTGAGGAGCGTGAATGACAGGAAGAATGATAGACAGAGACAGAGAGTGAAAGAGGAGGTTTTCTCAGTAAGAGAGAGAGGATGAGCGTAAAGAAGTATAGATGTGAGAGAGAGATAGAGAGAGAGAGAGAGAGAGAGAGAGAGAGAGAGAGAGAGAGAGTAAAGGAGGGATGGGGATCTGCAGAGAAAGAGAGAGCTTGTGAGCCAATGTGTGTGGGATGCAGACATGGGTCAACTGTGCACTGATGCATGCATGTACAGATCAAGAGGGGGTTGATGAACCAGTTCTTGAGAAACATAGTTGAGAAGCCTGTGATGAAATCCTGCCCTGCTGTAAGTCTGGCTGAAACCCTGTCAATTCATTTGAGCTCTGTTTCCTCAGGTTGACACATGCTCATCAGACACTTTCCGCTTCACTTAGCCTCCGTGCCTCAGGCACAGGAGGCCACTGGGCTGCGGCACACACATGCCATGGAAAGAACAATTATTTGAACTTTGAAGATCTTGGTTTAGGATTATAAATCAACACACGCACGCACGCACACAGACATACACACACAAACACACACAAATACACAAACAAGACCACACACACCCTCTGCAGGTGAAAACTGAAACCTGAGTGAGAGACGTTCGATGCAGGGATAATAAAACCTTAGTTTAGATCATTTTCTGTCATCTTAAACAAGACGAATGTTGTATGTAAAAACCTTTGAGTGGGGAAAAGGACAATCATACAAGCCACTGGGTAATCCTGGCATTTATGTTACCCAAATAATGTTTACAAAGAGCCGCCATGCTGCCTCTCCTGATCAGATCTATGCATACTAAATGCATGTGTGTGTGTCGTCGTGTGTGTACACAGCTGTCAAAGACACTGAACTGAAGGTGTAGTGTTTGCGCTCCTCCAGATTAAACACACAGTGATAAAACTCTAATTTACCAAAGGATACAATCAAGACTTCAAAAGCATTGTAATTTGACCATGGCAACCATTTTGTTTTTGAGATTGTGATTTATCCATTAATAATCTTATGCTAACTAAATATTTACAAGTTCCTGAAATGTGGGCATTGCACTCCTGTTATACAAACGACTTTTGTCTGTCCTTGAGGAAAGTACGATTAAAAAATTGAGGGAACCACAGAAATGCCACAAACTAACTCAGAAATACTTTCATAAAGATTTCATGAATCCTAGACATAATTGTAGAGACTAGCGTCACGTTTTTGAATGAAAACCCCATTCACGAAACGAAACAGTTCGAGCAGTCCTTCAGTCTCTGGAGACACAGAAGAAAATGGAGGACAGATGAGACAACGTGACATCTAATAAGAAGGCACTAAATAGAAAAAAAGATCTGTGGTACAGTACATAGACTCACAGTAAAAACATCACTGAAACAAACCAGACAGTCTGTCAACCTCTATGCTCCTCTCTGCAAGGCAGCCAGCAGTCATGCAGCTTGTAGGTGGGCAATCGGGCACAGCCAGAACACATTGAGACCAAGTGGGAGTGAAAACAGCTTGTGCAAGCTAACACAAACCCCACAACCCCCCCAAGTCGCATTAAGCAGCCAGCTAATGAAGTGGTGGGGGGGTGTCTAATTGATGTGACTTCGCTGCCAGTCCCCAGAGGGGACCAATCAGACGAATGGGTGGAGCTTCGGTAGGGGGAGCCAGGTCACAGTTCAGGGAGCGGGGAAAGGTGAGCTACTTCCTGAAGCAGAAGCATGTAGGGCAGTAAACAATGAAATGAGAATGAGGTTAATGTGGATCAGATTGGACTGAGGAAGGAGTGACTGCGAGGTATAATGATGGTATAAAGATAGGCCCTGTCACAGAGGAATGCGCTTGGAGAATAGAGGTGGACTAATGTGGAGGACGGTAAAACCACTTTGCAGACCAGTTACTCCATAGGTAATTCTTGTACAGTGCTTTGAAGTATGTAGCAGTACAGGCAGAATGGACTGAAGTGAAATGGATTGTAGGAAGAGCAGTGAAAGGAAGTCCCTTGAGGCAGAAGGAACAACAGTGAATGACGCGACAGAGAAGGTGTCTCAGAGAGGTTTGGAGAACAGAAAGGCACCGAAATTGCCCAAAGAGGATGACAAATGGAATTAAAGAAAGGAAAACACAGTACTTTCGAAGTCACTATAAAATTGATGCACGACCCTAACAAGCAGAGATAATAGAGCGGATGGGGAAATTGCAGACATGACTGTCTAGCATGCGAAGCCCTCTCAAGTCCTGTGAGTCACATACCCAGAAGCCCTGTCTCTATGCAGTTCCTGCCTCTGTCCAATGAGAGGGCTGCAACTCCTGAAATACAACGAGCAGGAGAATGAATAAGAAAAGGACAAAACAAAAACATTAAGAAGCCTGATGCTTGTTCTGAATCATGTTCCAGTCTTTTTCCTGCATTTTCTCATCTGCCAACAACTGAACCCATTATGTTTTTACCAAACAAGCAGATCCCAGGCAATGCTTCAGGTAGACTTAAGAAAACACTTAAGTGAAAGAAGGAATTACTTTAGTTTATCACAAAGTCTCATACATTCTAACCCATCTGTGGTACACAGTTGATGACAAATGCAGATCTGGCAATGATGTGTGTGTGTGTGTGTGTTGCATGTGTATTTAGGCTTAGATCTGCACATTAGGACGATGTGTTCCTTTGGTACGGTGTCTGTCTCCACGCCAACAGCGATGTCACACCAGGGCAACAGATGAGGTGCTGTGCGGGGGCGGGCCTTCTCTCTGACCTGCAGATCTAGGATATCCAATTTATTTTCCCCCAGTCTCATTCTGTGTCATTACTGTATATTTTCATGCTGTACACGTATTATGAACATTTGATTGTGTAGCACCCACCGGAATGTTTTTTCTTTTTCTAATTTGTCTTCTTACATGCAGGGGACTCTAGATTTACAACACTCCTGTGCAACACTAATGTCCTTATCTGTCACTCAAGACACAGTCACGTTGCAACATAGTTGTCAGTGGACCCATCCTCTGTGGACAAAAGGTAGCGGACCTCAACAGCCACCACCCACACAGAAGCCTGAACCTGCTGTCTAAACCGCTGTTAGCCAGTGACCCTGTGCTAGCGGTAGATAACTGTGGTGTACAGGAAGGAAAAAAACTTTCCATAGACACATACCATTTAAATATTTAGACACTCAGCAACAAAACACTTCTTTCTGAGGCAAGAAGACACAACACTGTTTCAGTGCGCAGCTCCATACGATATTTTATTCCGGACAGGTATGCAAAACAAGGAGTGGCGCTGTGTGCTTGTGCATTTCCCATGACCGCAGCCATTCAGTCAGGGCCAGGTGCTGTCATTCCTCTGCCACATTCATCAGAGCACAGCTCCAAGATGCAGGCTGTGGTGGGGTAGCTGTCTGGGCCTGTCTGGGAGCTGCTTGCAGATCTGAATAAGAAAAGCAGGATTAGGGACAAGAGTAGATTAGAGGGAAGAAGTGAATAAGGGAGGGAAACACACACATATACACACACAAACAGGTTAAGTGTGGGGGGGGGGGGGGGGAGGAAAGAGCAACGTTGAAGACACTGATCTAGCAAAATCAAATGATGTTCCCTGATATACAGCATGTAAAACAGCACAGGAGAGTTTTACAATCGTGCAAGGCGGTCTCAAGCATGCTCATAGTGTTCAGACTGAAGCCCCTGTTCCTGAAGTAGCTTTTTGAGATATCCATCATCTGCACACCAACAGATAAAACCGTCAGTAGGACCTGGCCCGTCCAGCTCAGCCCAGTATGCTTATGCATGTCACCTTTTATCAGACAGAAACAGAATTTCTAGACAAGAAATACCATTGCAGCACGGTACGTTGAACGCACAAAAATGGCTGACAGATTCAGCCGAAGGGAAACGTCTGCACTGTACATTACATTACAATGCATTTCCATAACAATCTTGCCGATAAAAAAAATATATGTTTAGCTAGTTTTTTTTGTAATCAGATTTGTATTCATAGAATGTACCTTTAATGGGTGCACAAGGTATTCATTATGTTTCATACAAATACCAGAAGCATGCTTGTTTTTTGCTGCTGTCGCAAATCAACAATAGGCAGAAGCAAGGCTAATAAAAAGACACATTATCCCACACTACACAATACCAAGAAATGTTAGCGTTAAAAATGTCATATTGTTTTTTGGTGCGCTTCACGGCTCAAGGGTGACTGTTGCTGTGAAGTGTTTCTGTCTCCTCTGCTGCTCGGCTTGTTGAATTAAAAAGAACTGAATGAACGTGCTATCTTCCAAGGGAGCTGCCGTTGTCTATGAAAGATGTGTCTAGCCAGGCTATCACTAGAGCCTTTGTGTCACAGTTTGCTGTCACACTGTAAGCCTTTGAGTGACAGAGAGAGACACACCTCTCACCAATGGGTTTTCGTCAACAACATTGTGGTTTCCTTAATTTCCGCGGTTTCTCCATCTCACCATGCTAATTGTTTATGGTTCCTTGATGAACCCCTCATAATTAAAGAACTATGTGCGGTAAGCATGTCTGCTGGAGTTCTACAAGCTGCAGGGTGTCCTACTGAACTGTGGGTTAGACAGGACAGGACCAGGCCGACCTTGTGGCCTACATCTACGGGTGAGACTGCTCTCCGCCGGGCGTACGGGGTGCTGTCACTGCTCTCTGGGCTCCTGTAGGGACAGATGGACGTGATTGTGATGGCTGCTCTGTTTCTATCTCCACCCCCCCTCAGGCCACGCCAGGAGCAGCCATGGAAACTCCATGGCCAGACTCCCATTGAACTATTGTAGCATCTGCGTCTGTCTCTTGATGAACAGAGCCGCCGCCGTGCCAGGGCTCAGCGGATGAAGGGTTGGTATTCACTCCAACTGTGACAGTCGGGCCCCCACCCCCGGTCCCCAGTTACCTCCCCCTCCTTCTGGACATCTTCCATCCCCCAGGCAACCAGCCTGTGAGTCTAAGGGGGAGGGGTGTGGTGCAAGGTGGGGGGGGGGGGACTGGCACTGTTCCAGACCATAGTGCTGGAGGAGTGGTGCAAGCTCTCTGTCTTGTTGCCTTAAGAGGACAGGAATAGAGACAGACTGTACAGAGGACAGTGCCTTATGTCACTTACGCCACGGTAGCAAAGCCGTATGAGCTCAGATGCTTCTATAGGGAATTCATAGGAAGCTTTGTTCCTTGTTATTAGTTAGTACAATTTATGTCAATGAAGGTCAGTTAAAGGACTGATGTCAGTATGGATACAGTGTGGGTAGCACCGTAGCACTAGCCTCTTTTGAATAATCCTTTGTTTTTAGCTTGATCACTTTTATATCAGCGACCTCTCTTGTCCACCCCTTGCCCTATCGCCTACGGTATTTTCATATCACAACGCAGATCAAATCTCTCCAGAGATTCATCTGAAAACCGTAGGCTAAAGAAGCTGTTGCATCTGTGAAGAAAAAAAAAGATAAACTAATTGGCCAAAGCCTTTAACCGAAGTCTTGTAAATGCGCTGATGAAATGGCCGATCCGTGTTTTATTTTCTATCCTCCCATCTGTGTGTGGTGGGGAGCTCCACCTACATACTGCAGAGAAGAAGGAGACGACATGCAGAGAGAACTAGGGAGGAGACAGAGAGAGAGAGACAGAGACAGAGAGAAAGAGACAGACAGAGAGAGAGACAGAGGCAGAGAGAAAGAGACAAAGAGAGAGAGAGAGAGAGACAGAGAGAGAGACAGAGGCAGAGAGAAAGAGACAAAGAGAGAGAGAGAGAGAGACAGAGACAGAGACAGAAAGACAAAGAGAGAGACAGACAGAGAGAAAAAGACAGAGAGAGACACAGATAGAGAGAGAGGCATCTGTTGGGTCCCATTGTGTGTAGATGATTGCTCCCCTAGAATCTTCCCTCCACACACTTAAGTCATTCCTTTATTTTAAAAGCTGAGCAGAAAGGCGTACAAGCTTTTTCTGATGTGCTTTTCAAAAGTACGGTCCATACCGACAAAATAACCCCCAGTAATGACGACAAGCTTTTCCAGAGATAATAGGTCCTGTGCTTCAGATCAAAATACTACATGATAATGACATAAATACATAAATGTCAGTAAGACTGTCTTGAGGAGGTGAAAATGTACAGTAAGATATTGAAGTTACTTCAAAATAATAGTGTGTCCACATTCATACAGCAGGATCGATATTAAGTGAAATTGGCAAATCCCTGTAATGGTAAAAATGACTCTTCTATTAACATACAGACACAGGTAGAAACATGTTCCACAGCAGTCTATCCGGTTCTAATAGATACAATATCTTAAAAAAAAGAAAGAAAAAAAAAACGTCCCTCCAGCAGGTGCATGTGCTCAGAAGGGCCTCTGATGTTTTATATCAAACTGATGAGGGAGTGAGGATTATGCTCTGCAAGGATCATGGGTAATGTTGAGACTGACATTTGCAGCTCCCTGTGCCATATGGTGGCATTGATCAAGGGCAGATACTGGCAGCGCTTCGTTTCCTGTGGCACTGCTTTAGCCCATATGAATGTCATCCACGCTGCTCCTCTAGACCAGCCCAACCCATGGACAGGTCTCGGCGCTGCACTGTATTACATGGCCCACCAGGTCGGAGAGCAGTTTCTTAAAACATCGACATAATCTTAACTCAGCCTAATCTACACTGATGTGTGAGAGGCAGGTCGATAAGTATCAGCAATATGAGAGCACTGAACAGCTTGAAAGGTTTGGAGGAAACACCATCGCTGGCAAGGTTTGTAATACAGGTTCTCTACAACCCAAGTAATGGTGGAATATTGACAGTCCTTCTTGTGAGGGCCAGCTAACGTCTTGGCAGAATGGTGGCATCTACTTCTCCCCAGAGAGAACTATTTGCGGGGAGGGACGGGGGAAGGGTGGTTGGATTAGAACGATGGTGAGTCAGTCTGGACCGGTTCCTGAACAGGTGCTGGAGCGGTTGGTAGCCTACCAGGTTCCTGCCCCAGACAGAGAGGTAACCAGCGGACACTTCTGAAGAAAACTCATCATTAAATCTAAAGGGGTTCATTAAGGACTTAAAAGAAATCACCATCTCACCCATCAGCTCACTCATTTTGTGCACAATGCTTTTGAACTCACCTTTGATCAAAGCAGATTTCGGATTGAAATGATGAGGCCTCTGTCAACACAGTAGCACAATAGCAATGCAATTCTAATTAGCCACTCTTTTACAACAACAAAAGTAGCAACAACAGCAACAAAAATCGATACCATGTAATGATTGTTCTCACTTCTAATGATTGTTCTATTCTAATTAGGTTTAATCTCAACACGGACCACTCTCTCATCCTAAACCTAGCATGCTTCATGTATGTTCCAGGAACTCTGATGTCCCACCTGTTCCATCCCCAGACCAAGAATCAGATACCCATGTTCATAACACCCTCAAGCAACGTTCAACCAGTCCAAAATTGCTCAAAAGTAGTATGCAACCACCACCTTCGATGAACTAATGCAGTTCAAAACACTGTTCCCCTGCCAAGATAAAGGGAGTATTTCCTGAAACACAGTGTAGCCTACGTCTTACGTAAGAGTAATCAAAGAACAGAATGTACTGCTGCTCTATCCCATATGAATGCACTCTAACCAGTGAAGACATGAGGAAACCACAGCCCAACTGGAAACTGAGGAGTGAGAATGAGCATGCTTGGCTCTTGGCTCTTTAGCCTGGAAGGGGACGTGCCCTTCCAACATTCAGGCGCTGCTGGCTTATCATAAAAGACTTCCCCCAGAAACACCCTCTTTGAGGAATCTAAGGACCTTATGACTAGGACCTAGGAATCTTCAGACTCACTCCCAATTACAAACACCGCATCAAAGGAGGATTTTTTTCTTCCGTTTACGCCAGTATTTCAATGCGACTCTTCCAGAGGTTAACTAGAAAAGGTGGTATATTTTATCAAATGCATTGCAGGCTGAACCAATGGCAATCGGAGACCAGACATCAACCCCCCCCCCCAACCCCCACCCCCCCTACCAATCCTTGTTTCCTTGTTCGTTCACTCACTCTCTCACTCACACATCAAAACGCCCACGCACACACACTAAGGCTGTGGTGTGAGGAAGCAGAGCGAAGACGTGTTACCCCCCTCTGGCATGCTGGAGCCCATGCGGGGGCTGTGTGGAGGTGCCAGAGCTGCCCAGACAGGGGCCAGGGCAGCATATGGTAGGAATCTGCACCGAGCCATGCCAGACCTCTCTCCATGGAGTTCTGCCATTGCTATCTGTCTCCCTCCCTCCCTCCTTCCCTCCCTCCCTCCCTCTCCCCCTTCCTCCTTCCTTCCCTTCCTCCCTCTGTCTGATGCAAACACAATCCATGTGCAACCATGTGCTGAAATACATATATAAACATGAACGGACACGTTCTGTGTGCCCAAGCAGACGCACGGCAGGCCTACAGACAAACACACGCGCGTGCTTACGCACACACACACTCACACACGTACGCAGATAAACTGGAGCCCACGCACAGACTCTTCCAGACAGGAACCAGGGAGAGCAGGACCATTACTGCAGCAAAGCCCCGCTGTGATGAGCCTCAGCAGGCTGCCACTCCACGAGGGATGGGCCGGGAAACAAACCGCATCAGTCTGCATTGAACAAGCCCTCATCAGTCTGCAGCGGGAGCAGGGAGATTAGCAGGGGGGGTCATCAAGGACCATTCAGAAAAGGGTCAATATCGCCAAACTATCTCAATCACAGACACACCTGCACTGTATATGTAAACATTTACTCCTACACACAAACATGCACTTTCCATGGAAAACACATTTTGACATAAGTGGGCTATTCAGGTGTCAGAACAATACGGTAGGATGCAGTTTACCTGTGGATGGTGGGTAAACGACATGTTAAGAGATGTTGGGTAAGAGATGTTGCTCTTTCATGCTTTTCTGATGTTATGTTCATGTTTAAACTGTTTCTATATCAAAATGCAATCCCCCTTCTGTAAGAAATGCATGAATTAATCATTTTGAGTTTGGATCAAATTATTTACACATGTTCAAACAGGCAAATTCAAATCCCACTTCTTTATCAAAGCCACAAGGAAATGAAAAACACGAAGTCTGCTGACATCCCTTGTTTCACACAACGATGAAGTGATGACAGGGTCCCTGGGCCCACAGTATGAGAAAGTGGAATGCTTTATGTCATTGCATGAGCAGTGGTCCATTGAGTGCTGCCCAGACTGGCGTTGAAAAGTTTGGCTTGGTCTTCGTACGTTTTAGGAGTGGCACGAAGACTGGTCCTTGGTGACTCATATACCGAGAAAGTGAGTAATGAATCACTCATCTACAAATTATTTAGTTTAAAAATGCAAATGAAGATGTGTTGATCACAGCGGGTGTCCGTTTCCTCTCTAGATATCCCAGGACTGGGTCGAAAGACGCACAAATATACAGTATTCACATTTAATGAGGACGAGAACGTACATATTTTTTAACTGTTTTTATACTGTTTTTAGCAAGTTCATGCATGCGTGTGTGTACATGTGCGTGTGCCTGTGTCACACTCAAGCTGTTAAGTGCATCGCCTCACAGGGACCTGACTGGCATTTAGGCAGAATATTCCCACAAGCCAATGTGTAATTAATTAGCCTGCTGTTCACAGCCTTAGCCAGTTGTACCCCCCCCCCCAACCTCCCTCTTTCCTGCCCCCCCCCCCCCCCCCCCCCCCCCCCCCGTCTACCAAAGTTAAGACTGGGATAATCAGATCCACTGGGACCCCTTCGCCTTTCCCACCCCAACCCTGTCTTTCTCTCTCCTCCTCTGCGTTTCAAGTCGCTAACATGGCTGTCGTGCATCCAGCCCTTCACTTCCTTACCAATGACATATTTGGCTGGCTGCACGGAAGAGCACTCAGCTGATTTGCTATTCTCCTTCAGAAGATCAAATATAGAGCCCTAACTGTGATTAAGACAGAGGACCCAGCCCTACTTAAGATGGTTGCCTGGATCATTACGGTTAGGAGTTAAGTGGTTAGATGAGGATGGAAAGATAGTGCCTCTGGAGAAGGCCTGTGCTGCATGGAGGGGACTGAGCCCCACAGGGACTGGCTCCCTGTCTTTCTCATTAACCTTATCATGTTACGCAGCAAAGGGAGGCCTGGGAGTCGGCTTTTTTTCAAGGTGATGTCAAAGGATTGCTGACTACAAATCCCAGGGTGCACAAGGGAGGAATTAGTCCAGTCTCACATGAAGGCTCTGACCTGGGCTTGTTCTTCAGGCCAGATTAAAGCGAGTGAGCCTGAAGACTAGAGGGAGATAAAGGACAAAGCTTCTTACACGGCCGTAATTTGAGGACAAAAACCTACACCTGACACCTCTCTCTCGTGTAGAAGAGCCGTACATTCTGAACACGGATGTCTGTCCGACACCTAACTCCTCCTGGTCCCCCTTCAGACTGACATAGCCCTCTAATCTAAAGCCTACAGTATGTGTGCCTGGATTGCTCAGTTTACATATACAGGTGCGTCCTTCATCCTGAATATTCACATTTTCCCGGCGGTGTCAAAGTGCTGCGAGGTGTATGTGTGTCTGTGTCCAATACTGCACATTCACCACTCCCGGCCCTAGGCAAACTCTTTGAATATCTTATCATGCAGTCGAGACAGATCATGGGTGTTAAGCTTTGATAAACATGCTAAATATGCAGGCTGATAAGAATTCCTCTCCCACAGCGCAGAGACAGACTGGTCTTCAGGAAGCAGGAAGGGCCTGGATCTCATTTGCAGCCACTGTACCAGTCTCCATGACAACTAGACAAGCGAGCATGTGGGAGTGGAGCAGAGCGCTGTTCTCTAGGATGGTTGGCACCTGGCTTTTATTTTTCAAGATTGTTTCACTGATACATTTCAGGCTCAACTTCACCCGGGTATATTTTACATACCAAGAGACTAATGGGCCTATTTACGCGATCTGAAATGCAAGTGTCAAGCGGAAAGTGCAAGTAGCTTTGTGGGCAGGACGGAGGTGTTGTTGCTATTATATCGGCCGGATAAATTACACTTGCACCCGGTGCAAAGCTAAAATGGGTTGGTCGGAAGTGGATAAATTAGTCAGAGGTGTGGTTTGGGCGTAACGTGCAATAAACCAATCGGAGCGTCAGCTCACATTACCTTTAAGCAGCAGCAAGCAGGAGAGCTTATTCGAGGGTGGGTTATGGGTCGCCGAACCGCCCCCTGGAGCGCAAGTACATTCCTAATTTACTGATGTGCGTCTGTGGACGGAAAAATCTGCTGTGCGTCAGGGTCAAAATAAGGATCATACATGCGTCGGTGTACAAAGTGCGCTGGGTGCAAGATAGGGCCCTAAATGTTTTCTTTGTAGCTGAACATCAGTATTGTGTTACGGCACACAGAAGACTGAGCTAAACAGTGCGAGCTGGCAGATTTGGGAAGATCAACCAAAAAAAACATGCACCCTTTATTAGTTTGCTTTGGGCAGTGTTTATCAGCCATGATAAAAAAAACTAGAAAAAAACTAAACGGAAATGTAAAGCACATACACACATGTGAACATGTGCGCACACAGGCACTTGAGGTAGTGCTACCATAATGCAGCTCCTTACTGGCTGAACAATAACAACCCCCCCCCCCCCCCCCCCCCCCCCACACACACACACACACACGCACACACACACAGCACCTGCACTGTGTTTACTAACAGCAGACCAGGGCCACTCCATTCCATGTAAACTATTTGCCCAGACAAAACATAAGGGCACTTCCAGACATTGCAAAGCCCCTCTGCAACCTTTCACTCCATTTCCTGTTGAACTCTGAGTTACCTGCCCTGGCAGGAGGCCCAGCACTGGGCCTCATGTCGCCTGGTGTCCATCTTGGCTCAGTCCAGATGCCACAGAGAGACTGGGCCTCTGTTCTGGGAGGAAATGGCTGTAGTTTAAGCCCCCCTCCTGCTCCCTTTCCCCTGAAACGAAGGGTGTAAAACTCCACACCTGAAGGGCCTAATTGCACCCAGACCCCCTTAAAACCAGAATCAGTCCGCCTTAATCATCCACTCTCCACAGAACATAAACAGCATGGCTTGGGTTACACAGGCACGATTGTAACAGAGGACAAGTAGCATCAGAGGGAGACGCACAAGTGGGGGAATTCTTTGTACTTAAGCCTCTTTAGGAGGAAAGGTATTAAGGATAATCAATATATCATCTCAGATTTTGAGGTTAGCAGTTCAGACACCAAAGAGCGTCTGCAAAGCCTGGCCAAGTACAGTCAAGTGGAGGAGTCTGGCTTTGACGCCTCACTTAACATTCCCCTCTATTTGCTGACCTTGAGTTACCCAATATTATTGACGTGAAATAGTGCAGCGCCTTGAGGTCGAAAACACACCAAATTGTAGTCTTTGAAGACGGCCCCCCTGCATGAGCCCCAGGGGGATTGGAGGGGCATGTGCACGCTTCATGTGCTCCTCTTCCTTCTCCTCCTGGGCAATTGTGATTTCCAACTCCCTCCAAAAGGCCTCTTCAGAATGCGACAGCCCCAGCAGGCGAGATGAAAGTAGTGATTTTTTCCTCCCTCCATAATTCTAGCCTTTTTTGTCCACTATATGTCATTACAGGGAGCTGCAGCTAGTTATTTGTGTCCTGTGGCCGGATACATGTGCACAGAGGGAACCAATTTGTGTGGGAGGTGGATCAGGACAGAGCTGGGACTGACTTCAGATCAGTGTGCGTGCAGGGGCACCTGGGGCCTGACTGGCCCTGGAAGATGTCCGTTCAGAGCTGCACAGTACATGAGATGACCCTAAGAATGTTGTGTTGTCTGGAAATGTAGACAAACAAATGAAGTATTTAAAGAAATAACTCTATGCTATGAATTAGTAATCAACAACTCAACAACAACGAGTCAAAGCTTTCAAGCTTTCAACATCCTTCCAAAAGTTATACAGACTCTTATATGTCTCTCTTGTTTGAGAGAAGTTTGTTTTGAAAGGCTCTGTAGAATGCAGACCTTATGCAGAAGAGTCACTGCATGAAACAAGCCCAAATATTATGATTTCAATCCATTCTATATCTGTGAAAGAGCAGTGAGAGATGCTTGAGGGCAAAAAAAGAAAGAAAGGAAAACAGACAGAATGAAAAGGAAGATAGAGAGCAGGGTTAGTCATCAAAGCTCCCTCTGCCCACATTCACTGGCCTTGTTTTCCTTCCTTTGTATCTGTCTCTAACAAGTCAGCGCTGCATGGAAAAACAAAAGGATGAAAACAAAATCAATTATTTGTATGATTATTTTTTTTCATTGTCAGTGTAGTGTAGTGTCAGGCTGTTTCCAGATCATAACGATATGTTCATTTAGGAGACACTTTTTATCAAGTCACCGTACAGCAGGAACTGGGATCTTTGGCCTTTTGATCTGCAGTCAAGTTCTTTAGAACTGTATTTTCCCCCACCTTCCTTAAGACTTGTTCTACCAGCTGTCAACATGGACATTTCCATCCATCAGTTGAGGAGATTCCTACACGGATGACTTCCTGAAGACAAAGATGACTTTGTCAATAGTCTAGCTGAGGAGTAATTCAATAATCAATCTAGGAACAGTGTTCCAAGGATTTACACTGTAACACCCCAAAACAATCACTGTTTACTGAGCCCAAATGGATCTTCGCATTACCTTTTTAATCTATATGAGGCCTGAAATTGACATCATAACATTCAAATTTGCTCTGGAAAAAGCTCTAGGCCATCTCGATTAAAGAAACAATGACTTGGTCACTCCAACAATGGACTTTGTTTAGAATCATACAGATTTTCAGGTCTAAAATGATCAAAACAATCAAAATATCCTCCATTCTTTATTAATCAAATCCCAAAATGTGAATCCTATTGTTAGAAGCAGCTGAATAACTAAGCGGTGTGTTCTGTATTTGGCATATCCTGTCCCCTGTCCCCTGTTGGCTTGTCTTTCTGTCGACTCCTCTCCCTGAATAGATCTGCAGATAGGCCCCAAGACACTGGAGCATCCTGCCTGCACGGCAAGAATGTAAACAGCCCCTCATGTTATGTCTACCCGATCCGGCCTGATTTCATAACCCAATCTATGGCTGGCTATGTGTCATACTGTACACAGGCTCGATGGGAAACTGCCCTCTCCTCCAGTAAGGAGTCACATGCAGGAAGCAGAGGACACCAATCTGGGATGTGCTGCTCAACTGAAGGGCAGGAAATGAGAGGAAAAACGTTATAACTTTTTATATGCAACTAAATGTAGCTCTACAGCGTTTCAAGGTGGTAATGGATAGCCAGACACACTCATTCAGCAAATCCTCAGTATGGGATTCTTCTGAGACTTAAAGTTTAGACAGCAGAAGTTTGGGGAGGGCAACTTTTCAATGAGAAAAAGCATCCCTGGGCAGTTGTGAATGACTCATTCTGCTTTACTCAAAGCTAATTTGACCCTGAGCTTTAAGACTTGAGTTCCTAGTCCATTTCTATAGGCAAATTAAGTTCTCCTTAAGACTTTATATGGGCACTTTCCATCAGTAAAGTTAACTTTTAACAGCATCTTTCATCTCCTAGCCCGTGGAGGTAATTATCAGTGTTGTCACGGCATTGTGATTCGCTAATGAAGCTTTCATCCCTAGCTTTATGTTACTGTCGGGGCTCTCCGCTATTCACCGACTTAATTAGAGCTAGCAGCGCTCGCTCACTTCAAAACCCTCAATGAGAATGTGATCTGAGGCGGAGTAGAAGAGGAGCAGACAAGGGCCAGGTCCCACAAGTCTTTGATGGATCCCTCGTCTTGTCTCGTACCCTCCTCCATCCTTCAGAAGACATGGTGTAGTAGGATGCGGCGGACGTACACTGCAGATCTTCCGTTTCTACACACGCAACCATTCAGAGCCATGTGGTGGTTAGCCAAACATGTCTCCAAACATCCACTCATCCCAGTTAAGCTCTTCTCGCGGTGTGTGCGGTGTCAAACAGGGACTTTCGGTACAAAGCGAAATGGGTCGCTAAACCGCTGCTGGATACCTTAAACACCGTCACTTCCACATCTTAATCCTTCGGATGGCATAAAGGAATCTATGAAACCTTATCAGGTTTCTGCCAGATCCTACCCATCGTTCACAAACTATCACTGATGTGAGTCACTGAATTCAGTGGCTGAAGTTTACAACATGCTCGTGTCTAGTTTCTATTGTGTAATCTACAGTGGCCATTTCATCAACCGCAAAAGTCCCAGACAATGATTCACCATGAGCTGTGTGAAATGCAACACATTGCAATGGCCAATAGCATGTGTAAGCCTTCACCTGCTGTTGCTGGCTACACTTCAATAGAAATGTGTGTCTGGGAGGGCGTGAGCACGTGTGTGCATTTACTGTAGGTGTGTACACTTGTATGTCTGTTCAATGTGTTGGCGTGATACAGTACGGGGGTGAGTGCAAAGTTGCTATTTGTAAGAGTACATGCGAGTGTGTGTGGACACACTGAGACATACATAGAGGACTTTCATGCTAAATGTTCATATCGAACATGAAGAGTTGACTACATCTGTTGGTTTGTGTGTGTGTGTGTGTGTGTGTGTGTGTGTATGAGAGAGCCTGTGTTTCCACACATAACCACTGTACCCAATGACCTCACCTATTGCAGTGTGCTGCCAGTGGTTGAAATACAACCCAGGGAAAAGGGAAGAAATGAATACCATATTTTCCATCCTCCATAGAGCATTCACAGTGATCCGCCCCTCCCTTATGAGCCCCATTTAGATAAATCTGATGCCCACTTGCCAAAAATGTGTTGCTGTAGTGGAGGAAATAGAGCTGGGGTGATTTAAACACTGCACCACGAGAACTCTCTGGACTGGAGAGTGGCTAGGCTCATCTAGCTGGGAATGCTTCATGGCACACTCTGGACATCAGGAGGGATGGACAGAACTGAACATTGCTTTTGCATGAATCACATGGAGGAAATCTGGAGTTTTCACTGCTCTCAGTGAAAGATAAGCAGAGGGCAGGACTAAGGAAAGGTAACATACAGTATAAGGTATGCCATCACCCACTGTTTGTGTGTGTGTGTGTGTGTGTGTGAGAGAGAGAGTGTGTACGAAAGCAATAAAAAGAGTGAGTTGCAGATGTGAGATGTTATGTTGTACGTGTGTTTTCCATGTGTGCTCAGCCCCCTTTTAACACACACACATACACTGAAGAAAAAAACCACACACAAACACATAAGAAGAGAGGAAGACAAAGAAGGAAGTCCGTTTTCCTCAGGTTGAGTCTGGCCCAAATGGGTGTGTGTGTTCCTCATTATCTCCGTTCCAAGTATTGTCTCAGCCTCTCTGCCGAGCCGGTCTCTGGCTGTCTGCTGTTGCAAAACAAGGCCCTTTGTGTAACAAAGACCAGCTGAAACATAAACATGCCGGCAGCATTCCCTTTCAACTCTTCGAAACTCCTCTCTATGGCAATCCACCTCAGACTACAGCTCTATAGCAATCCACCTCAGACTACAGCTCTATGGCAATCCACCTCAGACTACAGCTCTATGGCAATCCACCTCAGACTACAGCTCTATGGCAATCCACCTCAGACTACAGCTCTATTGCAATCCACCTCAGACTACAGCTCTATTGCAATCCACCTCAGACTGCAGCTCTATTGCAATCCACCCCAGACTACAGCTTGTTCCCCACTCTTGTTTCCCCTGTCCTCTACCTGTAGCCTGGGGTAATGTTCAGTACCAGCCCCTCGTTCCTCTTTACTGTACTCTACTGGAGAGCTACAAAAGGACACATTCTGATTCTGACAAGGAGGTAAGATACTGACAAGATGTCAGGAGGTCTAAGAAGCACTGAGATTCTACCTGGAGTACTGTACGCTCGGGTCTAGGACAGAGGAGTTTCGTGACTGGACGACACACACACTGTAAGATTTAATGCTGTGAGAGAACAACATTGATCATGGTGATTTTTCACTTGTCTGTTTGTGATGATATCTGTATTTTATGTTTTTTTGACATATCCTCTGGCTGGTGTTGAGCTAGCACAACGTGTTCAGTACACAGACTTTAGACTTTTTGGGATTGATTGTACAGTACATTAGGTATGTCTGGATTAAATCCAGCTGTGTTTTCGGAACGTCTAGCTGGCAGACAGTCAGTTAGAACTGATGCGTGAGTTGTAACATTACTAAGTAGGTTAGATGGTAGTTACAGCAAATTTGGGTGTTTGGAATTTCGTGCACATTACGTGGCCTTGATGTCCCAGAAAACACAGACGGCAGAAATACAGACAGACACGCACACACAGGACACACACACAAACACACACACACAATCTGTAGAGGCAGCCATGCGAGACAGTGCAGGAATGTTTACTCAGCAGGTCCAGGTGTTCACCCCCCCTACACACACACGCACGCACGCGCACACACACACACACACACACACACACACACACACACACAACACACACACACCACAGCTCCCATCTCCCACATCCACCAGTCTGACCTGCTTATGCCATCATCATCATTACTGCCAGCCAGCCAGTCAGGGTAACCTTGTCTGTCTCTCTGTCTCTCTGCCATGAGGAAGCCAAGTCATGTACAGCAGTGGTCTTCAACCCTGGTCCTCAGGACCCACTGTCCTGCATGTTTTGGATGTTTCCCCCTTCCCACACACCTGATTCTAATGCATGATCGTTTACCAGGATTCTTCAGAGCTAGATAACGACCCATGCATTAGAATCAGGTGTGTTGGAGCAGGGAAACATCTAAAACATGCAGGACAGTGGGTCCTGAGGACCAGGGTTGAAGACCACTGATGTACAGAACAGATCATTCATCACATGGCACAGCGGAAACAGAAGGGTTCACAAACAGGGTCACATGTTAGCGTTGCGGCATTCATTTGATCCCACAAGGTCATCATCTGGACCTCACAAGTCTTATCCACTTAGGAAAGACGTATCCAGCCAACTCCTTCTTCACGCTGCAGCCGATAGAGGGATAGGACTGATAGGACTTAGAGATGAGATTTTAACTTTGTAATAACAACTGTACTTTTACTATGTTTTACTATGTTTAGGGTGACATTTTAACATCTGTCCAGGGACTACAGATTAAAAATAGACTTGTGGCTAATTTTGGCATATTTACATGCAAATGTTGATTAATATGCACTGTCCCCTGAAAAAAAAAATAGATGCCATATCCAAGTCTACAGCTTGACTAATCTCGGACTTCAAACTGCACCCAGTGGTGTGGTCATCCACAGAGACCCTGGTTGTGGAGGCAGGGGCTTGGCGCAGATGCCAAAGGCTGCCTGAGAGTGAGAGGGCTGGGTGTGGATGGAGAAGGTGAGGGAGAGGAGTGAGGTGAAACACTAAGCAGGCAGTACTGTTAAGCCCCTGAGGGGAAAAGCATATTTAACTAAGGCTGCATGAGGAGTTCTGACACGGACCTTCTTTTCATATTCACTGCCGGCCCACCCCTCCCCTCCCCTCCCCCCCACCCCCCTTCCCTTCCTTCTTCAAAGTGCTATTTATGCAGAAACTGGTCGAGTTTCCCTGTCCTCCTCTCCTCCCCCGGGGCAATGTTTTTTTGGAACACGCCTTTTTTTTTGTTACAAAAAAAATGAAAGAAAACAGAGGCCTCTCTCCTCTGTCCTCCCTCTTTCGTTCTGTCTGTCTTCTCATCTTCCCTCTCGCTCTCTATAGTCCGCCCTCCCACATTCTGTCGCTCATATTCCCCTGCTTCACTCTCTCAATTTCTGTCTGACTTCCTCCCACCCCCCTTCCTCTTTTTCTCCCTCTCTGTCTTCCTCCCACTCTCTCTGTCTCTTCCTCTCTCGCTCCCTCCCCCCCCCCTCCCCGCCCTTCTGTCTTCTCCCTCTCCTCTCTGTCTCTGCAGCTGCGATCCTCAGAGCCTTAAGCCCCGCCCCCTCCCCTGTGTGCTGGAACGCTGTCCAACAATTTAACCGCAGCTCTGAAACAATCGAACATCTGTTTGGAGCCCGGCCCGGGTGCTGGCTTCCTGCTGCCAGTGCACCAGCCGCCGCCGCCGCCACAGAGTTAACCCCTCATGTATCGGTCAGGATGCAGCTCAACGCACTGCGATTCGCCACGCCAGTACACACAGTATACTGCCTGCCTGCTACTCAAGACAGAATCCAGAAGTCTTGTGCAGTGGTAGGAATCTACAAGGTCAGCACTGTGTGTGTGTGTGTGTGTTTGTGTGTGCGTGTATAAAAAGGCTGGGGTGTGGGTGGGATGTGTTTGGTGATCCTAAACAAATGTTTATGGAGATATACAAATAAGTGAATGGAGGTGCTAATAATATACCAAAATACAGTGCACAAGTCCGAACTCAGAAAAAATTCAACATCTCATAAAAGGCAACCAAGATGAACATTTCCTTACCGACATTCAGAATAAAAGTGTCAAATATAACTCAGACAAAACACCTCCTGAAAGGTTTTAATGCACAATTAAGATGACCACACATCCACTGCAATCATTTAATTGTGAATATTTACTCCAGTTCTTCCAAAGACATGAGCCGTAAAAATGTGAATGTATGTGGAAATGAGGCAAAGGGGGGAAGAGTCTCACCAGTTCGTTAGACTGGGTTCCTACTGAGACTTTGCAGCCAACACCTCGGGGCTATTATACAACATCCTAGAACTATGTACACACACACACACACATTCACACACACACATAGGCCTTCACAGACCGGTTCTGAATGGGAGTTCAAGTTCACAGCTGCAGATGAAAGGAAAAAAAAGAGAGCCAGAGAGGAGGAGGGAAGAGAGTGCGGGTAGAAAGGTATGCGCCCAAAGCGATGACCCTCAGCACTGCAGCCCAAGGTTCTCTCCCAGCTCCAACCTGCTCCTCTCCCCCACCCCCCCACCCCCCTTTCTCTCTCAGACAGGCAGACAGAGGGAGCCCTGCCGGCCTGGAAGCAGCTGATCCAGTCAGGACACACCGAGGTCACAGCCTTGGGGTGGGTGAGCTGACCCTGTCACTCGACAGGTCTAAGGGGAGGGCAGGGTCATATCCTTTACAGAGGTACGTTCCCCCCCCCCCCACAAACCCCCGGGGTTTTAAAGGAATTTGTCTTGAAGTTCACATGTATAGTTCCCCTGAACATCCCTCTGGTGTTAAGAGATGGCATGTTCGTCGTTTCAGAAAAACCAGTTGGTTTCAGGACGCGAGCCTCTCCCCACACGAGTTTCGCTGAGACAAATGAGTCATCAGAAGAAGAAGAAAAAAAAAACAGAAAAAAAGAAGAAAAAAAACCTCTTCTGTGCGGACCTGAATGTGGGCAACCTCACATTCAATTTGGAGACACAGAAACACCCACATCATGCACGGCAACATTCATGGACAAGTGAATAGCTCTTCAGTTGGATGACAAGTGTGTATGTGTCAACGTGTGTGTAACATGTGTTTGTTTGTGTGCAGGGGCACACACACACACACACACACACACATACACAGGAGCCCCTGTTGTATTTCTATAGTAAAATGACTGTGTTGGTCTCTAGAGTTACTCAGTGGAAGTGTGAATTCCCTTGACTTAACGCTTTCATGCCGAATGCTTATATAGATATGCAGACATACAGATGAGTTTTCCTCCAGTCTAACAGAGAGCAGATGCATGGCAGTGGAAGGGGAGTGGGCTTCGGGATGTGTGTGTGTGTGTGGTGGGGGGGAGGCATCAGCAGCAACAGGAGAGACTACATTGTAACATCCATGAACACACACGTGCCCCCATACATTTGACTGTGTGTGTGTGTGTCTGCCTCCATTAGTGGCTTGGAATGTTAACAGGCTCCAGATGTGGGGAGGTGAGACAGGGAAGCACGGTGCTTAATGGTGACTCAGTGGAATTCAACACAGGTCCTTTATTTTCATTCACATTTTAGCTCTTTTGTCTGACCCTACTTGTTTTTGCTCAACATTCCACCGTTCAAATACGACATCCAGCCGTGCCGTGTACTCGTTTTCTGTAAGCGTACTCTGGGATAGCACTCTATAACGGTACTCTGTCATGGTGTTTCTGTTATAGTACTGCGTTAGCACTCTGTCATTATAATCTGCGATAGCCATACCCTGTCATAGTAGTCCGAAATGAGTGGGGATCGGTGTAACGTAATACTTGACAGTTTAAAGCAGCTCCTGACAGCGTGTGTTTGTTTGTTTCCATTTTGGTTAGGTAAGAGGGTTACATTATAGGAGGGAAAGTTTCTTTTGGCTCCACTCAATGGTTTCTGCAGTGTACTGTAAAACTGCTGTGGCTGGCTTGTGCTGATCCACCCTGTCCTGTGCTGATCCACCCTGTCCTGTGCTGATCCACCCTGTCCTGTGCTGATCCAACCCTGTCCTGTGCTGATCCACCCTATCCTGTGCTCTCTTGTCCTGTGCTGATCCACCCTGTCCTGTGCTGATCCACCCTGTCCTGTGCTGATCCACCCTGTCCTGTGCTGATCCACCCTGTCCTGTGCTGATCCACCCTGTCCTGTGCTGATCCACCCTGTCCTGTGCTGATCCACCCTGTCCTGTGCTGATCCAACCCTGTCCTGTGCTGATCCACCCTGTCCTGTGCTGATCCACCCTGTCCTGTGCTGATCCACCCTGTCCTGTGCTGATCCACCCTGTCCTGTGCTCTCTTGTCCTGTGCTGATCCAACCCTGTCCTGTGCTGATCCACCCTGTCCTGTGATGATCCACCCTGTCCTGTGCTCTCTTGTCCTGTGCTGATCCACCCTGTCCTGTGCTGATCCACCCTGTCCTGTGCTGATCCACCCTGTCCTGTGCTGATCCACCCTGTCCTGTGCTCTCTTGTCCTGTGCTGATCCAACCCTGTCCTGTGCTGATCCACCCTGTCCTGTGCTGATCCACCCTGTCCTGTGCTCTCTTGTCCTGTGCTCTCTTGTCCTGTGCTGATCCACCCTGTCCTGTGCTGATCCACCCTGTCCTGTGCTGATCCACCCTGTCCTGTGCTGATCCACCCTGTCCTGTGCTGATCCACCCTGTCCTGTGCTCTCTTGTCCTGTGCTGATACACCCTGTCCTGTGCTCTCTTGTCCTGTGCTCTCTTGTCCTGTGCTCTCTTGTCCTGTGCTCTCTTGTCCTGTGCTGTCCTAAACGGCTCTGTGCTGCTCTGCTCTGTATTCTCTAATCAAATATATTTACCAGAAAAACATTAAGTATTTGAGTCCCTGGTTTGTCATTTCAAAATCTAAATCCCAACTTGAGGTTGTCTTTATCTGGCTTTGCTCCCTATGTGTATCAAAAACTATAAACTCAACTAACGTACACACAGTCAAATAAACAAAAACGGAACATGTTGTGCCGACACTGACTTGTTGCGTTTGTACAAGTGAGACACATTCCGTTCTGCCTTTTTCTATCTCTACCAATCCTCAGAAGCAACACGTCCGCCAATCGAAGCATTTGGGATTCCGTCTTTGGAACCTGGAACGCAAAATATTAGCAAAATCCTCTTTCTTTCCTCCATATTTTCTGCGGGGCTATTTTCATGTTAGGATTGGGATGTGACGGTAGCGTGAGCTTGCCATGGCTCATGGTTCTCTGGGCATGGCTGCACGCCATGCTCCCCACATGCAGCCTCACAGGGTCTGGGTAGAAAATGTTCCCCCTGATTCGAATGTCCCATATGAACACAGCCCAGATTGGAAACACATTTCTGGCACCCTGGCTTGTCTCACTGAGGGGGGAGAGAGGGGCGGGCGGGGGCGCGAGGGGAAGCTGAAGGAGAGGGAGGTGGGAAGACTGTCAGCAGACTCAGGTCTTTCAGTGGATTCAGAAAAAAAGAGCCCCATGAACTTCCACCTCCACTGGACCAAAGTCCAAGAAATCACTTTATGATCACTTCGTAAGGTTAATACGCTTCAGCGCTGCGCCACTTGAATCGAACACAAATAGCGAGACGTTGAGGCAAATGTACACAAACCACTTCCCCTACATTTTTAGGAAAGTGTAACAGAAGCCAATAACAAAATTTGTGTCGGAATGAAACTCAGTATAAAAAAAAAACTGACAAGGTCTACTAAAGTGCTGCTATATCTTCACATCAGAGCCAGTAATATTAAACAGCCTAACTTGTAAATGGTCTGTTGTAAAGTAAGATCCAAATCTATGGTGTAAGGGTTGAAACGCCTCCAAGTGCATGTTAAAGATGGGCTATTGATATATCAAACCAAGGAACACTGATTCAAGAGCCACAAACCCCAGAATGGGGTTTATTCGCTATGCAAGATTAACAAACATAGAATTCACTGTGGCAGAAATGAGCAAACATAGAACATATATGTGGCATACAAGTAAAGTCTTCATTGATAACGGCAAGTCTGCAGAGTGGCGGCCTGCAGTGAAGGCTGACAGGCTGCTGTACCAACTGGTGACAGATAGACCAATAATACTGCTGACCTGAGGGTTCGACCCGGGCCATGTATTTAGACAGAGCCTTCGTTATAGGATTCAGATTTATACATTATAGTCGGTCAACGATTTACTTGCCAGAAACATCTGGAGCTGGTTTAACCTTTTCTCTACCCACCCCCGTTCCCCCCCCCCCGCACCCCTGCCGCTGCCTCTGGGGTGTGGAGGGGTTAGACCCCCTGCAGTAGAACACTGGTAAACTGGATCTGGCTCCCCCCATTCTCAGCTGGGGAGACACTGGGGAATGAAACCAGTGGACAATTAGAGGAAAGGGGAACAAATGGGGAGAGAGAGAAAGAGAGAGAGGGAGAGAGGGTGAGAGAGAAAGCCAAAGAGACTTGGTTCTTTCCAGAAGCATCCACCTGATGGTTCACATCTCAGTTTATGTACAGAGGACATCAAGGCACCGTCAAAAACAGGTTTCCTGTACTTTTCCCTAAGTGTAAAGCCTTCTGGGTTTATGCCTGTCAGACTCTCAGAAAGCTAACATGGAAACAATTAACAAGCCAGGACAAAATTTTTGGCAACACTCAGGAACCGCACAAGTTTGTTTACAGTGTTCGGCACAAACATGGAGAGTCCAATGATACACACTTCAGATTGTCAATCGCTCACAGATGTTTAACTACTATTCAAATTGGCTTTAACATTGGTAATGTTGGATAACACAAAGGTAAAGAATATGTGTTGCTGGGTCATTGTATTTAACCAATGACTGAAGGGGGAGTTTTTGTCTTGGCAAGCTAGCGAGCCTCCAACTGAGCTCCCATTCGCCCCCACCCCCCCTTTACAAACCAGCTTTGGTACACCATGTCCAACACTAATCACTGGCAGGTGGCAGAGTACTGTAATCACCATCACTGTACTCCATGTATTTTGTATGTTTTAACTGAGAATAGGATCATGGGGAAATATGCCTCATCTAGAGTGGACTCCCTTTTAATTAGGAGAGGAGGTGAAAGTATTGGAAGAGGATGCACAACATGAGCCTTCTACAGTGAGTGGTGATTAGTAATGTCAGACCCACCACATGACAAGCACACACAGCACCTCTCGCTGGACAGTGCCACAGCCACAGATCTGTTTCAGATCACTCATTACAGCACATTAGGAGAACTTGGGAGGCAGAAAAAAAATGGACGACAGATTCATTTAGGAACAAACTAGTGAATCCACACAGGTAGTCTGTACGTCGTAAAACAAGTGGAGCTGCTCCCAAACTCATCAACGCTGATCTCTTCCTTTGCTCTCCGCTGTCTGTCTGTCTGTCGGCCGTGCTTTAATGGCCGCATCCTTCTCTGTTCAGAACAAATCTATAAAACTGTAGATTCCCAGTCTGCTCCGGAGGGGGAACCAAACTGCTTCCACATGTGCTTTTTCCATATCCCGCTGCTATTCTGGAATTTCGTTTATGTACATTGTCAAACTTCTCACAGTATGAGAATAAAGGAAGAAAAGCAATTAGGGGCCAGGGGAGAGGAGAGAGGAAAGTGGTGGTGGATTGGGGTGGGGGCTGGATTAACCTCTTCGTCAGTGTGGTACCAGCAATTGAAGAGGAGGAGGGGGGGGGGGGAGCTGGGCAGTAGTATATGCCAGATACAGAGTCTTGTTGCTGGGGCCCGTTCACACGGGAAGAGGCTGCTGCATCCTGCTTATGGAGGGGGGGGACGGACCCCCACCCTCACGGCAGCCACTGTGATAGCTCAGGGGCTCAACATCCCTCCGACTCTCACCCCCCACCCCCCTCCATTTCCCCAGCCCACGCTCTTCCCAGTGCCCTGCACTCACACAGGGTCCTGAGAACACACAAATACCCCTGGCAAGAGGCGTCTCACGTCAACGCCTGTCCCCCCTTCAGTCCCCCACACCCCATCATCCCCACCCTCATCTCGTCTACATCAATGACATGAAATCTGTCTGTTTGTCCACGCTATAAAAACACAATCATAAAATGACCCCTGCCTACACACAGATACATAGACATCACAACCGCAGATCTGTGGAGGCTTTGTTTTCATGGCACCATCACTATTTGTATGCTTAACATACTCAGAAAGTGTACTTAGTCGTGCATAAATAAACCAGGATTCCATCCGAATTTCAGGATCCTTGTTTCAACACATTAAGGCCCGTGGCTATTTGTTGGTCAAATAATTCATGGCTCAAACGCACGGCGTCTTTCTCTGTGTGCGCTGTGGTTCCAGCTAACTCTTCACTTGTGTGGTCGAGGCAGCGATGGGGATGAAGCCAAGCTGCTGTATACATGAATCATTCCGAGGTGAGTTTGTTTCCTTTCAGAATGAGATCCAGTACAGGGCAGTTGTGGGAACATGTCACTGGGGTTGTTCAGTGTACTGAGCTTGCGCAATTACCCCTACCAACCTTGGCATAGACAGGAATCCTCACACTATCTCTCCATGTTACCTTCTCCAGGCTTTCAAGTCGGCCAACACAAGTCCTACACACGTGAAACGTAGGACTCGCTCCAAACCTGTCATGAACACATCTGCCCTTAGTTAAACGCACAGCTTGCCTCCAAGCACAGGACAACGACCTTTGGTGTCACCTTTGAGGGACCTCTCAGGGTCCTGAAGGGTCTTTAATTAAGGTGGGGGTGCGGGTGGACTTGGGTTGTGTGTGCGCATGTTGAGTTTGCCCTGATGAGTACAAGTTTCCTTGTCTGCGATGCACACAATCTCCCTGACCCCCACCCCCCCACCCCCCCCCTCCCCGCCCCAGGCTGCTGCCTTTAGAAGGCCACACGCTGCCTCGGAGAACATTGAATATACACACTTCCAGATTTTGTTCCTCTGGAGGCAGAAAGGCAGAGGACCCCCACGCCACATTGCCAATAGATTCCCTTCTGTGATTACAGACTAAACAGAAGTCTGACAGATAGACAGACAGACAACACACAGTCCAGTCAGGCTCGACCCTCAGTTCGTGGAACGATGCCCCTCTGTGAAAGAGAACAGCCCAGTCCAGGCACAGAATCCTAGGGGGAGGTGACCCTCCCGCACCCAAACAGTCCCCCTCCACAGACGAAAGGGGCTGCAGCTGGCGGAGGGAGGAAAGGAGGGAGGGTATGGACCGAGCCGGGGAGACAGGACTGGAGGGAGGGGGAGTTGGAAGTGAGGTCTCCAGATGTGAAGCCTGAGTGTGATCACGGCTCCGGATGCATAAGCTGGAGAGGAAGAACAAAGAGTGGGTTCTGCACTCCCACCGCCCACCCAAACGGCCGGCTTTTCTCCACCTTCCTCTTTTCTTTCAAATGAAGGCATGATGATGAGCAAAAGCCCAAACTTCCCCCAAGGCTATAATTAGCAACCCTCAATTTAACTCATCATGCTCACAGTGTGTGTGTGTGTGTTTTATGTGTTTAACCCTGACAGAGCTGTCATGTCAGTCCTTTGAGCCTGCGGAGGAAGCGAGCTCCTTCAAAACAGATGGGACTTCCAGGTCTTTCACACTGGCTTGCATGTTTATCGCTTGAGTGTGTATTGTATTTCTTTAAGGTGAATAGCCGACGCTTGTTAAAACACACCGCTGTGAAAAGTTGTATTACTGTACATGTACTGTGCTCGGTGCTCGCAAGTTTAACCCACCATATCACACATCATACATGACAAATCCGCAGACTGTTCCGTACATTTAGAACGCAGAACTACTGGTAGCAGTGATTCATATATTACATTTAAAGCAACACATGATGTTAAACGCTAAAGAATGTTCTAAAAGAAATGACTATGGGAGGAAGGAAACTTGCTGGGAGTTGTGCTTTTGCTCCTTTCAAACATGACTACATTTGACATAATTAAATTGCCTTCTTACAAAATGAATCTCCGAATTGAACAAGACTTACAATCGCTTAAGTGAATTTTTTACTGTCTAATGCCCTGAAGTAATTCTTCTTCAAATTGTACCATTATTTTTATAAAGAGCTTTCCCATGCTCCATTTGTCTGTTTAATACTGCACATCTGGTGAGTACATTCTCTCCTCCTTGTGAAAAACTATCTGTCGTCATAGTGGCTTGAGGAGAAAGCGGAGGGAAGTGAGAGTGCAGAAGAAGGAGAGACGATAGCAGAGTGGAGAGACGGAGAGAGTGGAGGAGAGAGGGAGAGCAGAGTAGAGATGAGAGGGAGAGGGCAGGGGAGAGCAGAGAAGAGAGCAGAGACGAGAGCGAGAGATCAGGGGAGAGAGCAGGGCAGAGGGGGGGCCGAGAGGAGAGAGCAGAGGAAAGAGCAGAGCAGAGAGACCCTGCAGCCTCTTGGGTGACTGCAGATCCAGTTTTACGAGTGATGGGAGGCTCGGACAGGTCTGCCAGAACCAACCCCAAGCCAGTGGAACACATTGTCATGGCAACATCACACAGAGGGTGTTTAGGCTACACTGGGCTGTGCAGTGAGGTAATGCCTGTGACGTAAGTTCAGGGGAGGAAAAAGACAGACGAAAAAAAAGCTAAGTAGTGAGGAGAGTTATGGGTGGCAGCAGTGGGATGGGGTGCTAATGTTAGTCAGACAGGAGACAGCCAGCACCAGGCAGGAAACAGGAACATAGGGGGGATAATGGCATACCCACCTAGTAACGGGTGCCCTAAATCACAGAGGGCCAAGGTTGCTGAGTGACAATCATGAGGTCACCAATACCAGGCCAGATGCACCTAGCAAGACTCAAAAACAAGGTTGTTATGTTACTTCCATCAGAATAACTGTGCCTGCCTACAGTCACCAAGGCCTTTTCTCAGCTGGAGAGCACATGTACTATACGTGGCCCTTCTGAGGCCTCACTCCCTGCTAATTTAGCATTCCCTCAGACAACCAGACAGCGGCTAAATTACTGCAATGCCTTCTTAGCAAAAAATAGAAATATGTTTCGTAACCCCAATCTCAAACATAGCAGTACTACTTATGTTGTTTTTGACTGCTCTGTTTCAATTTGATGTTCTCTTTTTTTTCTCTTTCGGCCCATCAAGAGTTTCTTCAATCATCTTGCCAGCAGACGTGTGCGGCCAAGTCGCGCAGCGAAATTACCCACGAGCTTTTCCTATTCGTCTGTCTGGAGAACGCAGCCGCTTCGCTCTGGGTGTGCCCCTCTATTTTCTCCACTTGGGGACATGGCTGTAATTGCTTGTTTAAGGATAATAACAAGGGAAGACTCTCTGTGGAGCCCCCACACCGCAAACGCCAGCCTCTAGGCAACCGCCGCAACCGCAGTGCAGTGCGACGGGGGAGCGAGAGAAGAGGAACGAAAGGGAGAGAAAGGAAGGGGGGGGGCGGGGGGTGGGAGGAAGGTTAGAGGAAAAAAGGAAAAGAGTCAGACTAGGTAGTAATTAAGGGCTTATTTTTCCTGAAGACTGAAGAGCATCTGTACAGTACGGCCTCCTCACCTGCTCATGGGGAATGTGTTTGTCTGCAAGTCTGTGTGTGCATATGTGAACATGTGTGCGCGACTGCGCGTGTAAGTACGTTTGTGTGTGTGTGTAAGTACATGTGTGTGTGTGTAAGTACGTGTGTGTGCGCGCGCGGGTGTCTGATCATGAAAGGCTGGCCTCCACCCCCTCGTTCCTCCCAGCGGTTCCTTGACAGGGTGAGTGTGTGTTTAATGTAATTCAGGGACGGCAGCCAGAACGCGAAACAGACCTGACAAAGGAGGGGGGGGGAGGTAATTAAATTAGGGGTGGCACACCGGCAACCTGGAGCCTAAACGAGACTCCGGGGATTTTGAGAGATACGAGGCATTCATTCTTTTCCTTCTCTCAGAAACATAGGCAAAGACTGCTTACCCAGAAGGCTCAGCGGTTATCACCATAAAGCACAATGGGAAAAGGAATCATCATAACAACACATGATCACAATCACATTGAAATTCATACATACGGTCCAAGAAGCGCTTACAGTCAGAATAACCGGCACGTGTGATTACCAGACAGCCAGGCATGGAGTAGAATATAGATGTGCGGAGTCTGTAGGACTACGCTGAGGTAGAAAAGAGACAAAGCTGGTCTGCAGCAAACTACATGACAGTTGCCTCTCAAAATGAAGCCTAATCTTCTATACTAACTTTTCAGGGAACCGAACCGCAACTTCTAACGGTAGAAAAGCACCCAACCAAAGTGCTGAAGAGCCTTTCGACGACTGATGGGAACGCTGAACCAACTTCCCGATGAAGAGCAGAAGGCATGTTGATGCAAAACAGCCCAGATGGGGTTAAGCACGTCCTGTTCAGCGGGGGTCAAGGTGCATTCTGGAGAGACAGCTGGGCTTGGAGCGATGCCTCCACTGTAACAACGGTGCACGAAGCAACACTCAGGAATGGGAAGAGCGGGAAGGAGATTTATAGGACGCTTGTGATGGGAAGTTGGACTTTAGTCAGGATTTTACCATCCATAAAGAGAGAGAATTAGAGGAGGTGGGAGGGGGAGCAGATAAACTTATGAAACAAAAGGAGAGCAGGACATAAAAGACAAAGCTACATAAAATACTAATATTGCGTTTCAGAATATATAGGATCATCTGCGTCTCCACGGTTATAACACAGAGCAAGAGAAACTAGTATTAAACCCACTTTAGGTTGAACTCTGTAACGCTGTCAGAATCTTGGCGGATACAATGGCGGATAAAATGTATCATTATCAGGGTGTGCTTGGCTTCCCCACAATTTCCCAAGACATGCGTACATTCTCTAGTTTTCTGTGTTCTTTTGGTCGCAACGAACAACATGCGATAATATGAAGATGTCTTCTCTTTTCTAGTAAGTGAATGTTATAAACAAGCAGTTGAAGGCTGTGTTTCAACTAAAAGTTGGTGTCAATTTGACCAGTTGTACTTTGAACTTGAGCTTCCAGTGGGGCCGCTGTAGCAGCCCTGCTGAGCTCTACTCCAGAGGCCGGCACAACATCCATACTTAATAAATGAGCTGCTTAATTCCATCCAACTGTCACAGCACACTTGGGGATTAAAGGGGAGAGAGGGGTCCTGGTCCTTGCATGCCACTAACTGATGGGGGGGGCCCTCGCCCCTGTGGCTATGTTAGGAAAACCTCAGCAGGGGGGGAGGGGGTGTCGGTAGGTGCATGGCCAGTGGAGCAGGTGAGCGTCCTTGCTGTGTGGAGCCCTCTGGGACACCCCCCCACCCCTCGCCTGGCCCGGCCTCAGCTGCCCCTACACAGCCAGGTCCTATTAATCCCATTATGCAAATCGGAGTGATAAATCACACGGCTCTTTTTCCTCCTCTTGGTTCTGCTCTCTTCATTTGTCCGCACCGTTCACAATGTCGCCACACGTGGGTCTCCCTCGTATTCAATTAAGACAGCACAGAGAGGGAGGTGGGGGGGGGGGGGGTGGGAGGAAGCGGACCGTGCCAATGTTCACAGGGGGACGGGACCTGCATCAGAGACCAAGGGGCTGTCAGGCGAAGAGTGGGTGGGTGGGTGGGTGGGTGGGTGGGGGGGGCCTTGATAGATTGGTATCCAGCCTGGCTGTGACCCGGACACAGGGCTACAGGCGAGCGGGGGCTCTGACGGGTAGGGGGCACTGTGGCACCCCGGACCACCCCCCCAGTGTGCATGGGGGGGGCGGGCTGGATGAGCTCGATTCAGACTTGGAACGTCCTCAAAGGCGCCTATGCTGCAGACATCTGGAGATTAGTTACACCTGTGTTGTTAAAAGGGGTGGGCTCCAGCCATCCCTCTTCAGTATACAATGCTCTGCGGTGATGGTGGAGGTCTGCTATGGGCCTGTGGAGATTAGAGAGTGATCTTTTATTGGGCCATGGGAGGGAGAGGCGGGGGGGGGGGGCAGGGGGTGAGTGTACTGTAGGTAAATGAATAGCTGCATGACTGATGTTGACTGATGGTGTGTGTTTTTGTGAGAACAGCTGAAAGAGACCGAGGCACATGCAGGAGTTTTAAATCAAGTCATCCGGATAAGGGGAGGTTCCTGGGAAAAGAAACATGCAGGCAGTCATGACCAGACATGATGTCAGTTTGCACACGAGCGCCTACAGTGCAAACAGATGCAATTGTACAAAACAAGTCTGTGTAGTCCCCCCACCCCCCCCCCACCCCCACCCCCATCCCTTCACGTGGGCTGAGCACAACATGCGCATAGCACAGGGATGAGACACTGAGCGTTAGACGCAAAGGTTCTTCGGTTCATTTGAACCAGACTTACACGAGAGACTGAGGATGCAGTCCGCAGTAAACAACATGAGAAACCTCGAACCTACGGTCAACAAACAATCAATATAGGAGAGCTTAGGCAACTTCGTATTTCAGACTATGTGTCAAACATCTTTACAGAACCATTCTGAGGTTTCGATCAATGAAACTCAACATGAAGTACAAAAAGAAACGCAACACCTACAAACATACATACACGAACACACATACACACACACACCACACAAACACACATCCGCAAAGATGAGGGAAAGCTGACTTATTAATGGCGCAAGCACGCAGTGGAGGATGAGAAAGGAGTGGAGCGGAGTCTGCTTGTCTGGCTTCGCAGACCGTCCAACCAGCGGCTGGTTAGCGGCCCAGTAAGTGCAGCGGCAGATAAAGCCAGTGTCTGGAGTGTGTGTGGGAGAGATCAGGGAGAAGCCTCATTGATTAGCAATCAGCAACTGTTGACAAACCCATTGCAATGCCTGTGTACTGGAACCAGGTCAATAGAAGAGATTTCTCATTTGTGTCTTTAAGCCAGCGTTGTCAATAGATCCGTTTGAGGATTTGCATGTCTTGTCTGGTGGTTTTCCTGTCAAGTACGGAGACACCAACCTGGAGTCATTAGTCTGTCTCAATCTGTGCGATTAATCCACTTCACATTGTTATCAGTATTTATGCAACCAACTACCACCCGTTCTACATTAAAGGGGTTTTATGTATACAAGGGTAAAAGCATTTGTTATTGGCATTATCCTGTAAACCGATCTGAAATGTCCACAGAGATCTTGTGCGTCATCCGAACCTAATACGTTTCTCATCAACATTTAACATTCTGCTTTCTGCAGGTTAATTGGAATAATAGATTGTCCATTAAAGCATGAACAAAAAACATCAATGTATGCTTGGATGATATGGCTAATGCAAAACAAATCCACCCAAAATCCTAAATCCTTTCTGTTAGACAAGACCTCAACCATTCCACAGGAATCCAGCGCACCACACCTACACAGGATGAATGGCTGTCCTCTAGTCTGACCCCATCTGTGCACAACCCTCTGAGCCAGCGATGATGAAGCAACACAATGAACTAAGCAGACAGTAAAGTGATGCTCTCCCGCTCTCCTCCTCCCCAATGCATTAGTCACTAGAGGATGACACCACCCACCACCGCAGGCAAGCTGGTCAGGGGAAGGCGGTCTGGCTGCCGTGAGTCATGTCATTCTGGGATGGGAGTCCATCAACCTGCAGGAGAACCAGGTTTGATCCAGACTGCAGCATGATAAAATATCCTGTCACACAGCGATGGGTGGGTCTGGTATGTGAAGCACGTCTGGCTGGATCTAATCACACACATATGCGCAGGCATAACCATTTGTATGATTGAACCCGTAATAACGTGCGCACACACACACACAAACACACACACACACGATGTGAGCACGGCAGTCTTCCCAGTGGACAGAGATATTAACTATAAAGAGGGCAAAAAGAGCTGCAGACTTGCACTTTCGTTCATAATCAGTCAGCCCGACTGCTTGGCTGACAGACAGACATGCAAGCAGGCAGCAAAGGCAGCTCCCGCTTTGGAGGAAGATATCTAGAGACAGACAGACATGAACAGTTGAGAGAAAGAAGGAAGGAAGAGGGAGTGGTCCATCACTTGAGAGACAATGTGCAGCACCTTGGAAAGGCTGTAATTACTTTGTTCTCTCTGTCTCTCTCGCTCTCCGCCTAGTCCTGCTCAAAGGGCAGCATGATGATGAGTTATTTTTCCCCAGCTTGGCCCAGCATGGTGCATTCGGCTCCCCAGATGGTCTTCTTGGTGATTCACTTAGACGCCTTGTCTGTTGCTGGGCAGTGTGTGGGCCTACTGAAACATCACACTCTTCTCAGTCCAGCCGCATGCTGAAGACTAATGAGACGTCTGAACACATTTTATCAAGTAAAATTCTCAGAAAAAGGTTTCCATCATCCAGAAGCCTGGTGATTCACCCATCGGAAGGTTTAGAAGATTCTAAGAACTTCTAGAACATGTATTAGGAGCTCTTCATGGTCAAATAATTCCTATGCTAACAAAGCCAGGAAAATACAGGGTTTTGCCACATCTGGGCTGGGCTGCACACAAGGCTGCTTTTCATTACGTCGTACTATTATACCGAGTAACGCTAAATCGTTAAGGCTGGGTTCACTTTTCACACCACCTTTGAGTTGCCGTCCAAGCTAACATGTTGTCCAGCTAGCCGCGGGTAAAAACACTGCGTTACGCTAGCTGAGGGCTTGACAGAATCTCTCTACCAGCCAGTCTAACATGCTGTTTCCTGAGTCAGTGTGAGTTTGGCAGGCAGTGGCAGGCGCCTCTTGCCCTTTGGATGGAGGGCCAGTGGGGGGTGCGAGCACAGGCCTTGGCCCTGTGTCAACGCTGTACGATCCGGTGATAGGGGCGGCGGCGAGCCAGGAGATGACAGCATCTCATTGCTCCCGTCTCTGGGAGCCATAAATCTTCCCCGGGCTCTGGATTTGTGCAGGCATGTTTCAGAGTGCACCATTGTCTAAAGAGCAGCCCTCAGCCCCAGCTGTTCACCTCGGAAGAGGCCTCCACGGTTTAACTCATTCGGTGGAAAAAGGGAGTCTAGGACAAGGTTAATGCGTGTGACAAGCTCCTTACATTACCGGAGTTTCCTTCATGCATGATGTGTTTGAACAGATAACAGGTTAAACCTATAAGTCTTAAACCGTTTTCATCTTTACTGCTGGAGAACCCTTTTGAAAGGTAAAACCATAGCGATGTCTTTGTCATCATCCCTGTTTTGCATTTAGAGGGATTTGGGGTCCTTGGCACCCCCCTACATATTTGACTGATTAGCGCATGCTGTTTCCATGGTGAAGCAGTAAAGTGTCTGGCTGGGGAATCCCACCTGGTGGTGTTAACCTGCCTCCACGCACCTCACATCCTCCCCTGAGAACAGTTTCAATTAAACTTCTCCACTTTGTCTTCTCTCTCTGCAGCTGAAACGTTTATGAGTCATGGCTGAGGACGTGAAGGCTGAGCTGTGAGGACCATGAAGGCTGGGCTTTGTCGCAGCCAGGCAGCAGGGACCCACGGTGATGTGTTTCCAGGTAAAAGCGAGGACTTCAGCTCGATGACTAATGAATCCATTAGGGACATTTTTTTTCTTCTGGTGGATTGCCTGTGACTTCATTGCCTTGTTGTAATCAGTACGAAACGCACACCGAATGTTTTTTTAATTGATTTTGCAGGCCAGACAGGTTTTATTATTCATACCAGGAACGCTTCCTCCTCGATCAAGCAAGTAAGGACACAGTGTAAATGGTTTGGCATGTGAGTGTCAGGGTATTAGGGCTGTCATATGGAGAAGCGCAGCCTGTACTCATACAGTGGAGCCTTCACAAAGCATACAGGATCAATTGGATAAATTGGCCCCAACATCTAGTGAATTGGCTTTCCATCTATTTCCAGCCTATGGTTCGTAATGTTCTCAAAAGGCAAAATGAGGCCACCAACCAGAGTGACTGCATTGGTCTTTGCGTCCTTTGTGACCTGGACTGCCATGTATGGGGAGGTGTGGGTCTTCGTATAGAGTATTAGCCAGGTGCTGGGATATTCAAGAATGTACAGCATCCATTGTGAGTGTGGCTGTTAGGAGTTAGACTGGCCAGGCTGGCTGGGGGGTAGAGTTCCCTACCACAGATGCCCGCTGCTGCCCACCCAAAGCCCCGCTGCCACCACCCCCCCCCCCCACCGTTCCACCCCCCCTCGGTGCTCAGGGCGGCTGTCTAGGACAGATTACCCTGGCAGTCTGCCATGGCTGTGCCAGACCCTCTCGCAGTGTTCCTGATCAACAGAGCACTCTTTGTGCTGAAATGACAAACCACAAAGTCAAGCCAACATCTGCAGGGTGAAAAGAGGTAGAAAGGGAAGAAACGACATGGAGGGGGGGGGGGGGGGGGGGTGGCGGCGCTGGGGGGCTTGCGAGGGGGGCGCTGGGGGGCTGCGAAGGGGTCCGGGAGGGCGGGGAGACGAGTGAAAAATGATTTTACACTCAGCGGGTTATAGTCAGTGGTTCTCCTCCGAATGTGTGGATTATGTAGTAATGTGAAGTACAACACGGTTCATAAGGGTGAGTGAACGTGCTGCTAAGAGACCACTTCAATAGGTTCTGCAGCAGCTGATGCAGACATCTTTAGATGGGTAGTGTAACAGACACTCCTGAGAGGATCAAGTGGAGACGTAGCAAAAGCTTATTACTACCAAGGAAGCCAGACCAGCCGATGACATCCAGGCACAGGATTTGAAAGCATCATCCAACCAAGCAGTAGGCTGCAGGGCTTAATCCTAAATGTCGTTATTTAACATTACAGCAAAACATAGCTAATTCAACACAACGGTAGTTCACCATTCAGCACATCTCCAGTTCCAGTTTGGTCAGCAAATCGGAATACTGCATAGTCTAAATAAGGCCTGAGCCCACTTTACAGTATCCTTTATCATATACCCATTATACACACTTATCCTAAACTCTGGCCAAGGACACAGCATGATGTTGTAAAGCTCCATCCTTCAACCCTTCCTTGGGGTAATTACTTATGTGCAAAGGATCGGATAAGTGGAAGCAACGTTTTCAGCCTATTACCTTGACACGTTGCTGAGATTATTTGTTAAACTGTCAAATCAACATAAATAGAGCTGCTTGAAGCGTGATCACCTGTGCAGGCTGTTCAAAAAATCCCAAAATATGGATGACAACTTAATGAATGAAGCAGTTCAAATGTCAACTCTATGCATGCTTCCTCCCAGGGTAACGCTCCTGTAGGAGAGAGCAGAATGACTGAACATGCTTAGTTTTATAAGCAGTGAGGTGCACACATGTTAGTTATTCATGTGTTTCACTGCACTAGGTTATCAAACCTCCAAATGTAATTGAGCCCAATTTGGTTTCATTAAAGCATCTTTGCGTTCGCAAACTCCTGAAATGAAGCAGGCGTTAAAATGGAGGCTGTTGTTAACTTTGCGGCCCGCTGCTGCCCTTGGAGGGGGGACACACACACAAGGAGGGGGGCGGGGGGGGGGGGGGGGGGTTGTGGAGATTCCAGCTAAAAGCTCACTTACAGATGTGATTTAAGAGGCTCAACTGGAACCTACTTCCACGTTAACGAGCTGCACATGGCAGCATCCATGACTGAAATCAAAATATAGAAACATACCTAGAGAACAGCGATTTAAAAACCCTTCACTCTGAAATCACTTCACCAACAGTACATAACGCTAGTGGCAAGTGAATTTCCCCGTTGTGGGATAAATAAAGTATATCTAATCTAATCAGAACCTGCCCTGGGCTTGATGTCTTTCTGTCAACAGGTAAACACAAGTCACTACTAAGGAAGATAGTACTGTGACAGGCAGTTGGACATTTAAATTGTCACAGGAAGACATTAAGAGTACAGAAAGATGATGGATTTCGAGGTTTCAGGTTGTGCATGATGATACCATTTCTGTTCCATAGAAACATTGCCCTGGTCTATCAAAACAACTGAAACATTGCAATTGCCCTGACGTAAATGTCTTTGACGCAAACCATTACTTGGGCCAAATCATTGGTTTCTCCACAGCAGGGTGGGGGCTAGAATAGTATGACTTCATGAGTGTGTGTGTGTGTGTGTGTGTGTGGGGGGGGGGTGTCAGTTGTCTTAAAGAGTGTGTGCACCCTGATTTATGACATATTCAATATCAAACCTCTAGACGAGGGGAGCCTTGTTGGTGTAGCATTCAGTCATGTCTTGGGAAAGGTCTCAACATTTCTCCAGGATAATAAAGCTTCGGGTCCAACGCATGTGGAATGAATGAAAATAAACATGCTTGGACAGCCCTTAAACGACCTGCTTCCCTCTCAGCAGCAACGGGAACTTTCCAACAGCATGCACGTTACCCGACTGTTGGAAAGGAAAACAGTACACGCTCTCTGCATCGTTTCATATCAAGCCCTTAATACTGACCTCGATCCAACAAGAGTAAAAACCAAAAGCAAAGAAACTAAACTAAACGAGAATTCCAACTTTCATAACTTGGTAGATAAATAGCTACGACACTCACTCCAAAACTATATTTTATAGTAAACTATAGATGTCATAATCTATACGCACGCCATGTTTTGGGGTCTATCACGTTGCTATGCTCAGTGACCAGTGCTCTTTTGTAATGCTCTCTCTTGTAAGTCGCTTTGGATAAAAGCGTCTGCTAAATGAATGAATGTAAATGTAAACTAAAGCCTCTCAGTGTTCTAAACAAGTCTTGAAAGCGTGGTTGACCTTTGACCTTTCTCATATGGTGATCATCGCGCAGCTTCACTTGCTCCTGCTCTTGTCGGCGAGGCCCGTCTTATTCTTGGATTTGGACGGACACACTCTCAGCAGGATGAAAGCTGGAGGCAACGTCTGGTCTAGGAACGGTGGGCTGGTAACTTCTTTCACCATGATTACATATTCACCTGGGAAAGGACAATGGATGATGAGTGACTCAACGTGTCGCATTTAATTATGTCTGGAAGTCCATAGAAATAGGAGCCATACTATTACTATTACATGGTGGCAGCCATTTCAGTGAGGCGGTATTCAGTGATAACTTCCTTCTTTGTCAGATCTCACTTGTCAAAGCTCTCATTTGGAATATTTTGTTAACTTAAAGTTTGTGACACACTTGCGCAACTTAAAAGATTTGATGGTTTGCCTGGAGTTCAGGTAATTAAAACCCCATAACTAGGGTTAGGGAAGAGAGACTGCCAGACAGACAGAGAATACCACAGCTCTCATGACATCATTGCCTACAGTATCGTGTCCGTCCAGCGAGGCGAGACATCAGAGATTGATCCTGGATAAATGGACGTCCTCAGCTGCTGGCCCCCGGTGTCTGCTCCCAGCTCACTGCTCCCAGCTCAGGCAGCAGGAGATCCTGTTACTGCAGAGCAGGCGCTCTCCGTCTGGTTGGCTGACGGGGGATATCACTTCATACTTCCATAGTATTATGGGATGGAGGAATTAGCCCAGTAAGCTTAAGGGGTACGGTATCTATACAGAGCGGCTTCCCCGAACCTAAGCCCCTCTTCCTGGGTGTACGGCTGCCACACCTGTCCCAGTTCTGACGCAAGAAATATCACTTTCACCGGCTGAATGACACGCCGAAGGAGAGAGCGTGATATGTGATAGGGTTGGTCATTTTGTAGATCACTATAAACATGAATACAGTACGACAGCGTTCGTATGCATGCGCACGTGCATATAATATCAATGCATCACTCTTTATAAGCGTGCCATACTAATGAAACCTAATCGAGCCCCGATCTTTGAGTTCCACCCCACTAATCGAGCCCCGACCTTTGAGTTCCATCACTGTGCTTAACCTCTCCATCTTAAATGATGAGCCATTAGGCCCATCCCTTCAGCAAACAAACAGGACAACACAGAGCAGAGCCGAACGTCTACCGCTCCAAAAGAAGGAGCAAAAAACGACAGAGCAGCTGTCTGCCGCGCTGCCCCTGGTCATCCACCGCGTTCCCCCCCCCCCCACTCTCTCTCTCCCGCCCTCCAGTCCCAGACCTAACCCCTGGGGAGGCCTCTGCTGCTGCCACTGCTCTGCCAGGCAGGAACAGCAGTCTCACAGGACGGGGCTGTGGCCTGACACATGCTGCCCAGTTGTCAGACACCAAGTCATTCCATCTCTGTTCTCTCTAGATCCACATGTGCATACATGGCGTTATTTATGTTAACTGGATGGAGGTATCCAAGTAGACCCTCAAGTAGAGAGGGTAACAGCATTGTGGTGGGAAACTCTTAACTGTTATTCTAGGCTTTCCTCTTCTACTTAACCTTCCCTGTCTTTGGTTGTAGAGAGCTAGGTCTCCTCAGTACGTCATTATGTTTTTTTTTTTTAGGCTTTCTAATTGTTTTGACATGTTAGCTGGACTGCTTGCTTGGGTCTAAGGATTTTTCCACAGCGGTGAACCACCAGAGAGAAAGACACGCATTCACCTGGTCTTACAGTCCTGCTGTCTGGAGAGTTCAGCTTGGTGTTGTTAGCCAAACGGGGCGCAGTGCCAGACCTGCAGAGGCAAGTGGAAAGAGAGATGAAGAGGGAGGGAGGGAGACAGAGAGAGAGCAACAGAGACAGAGATCAATCAATTGATATGAGTATAGCAAAAAAAAACAAAAAACAAAAAAACAACAGACCACTAGAACTAGTGCTTTCAAAAAAAGTTGCTTTTATATGATCTATTGTTACAAGTTCTAGACTTGGTCAAATCTTTGCACTTAGGTAAAGTGGATATACGTTGTTATGTTTTGGCGGGGACCAATCAATGATGGGGGTGATTGAAGCGGAGTGCTTTGGAAATTATGCTTTCGGGGGTATTAAGGTCTCGCTATCTCAACTCTTTCCATACATTCATGCATATGAATGTAGCCAAGGATCAAAGATCTCGAGACGGCCATAAGACAGGATTACTATGCGATGAGTTCAGTAATCTTATCAGTAAACTGCCTCTAATCCTTTTGAAAATGAAAGAAGATACCCTTCTGCCTTCTCTCCAGCAATGCACTTGCTATCAGATGCTCAATCCTTGTTATGCTAAAACGGGAGATTGAAACGTTTCAACGCTGATGAGACATAAAAGAAATCATAACAGATCAAAACAGTTCCTAAAAGCTCAAAATTAGCTTTGAAAAGCAAATTAGATTTGAATTCTTGAATAGTAAAAGTGGGGGGTTTTGTGTTCAAGTTGGTCGAGGTTTGAGTCCAAAAAGAGACCTTTATAAAACTTCCAAAAAGGCTTTTAACACACATTTTCATCACCAACTATAAGGGAAAGAGGCATTGGCTGCATTTATTTATTTTCCAAACTGTTTTTGAAAAGCCAGAACATGAAATAATGACATCATTACTTTGGAGAAATGCACCGAGACTAAACTGCCAATCCTGTGCAGCCGTACGGATGATGACTGGAGCTGGTCCACTGATGGTTCTGTCATCCCGTTTGCCTTTCAGAAAAATAAACTAAGACTGAAGTGCCTGCCTACTGTGAGGGATGCAGTGAAATCTAAGGACAAGGACCCCGGCCAGATTCCTACAGAGCTGGGCTCTGCAGGCCTGATTTTCTGGAAGGCTCAGTACAGGCGTGGACCTTGAGATTGGCCAGCAGTGATATCACTTGATTTTCTGATTGGTTCTCATTAAGAGTGCGGTTTAACTTTAGGGTGTCGTTTGTTGTTTTTGTGACTGTATTTTAGGAGTGTTTTTTTGTGTGGAACTTGACAATATAATACATAACCCAATTATTCAAAAGAAAAGCTGCCTTTAACAATCAGTGTAGATCATTCTTTGAATTCAAAACATAAAGAAAAATGCCAAATGTTATTTTATTTTTGCAGGGTCTGGCCAGTACTGCAATTCCATTTCATGTTCTGGGACCTAAATAAAAAATGCAGCCAGTAAATGCATGTAAAAAAAGAAAAACGTACAGCCTAGCAGTAGTTAACTGTATGCTGGGTGTAACTAACAGTAAGAAACATGTCTTTTTAGACAAAAACAACTCTCTGTAGTGTCCTAGTTACCCTAGAGACAGCCAACACCAACCATCACAAGATTTACATTGATTTCAATAAATTGCATCAATTAACATCTACAAATAACAGCCAACAGGATTGGATCCAGGCATGTTATACAACATGCACACGTTAAAAATGAACAGATTTCACTTGGCTCAGATGCCAGGGTCAGTCAAGGTCTTTCAGCTCTGCATACAGTACAAACTTCTCTCTCTCCGCTTCAGGATTGTATTTTTGTGTTTGTAACCTGAACTTGACAGCAGTGCTGTGAAAGACTAAACCTTGGAGAGGAAGGAGAGAGAGAGAGAGAGAGAGAGAGAGAGAGAGAGAGAGAGAGAGAGGGGGGGGGGGGGAGGCAGCCGGAGCATCTCTGAAGGTTGAAGAAAGAACCAGTGAAGACTGAACTTTCCAAAGACGAGACATTACCTACAAAACATTATTCTGGAGTGAGCAGTGCAGAACACACAAAAAACACCCTACACTCTAATTTGGTAAACATTGTCAAACTGATGCTAATACTTACTGAATAGGGACATAATCCCCCTGCATTTCGGTTTAACATAAATGCAAGACAACTGATTTGAAGGTTTGGGGTTTATAATAGATTACGTGGGTTAGTCAGAGTGCTTGCAAGGGGTCTTTTTAGAAATGGGTCCTAGAATAACGATTGGTAAGCGGGGGTGTTTTGCTTTTCAATCCCAGCCTGCACCACATTGTGAAGCCTTCACATAATAGGGGATTTCCTGTCACAAGGCTGTCTGATGCCATTAATTTGCTTTTCCTGCGACATTCTCTGCGGCTACCGTCTGTGGCATCATTATGCCGGTTCAGCCTAGCAAAGACAGACGTTCTCTATTCCGCCATGTCTCCCCTGAAGGACGGTCTTTTCATAAAACACTGGCACTGTAGGAGAGGCTTTTAAGAGACGAGAATGCTGCAGGGAAACTAAGGGTTTGAACCTGAGCTTTCAGACGCAGGAGGTCTTAAGAAAAATGTTCCCTGGTTGATTTCTGAAGAAACTACCCACAGATCTAGCACTGTGAGAAGAGAATGGAGAATGGGGGGGGGGGTGTAAGTGGAGGGAGGGGCGGGTGACAGGAGAGAGAGGGGTAGCGCACCCCCCCCTCAGCCACATGACGTTCCTGCAGCTGGAGAGCACATTCCAAGGATCCTGGAGGGGGGGGGGGGTGTACAAAGAAGGCCCAGGAGATACAGTCGGCCCCCACCCGATGGGCCCCCCACCGCTGCCTCCTTTCAGTGAATACACTAGATGATGGGGATTTCAATGAGAGTGTGGCCTCCTCTGTCTGAGACAGACCCTGAAGAGAGAGAGGGATGAGAGACAGAGAGGGGGCGGGAGGATGGCGAGAGAGAGATAGATCCCTTTCTCTCTTCTCCTCCATACGTCTTATGGTGGCAGACGCCGAAGACAAGATTGAATGGTGAATGAGAAAGGACAGTTCTAAAGTGAGAGAGAAAGAGAGTGGAGGGGAGGCGGCAGGGGGGTAGAGGGAAGGAAAGAGGTAAAAAGAAACAGAGAGAAGGAGAGATGGACTAGAGAGGGGCCATGGCTGGGACAGCCTGGTGTGCGAAGAGGCCAGTTGTAAACAGGATACGGAGCGGTCTATTCAGAGGAAAGCGAGTGGGGGTGTCACTCATGGGGCTACCAAACAGCACGGGGTGGATGAACTTTAGATGCACCACTTCTAACTAACACAAGTGACAGTATATACATTAGGGTGAGAGCCAAACCACACTGGTTTGAGTTATATAGTCTGACTCTAAAAAAGGCATCAAATGTCAGGCCCACACATAAAATTACACCCTAAGAGAGGTCAGAAATGGAAAATGTCAAGTGGGTAGAGGCCATATGACCATACTGGGGCTGTTATAAAAAATGCCAAAGTCTGGTGTTTCCTCCGCTAGGTAGCAATGGTATTTTAAGTTCCAGGTATGACACATTAACAATGCATCAGTGTATGGATTCAAATGACATGTGATTGCTTGTTAGAACTGTACAAGACAGTGGCATCAAACAATGCTGAAATCCCTGGACAGTCTACCGACTATCTGCTACTTTCAAGAGGGAAAAAAACAGTAAAAAAAAAAACAACAAAAAACAAAACACACACATACTGTACTTCCTGAATAAACTCTGATCAATATTTCACACCTGACGCAGCGTTTCAAAACTGTACCAGACTATGGTGCATTTCCTTTCCATGTACATGAGTCATTGAGCCATATCTTTTAACAGTTACACAAGCACTGCTTTATCCTCCCCAAGAGCCCCAGATGAATATTTATGTCTATGGGAGGGAAACTTTTCTTCAACACCTCTCCCCCCTGATTTAGTGTTCGCTACCCTGGGTGTATAGACATAAGCCACAGCTCTCATTACCCCTTGAGAGAAAGAATTCCAAGGCTCACTCGATCTTATGCACACACAAACACACACACTGACTGCATCCACCACACGCAAGCACAAACACACACGCTCGCTCCGTCCACCACACATAAGCCACACCACACACACGCAACAAACACACAAGCGGAGAAAAAAAAGAAAAAAACTTTTTGGAGTGATTTGGAGAGAGCTAAGTCCTCTTGCAGCGCTATACAATCCTGTCCATATGTTTGGCTGTGAGGTTTTCCCTCCTCCTGCATTACGTCACAGTGGAGCTATTTGAGCAGAGCTAGGGGGATTAGGGAGTGAGGAACGTAAAACCCCCTAGTAAACCTAAAGCGCATCCCCTCTTGCATCCAGCTGGTTTCAGTTTTGCCCCCCCTGTGCACCTGCTTTTAGTTATTATCCCCAGTGCCGATGGGAACGAGGCTGGAGCTTTTCAAACTTCCAAGACCTATTCAGTAGGTAGGGGAGAATGGGCCACGGCTCTCAGCGTTTTGTTCGTACGTTCTACCTCTCAGGCATACGGAGCCCAGAGAGCCGTCCCCACTCGTGCCATTGTGCGTTTTCCTATGCCTCAGTCGGAGTGTGTCTGTCAGAAGGACAGGCCCTGGCTTTTCCCCCGCAGCACTGCATGTTCTGCTGGTGACTGAGAACGCTTTGCACTAGGGCCACCTGGAGTACCGAAAGGGCCGCAGCTCACGGGCTACTGTGAAGATGACGCCACAGCCGGTTTTGGAGGGAAAATATTGCTCCTTCACAAATAGCCAAGAATGACTTCACAGACCAACCCAAAAAGTCAGACTTCAACTATCCTGAAGACTAATGTGTACGTTAATGTGTCAAAAGTTTATTTTTTTTACCATTTTTATTTTAGTTAAAGAAAATATATACGTAACATAAATGGCACAGAGTTAGCAAAACAAAATAGAGTTTGATTATAGCTTCCCGGATAAAGCAACAGCAGTTGAGGTGCTGTTTGGTACCTGAATGCTCTTCCAGTATTAAATGTCTCTAAGCCTTTTCCCTGAGGGGAGAGGTGTGAAGAGGAAGCTGGCAGGGTGATCAGAGTCCCGAAGTAGTTTAAATCCTACAGTAAAAAGGATTTGATTCAGCAAGTGTTCAGATAGCGTTTCAGAGTCTGGTACAACAGCACACCTGCTACGCTGTATCTTTCATAGAGGGGACACGCTGGGTCAAAAGGTTGCGGTTGCTGTGTAATGCGGTGAACCGCAACTGCCAAGCAGCATGGTTGCATGGTTGCATTTTGACCCTACAGACATCCCGCTGTATGCTCCTGGATCCATTCCTGTTCAGTTGCTATCCATGCTTGCCAAATCCTTCAAATTCAAATCAATCCTGCAATGGAACAGCTGAAGTTCAGTTAGAAAACCGTTGCGCTTTAAACAAGACATTTCTATCATGGTATTTCTAGACAGCAAAAAAAACAGCATTGACAGCCATGTATATCATTTAATTCAAGGCCCTGAGCTGAAACACAGAAAAAAGTGAAGAATGCATTTAATTCACCCTACAAATCAATATCATTGGTGTGAGTCACTCAAAACCTTCTTGTCCTACAACAATGAGCGAGCAAAAGCGACGAACCTCCTTGTAGACCTCACACCGATAGGCATCTCCCCTTTGTACTCTCTATTCTCCTTTATTTAATTCAAGTGTCAATTTTGGACCGAACCCCCGTGGCGGGTCTTTATGTGGCCATTGTTTAAGCCCAGTGAAGTGAGATCGCTCCTTCTTAATCATTGATCCAATTAATTTAGAAAACCTTTTACTTATCATCCTTAAAGAATGGAGGGCACTGAATGAAAATTTGATACAAAAGAAGTTACTTCATACCCAGCGATGTCATTGATTGACACTGGAGCCAGACCTCATGCATGTCTCTATTGTGTGACATTATGGAATTTCACAAAAATAAAAAGGTGGCCTCACAGGCAGGGCTAAACATGTCAGGGTTGTCAAATGGAAAAATGCCAAAGGAAACGTTTTCGGTAATTGACAAGCTCAAACTCTAAAACCCCAATGGTCTTTTTGCTGTTCGTTACCCAAACAGTTCTTTCTGGCCAGGGCCTATTCTACTGTGGGTGTCATATTAGTGTACCTTTTTCAGCGGACACCTGGCATTTCTATGCTCCATTCTTTCGCCTTTCCACCAGGGAGACATTGAGTTCACTACAGTCGGCCTCAACGATCACAGACAGCAGGGGGCCACAAACCAAATGGACTAATAAAGGGGTTTGCCAGGCTTTTCCAGAACATAATTTAACCACTCAAGAGCCTTGAGCACTCTCCCTCAGGAGACAACATGTACCGTATAGTGAGTAAGGAAAATAGTTCATGAACATGTGCTGGGGCATTTTTCCTTTATGTTCACAATTTGACTGGGCAGTGTACAGTAATTGCCTTCCTTAGGGTATAATTGCTGCAGGCAGCGTAACCAAATCTATAAGGGCCTTGTCTTTAAATTATTCTAAAAGATTTACAAATGATTATCCCATTATGAATTATGTTTTAATAAATGATGTGGTATGTCTGAATATTAACCTATCATAGCATTTTATATGAATTCCACAGAGTTTAAAAAGTTTCTTAAGTGCAGTTTCAAACTGGGATTCGGTCTGGCAAAGCTTGCAATGACCACAGATGGTAGAGATGCGGAGAAAGATGATCTAACAAAGCCTCGCTGGTGGGATGGAAGCTTTCAGTGCATGTGTGGGTGTGTGCATCAGTCTGTCTTATTAGTGTTTAGTGTTAATGATGCGCTCTTCCTGTCCTCTGCTGTCTCAGATCTCTCCTAAAGCTGGCTCATATCAATGCCTACCAGTAGCCCTTCAGCCTATTGGGGGAGACGGAGAGGAACAACAGACTCCATTCTGTGAGACTATTCAGCAGTAAGCGTGTGTGTAAACTGTTAGATAGTAGACAAGTATATTCACGCATTTTTGTTAGTATGTCGTAATTATACCGCTAAATTCCTGATTCAGAATCAGATGTTCAAACATTTCCCACCTGTGTGTCACCACATTTCAAATGCAACCAGCTTTGCTGCAGGTTGCTGAAACAGGCTGACGAGAGGCAGATTATGATGTATGTTCTGCATGTGTGGCATCTGACCACTTCTGAGAGGAACTCCTAGCTACCTAGGTATTTATCTTGAAACGGATATGTACAATGTGTGTGCGCGCGTGTGTAGAAATACCTGCTATCAGAGCTTTTATCCTGTGAGAGTCCCAGTTTATCTACACGGGTGGATAATTTTCTGATGTTTCTCTGTAAACCAGAACATGGCAGAGGAGACAAGCTTATCAATAGTAAACAGACAACACACTAGAGTATTGCAATAACGTAAAGTATAATATAACGTATAAACATTTTACACTGACCTTGTCCAACTCATCCAGTAGCTGATAGGGTATAAAATCAGGAGGGGGAAGAGCTAACATTACATCCTGGAATTTGGCTTGACCGTCTGCTACCCTCTGATTGGCTGGAGAACAATTAGAATCCCCTTGCTGTCCAGTAAGAAGCACTGTGAATAGAGACAAACAATTCTGATGAAAACAAATGTCAACCTGTTATCCAAATGGCAGAAGTTGACGGGCTAAATTAAATAGTGGTATGTTTACACAAGTACACACATTTCTGCATTAATCCAACATGGCAAGGTTCTGTTCAATTCATAGACTGAACTCAATTTAACCTTATTCCCAAATGAAGGCTACAAAATCAAACATCACCAAGCTCATTTCTTTTTTTCTGAAAAAGAAAACTAGAACTCCTTCACCTATCCTCGGTTTAACCTGACAGATGCATTGTATGTCTCTCACTCCATGGTATTTTCCTGTGTGGTCTCCTTGGTAACATGAGGCATGGTGACTGTGCATGGCACCATTTGAGGAAGCTCTAAGTGGATGAGCCCTGTTTCAAACCTGACTCTCCCAGCACATCCTGTAGTCCAGATCCTCATTTCCTTAATGCACCCGCTGCTGAATTGCAATTACTTTACATGCACCTAGCTAGCGTGCTTACTGGAACTAGTGAAACTAGCCATAAAGCTACAGTGTGGAAGAACAGTATGTTCATTTTCAACCGGTTTAGCATGACATTGATAATCATTGACTATGTCTCAAAGAGAGCAGACAAGCTACCTGGAAACACCAGGCTATCATACAACTGAGCTGACCTTTAGTACTGCCACAAACTGGGCTGTCTGGAAGAGTGTAGTCAGGTCTACTGCTAGGTAGACAGATCATAACCGTAGACAAGGCAGAGGAGCCTCTTCCTGACCCCTGGGTGTGAGTTTTAATTAGGATGACAAGGAGACAGAGAAACAGAGGGAGCGGAAAATAGAAGGAGAGCCAACGAGTGTGGGAGAGAGCGGCGGGAGAAAGGTTAAGGCTCTTCCTTCTGGGACCTGGGAGCAGCGTGAGAGAGCCGCCTCTCTCTCTCCAGCAGGCTGCTCGGATCGTTTGACCTCACAACCCTGCGCACCCAGAGGCTAATTAGCTGTCTCCCTCTCCCCTGGTCCGACAGGCTGAGTCAGAGCTTACCTGCTAATCATCACCCAGAGACACCAGAGAGAGGAAGTCAACCTGGAGTATCAAGACAGAAAGACAGCAAGAAGTGCTTTGGGAAAACCAATGCTGCACCAGGTCATTCTAATACGGCCTCTGTTATTTGAGAGAAGTAAATAACGTGAAATAGAGAGATGGATAGAGAAAGGGAGAGACGCAGAGCCAGGGGAGGGAGAGACAAAAAAGACTGTGGGAGAGAGAACACTAAAGGAGGAAGGGAGAGAGGATGAGGCAGCAGTGCTGCAGACAAGAGAAAAGAGTGGAGGACTAAGTAAAGGAGGGACATCATACGATGAACAGAAGGAGAAGAATGAATGAGACTGGTCACAACATAACAGGGAACAGATACAGGGAGGAACAGTGTAACGGAGCCGTAAATGATTTTGAGGAGCAGCAAACGAGTACATTAGCGACTTTCATAACATTCTCTGTTCAGAGATAAAGCTGGGACATTAGCTTTCATTATGCACCATTTCAAAATGCTAGTCAATTCAGGATGGGGGGGGGGGGGGGGGGGGGGGGCGCTCTGCTTCGAGGAAAAAATGGATTGGCTTTATCGACCAACCAAGCCAGATTAAATTATTAAAAACAAGGTTTACAGTTCAATATTACTCATGCTGTATCACACACGCGGAATGCATACAGCCAAAGTCGACAGATATAGCAAAATAAAAATAAGAAATTGAATGTTTCGCCCACCACCAATTTACAGCTGTCACGCTCATGGCTTCTTTGATGTCTGCAAAGAGACAAATGAACACCCTAGATATTATGGTCTTAAAGTGAATCATGTCTGCTGGCGGCTAAGCCCTAAAGAGAGGCTCACAGACTGTAGACCTTGTTTCTCAACATGAAAACAAACAAGCCACATATTCCGTTTTTTAGTAAATATTGTAATCAAAACTGTTCTGCCTTAGCACAAAGTGATTTGCATGTTTTGTAAAATAAAAAGAAAATGTTTTTTAAAAATGTATTCCTATGCTACACATTCACTAGGTCACATAGAGAAGAATTATATATAATCCGTGACGCCCATTTCCAAAATGTATTATGCATAAATCCTGTTCTATTGTTAGCAATGCCCAAATCCATGACACCCTGTGAGGTACCAGTGTTCCTACTTTTACCACCAGATGATAATCATGACCCAAAATACAGCCCTCACAAAAGAAAATTGTCTGCGCCTTTTTACTTTATCCCTTAATAGAAAAACATATTATCTATTGTTGGGAAGAAAATAGTATGAGTTAGACTGGTCGAAATGGACCCTTGTTCCATGTATCCTAAAAAGCTGCTAATGCACTGCAGGTCAAGCAAACTACAGGTCAACCACTATACCAATGTTTGGCTAATACTGAGTACATTTTTGAAAACGTAACCAAGCGAGTTGTCATTTCATGCACAAGGAAAATATAATAATAATATTTTCAATGTTTTTAGATCGCTAACGCAGTGGGTCAGCCAGATCAGCAGTGCTCCTACACCAGTGCAGTGCTGTCGTCACTCTCGTCAGCTCAGCGTTGACCCCCCCCCCACCTCCCCCCCCCCCCTTTCACTCCCCCCCCCCCCCCGCCCCCCCCCCCCCCCCCCCCCCCCCCCCCCCCCCCGTCTGGGTTCACACTCCCACTGCAGTAGTATCAACACCAGTGAAGCTTCAATCATTGTCCTGCCTCGGCACACTGACAGGCCGCTGCCGCCTCACTCCCCTTTCACAACACGCAGGTGTTGGGGTCGTGGTTTCAGACCCAAAGCCCAGCAGGTGTTGGGGTCGTGGTTTCAGACCCAAAGCCCAGCAGGTGTTGTGACTTCTTTGTTTCCAAAATAAGCATAAGGTCTGGACCTAAACACCTATGTGTCATGTTCAATAAAAAATAGAAAGAATAGAATAGAAATCCAACATGGCTGTCAGGCGAAAGGCTAAGGGCGCCTAACAGTTGCCAAACGCTAACCTCAGGTTTGCCCAATTCACCCTGACACATTTACACTCAGCCAGGTGAAACGCAAAGTTACAGTTGTGTACATTTCAGAATTACATTTCTAATAGAAGGCGTAACATAATGTATGTATTAGCAACCATGGGGTTTAAGGGGTTTTAATAAACAAACCATGGATCATAAAACCTAAAAGGCCTGACACAGAGACAGCTACCGTATGGCCCTGGGTAAGATTTAAGCAGCACAGCTCAATCAGGATGTGCGTGGAAGCCTCCCCATCTCACCCAGAACAAGGACACACCAATATTGAATCAAATTAACAACATAACTGCTGCGTCTGCAAGGTTCCATTGTCCACTGCCTATGAAAGAGATGTAAAAGAGAGGAGGAACGACAAGTGACAGGGGGCAGCAAAGTGTCTTAAGTGGCAGAATAAAGGAAGAAAAAAAAAAACCTCACAGCCCATTAATTTTCTAATTAAATGTTCCCTGCCTGTATGGATTTTGTCCTTAGTCGTGAAGGGAGTGTAGAGGGTACAGATCCTGTGGTGTCACAGACCCTCGAGGCCTCCTCTTGTGCTTCCTCAGGTCGGTGTGGCTGTCTCATGGCGGCACTACCCACACAATTAGCAGGCTGTAAGCTGCCCCTTACAGGGCCGAATATGTTCAAACCTGTCTGTCTGATTAGAGTAATTGCTGTGTGCTTGACATCTTACCTGTGGAAGACTGTAGGTGCGATGTAGTCATCGCAGTACGTGGCTAAGCACTATTCTTGGTCACGCTGTAGAATTGATTGGATTAACAATCTTAGACTTGTGAGTGCAAACACTGGCCAGGAATATAGTGTTTAAAGCATTTTTGTGGTTATTTTCATTTCCATACCATTCTATATGATCTAGATTGTAATATATTGTTGGTTAGGCCCTCATTCTTACCAGGGATCACATCTTACCAGGGATGCACAACATCTTGAACTAAATGTACATAGTTTACTTTCAGATATTACTGTTTTGCCCTTTCTTTAAATACACCTCAAGTACATACTGGATCAAATTACCCCATTCTCCCCTACAACCAACAGTAATCCACTCTGTTTGCTCTAGTGTAATGTATTCTGTACGTATCTGGATTGGCGTGCAAATTGTGATGATTGTCTCTGGACGGTTCATTAAGTAGCAATAACGCGGAGCGTTAGTCTTGAGCAGTATGATATTCATAGCTGCTCATCTCACTTAACCCAACATCTGCTTCAGCCGCTGCTGTCCCACACAATCATCTAACCAGCCAAATCAGACACTCATGCTTAACATACACAACTCTGATCTCCAGTTGACATCCAAGTTGGGGCGCCTGCCATGCTACACACTGAAACAACCCTCCCATCTCCGAACATGCTTTCAAATGAACATCTACAGCATCAATGCGTAACAAGGAGGCTGAGGAATTTGGAAGGACATTTAAATGCATGTCCTTCTGTTTCAGTCCACTTGGCCACCCATTAGATATACATCACTTTCAAGGCATGCTCCCCGAGCAGAGGCCCATTATTAAATCATCAAAAAGGATGGTAGGAGAGAGGGATGGGTGGAGGGCTGGAGGAGGTAGAGGTGAGATCCACCCAGCTCTGGAGCCCTGGTAGAAATGACCTTGATTTATCCAGTCAGATTCCCGTCTGCACCCTCCCCTCGTAAATCCAAGGCCAAAGCCTCCAGATAGTTTTGATGATCAATAAAACATAATTGAATTTTTCTCACATATTTGACCAGAAGTATTATAAAAGCAGATGGAAAACTGTAAATTCTCTCTTTTAATATCATTCAAAGGCACTTGCTGTAAATAAATCTTTGCTGAATAGCCCAGGCACAAGCCTTGATGTGGGCCGTACCCTCCCAAAATCTGTATAATCATATTACATTGATACCTTCCTTGTATCTGGTTCTCCTTTACAGTATGTGAAAAGTGCCCGTTGAAGCAAAAAAAGGATTATACAGATAAAACATTACCCTATAACACTGGGGTATTTTGTCTTCATTCAACCCTGTGACAGCATGCAGTAATGGTCAAATAAATAAAAATACATAAGAAATATGTGGGAATCACCCTATACGCTGCCTATATGCCACAATACGTCAAGTCTGATGTTCAACAAGAGGAAAGTGAGTCATGAGCTTTGCTAAAAAAGAGAAGTGAGAGAACACACTCCATTAAATCAATTAAGTGTGCTGCTGCTGCTGGAGCGTGGGGCAGAAGGATAATTACTTAGGGAGAGCCATCAGAGACTAATCTAATGATGATGCCCTTTGCTCTTCTTCCCCCGTCTTGATGAAGCAGCACTCCTGTGAGACTGTCTCTGCCGGCGCAACCACAGAAACTGCAAATACACAGGTAAGAGGTGGTACGATGGGAGGAGAGAAAGGGAGAGAGCGACAACACGGTAGGGGAGGGTGGAAGGAGAGAGCGTCAGGGGATGGAAGGGGTGAGAGAGGGGTGTGGCGGAGGGCAGTCAAATGAGCCTGGGGGGGTCACCTACCTTCTCACCTCGCTTAACTGCAGCTAATTGAGCCATGGCCGTCATGAAATTAACCAGGCAAGTGTTAGGAAGTGCTCTGACCTTTCTATCTCTCTCTATCTCTCTCTGTCTCTCTCTCTCTCGCTAGCAGATGAACTCCTTCTACCCTCTTCTGTCCATCTCTCTCCCTCCTAGTCCACGCCTATCTCTCGTCTGGCAGCATGAAACATGCTGGATTATCCCCTGTGCATTTCCACCCTGACTCAGAGAGCTTCCTTTGAACATTCCTGGCTGAGGCTTCCTCGCAGACCTTCACTCTGCACAGGGACTGAATGGATATGCGCTTAGGGAGGACGAGTGGGAGAGCGAGAAAGCGTAGAAATGAAGAGTGATTCCTCGCAGACCAATATGGAGAGACAGGAGTAAGAGGGAGGGAGAGGAAGTACTCAAGCAGACAAAAACAAACCACGGTGGACAGCTGCACTTGACGGCAGAGCTTGACATCAGCCATATTGATTTTCTTCCAGACCACCTCTAAACCTCATAACCTCTCCACTCACTCTTGAGCACAAAGCTCAAACTACAGACAAGCACAAATAACAGTAACCAAATAAGCCAAAGGTCTCTACTGTACATCAAGTGCAAAGGTACATGGAGGTCTTGATGGCTGGTTTACCTGAGGAACACTCGGTGACGGTGGAGGACTCTGCCTTTCCGGACCCATCCATGCTGACTTCCTTTCCTATGCACATAAATATATAGCAAATAGATGAATAGATAGGCTTTCTTGAAATATAATTCTTGGATATCCGAGATATTTGCCTCTCAGTATCAATTATCACCATCTACTGCATCTCCATTTATTTCTACAGTAACCACATATATACATATACATATATATACACACACATGCGCACACACACATATATATAGACACACACACACATACACACAATAATTTACATTCCAGACAGCGGGAAGCGCGGCCTTCTTTCATCTCCATGCAAGCCTTGACTGTCTTTAATGGACACCAATATGAAACATTTATCACCCTCACTTCCTGCAAGAAGTAATTGTCTCCAGCATGCTAGCGGTTAACGGTGAGCGAGCGAGTCGTGCTACCCCTGGCCTAGGGCTTCTCTCTCTTCTTCTCTGGGTGTGGAAAGGAGGAGATGGAGGAGCGGCTTTAAGGTTAAAGGGGCATTAACCTGCCAGCAGGTAAGTGGCATTTAGAGGAGATTAATGACATTGATCAAACGCCCGCCCGCCTGCACGCTCTGCCCTTCTCCAGACTTCCATGTCTGCCTCCTTCGGCTCTCTCTCTCTCTAGACGGACGGAAGCAATGTGATTTGTCGCACGGCCACTTTGCTTATTAAAACAGCGGCAACTTGGAGAGCCTGCAGGCATTTAAGGATGTCTACCGCTTGTGTCTGGCAAAGCCGGTGACTGATGTCTTGGTTAAGAAAGTAATATTGTACTAATTTAGCTTTAATCTCAAGCAACATACGCGGGGGGACGGAACAGCTTGATCTCCTGTCAAATGCTCCTCCACTGAGCTATACATATCCCACTTTGTCTGTGATACACAGTTTGCTGATTTTACACCTTTTTGTTCCAACCCACGCATCCCTGTTTAATATAACCCTTTAATGACAGCTCAACAAGCAATGGCAGTCTCCTTATGCCTTGGAATCCTGACTTAATTGAGACGTCTACAGAGCCAGATAGTATTGCAAGCCACGCTCCAGACTTTTGGAGCTCCCTAAGGAAAATCTCAAGTAAGCATGCTGTATCACAGCAGCCAAACATGAAAGATCCCTTTACAGTCCCAGACGAGCAGAGCTGTGCTCTCCAGGCACGTTCTACTAAAGAAGAGCAGGACTATCTCTCCAGTCTGACTGCCACCGGCTCTCATGGCAATACGACTCTGGTCTCAAATGCTTTAAAGCAGAGAGAGAGGGAGAGAGAAAGGCAGGATGGAGCCATGGCGAAGGGTAGAGACGGGGAGACACAGTTGGGAAGGGACATAATTTATGCGTAAGTAAATAACCTGCATAGCTGTAAACTTGTATTTGTGTGCCGTGGCATGTGCACTAGTGGCATGCGTGTGTCTATTTGCCTTTGCACACCCTACAGATGTGTGCGTATGTGTGTGTCTTTGTGATTAATGGTCAGGCAGCGGCTATCTCTTCTCACCATCCAGGTAGCTGTGTGGGACCCCTCCCCCTTGTGCCTGGCCGTCTGATCCACTTCCAAACTCCCACTCGCCCTCCGGGTGCGTCGAGTCAGCCTGCGCCACCGATTTAGCCCCCGCCACCCCCAGGGGAGAGGGAGCTGCAGCCGTGGCGAGGGGGAATTCAGGGCCTCCAGAGTCCTGGCTTTCAAAGGCTCTCTCTATCAAAGGGTAGCTGACAACCTGAAAGCCACTGAGGCAGGGGAAGAGAGGGAGAGAGGCAGGCAGAGAGAGTGGGTGGGTGGGGGGAGCGGGAGTTAGGCAAAGAGAGAAAGGGTGGAGGAGACAGAGAAAGCGGGGAAGGGGGGGCGCAGGGTGAAAGTAGAGAGTTGGAAGAGGTTGGCGTGTGTGGGAGAGGGGTATGATAGAGGAAAAAATGGGGGGAAGAGAGAGAGAGAAAGGGCAAAGCCAAAGTGAGATACGGAGAGCGAGAGAGTGGTACCCTAACACTGCCACTTCAGTGCCATACTCCAAGCTTTTTCCTGAGTTGCCAAGACACTTACAGACAGACAGTTCCTTCTATCCAGACTGGCTTCTTACAAAGACAAGAAAGTAGCGTTGATGTGGGGTAAGTTTGGCGAGAGGTGTGGAGGATCAGAGTGTGCTGCAGCTTGTTATGTGGTGATATGGCGGTGACACAATGGGACCTACAACGGTGTCTGGACAAGGGTTTCTTTGACGTCATCGAACATCTTGAGCAGGCTGGCAGAAGCTAATGGAGAGACATCAGGGAGTTTGACACCAGCTGATATCTGCAAGACTCTGCCATTTTCACCTGACCAGACACACAGCTAGTCACTACAATTGCATTGTATGTTCAACAATTTGCACAGTTCAAAAGCTTTATTCCATCACTGTGATCATGTGATCCCCTCCGGAGTCCATTTTGTGACTCACCTGTTGTTTTCTTTCCTTCCTTAGTCTGAAGTTGCACTTCCACTGAAAATGGAGACTCTTGGAAGAGCTCCAAAACATCGCCTCCCTCTATGACAATATTGGATGCGCCACCTGTCGTATACAAACAGGTTTCAATGTCTAATCAAGTCTATTCAGTTTTCAACCACTGCTTCTTAAATAGAGCCTTTTCAGTTTCCACCCAACGGTTAATCCAAAAATACAGGCTCATTAAAACATTTGTACGAGAGCTGCAGCAGACTGAAACAGGTGAAAACAATTATTATAGCAAAAGGGAAGCCAACTCATCTTCCCCCTCTGTACTATATGTCCTCAATGGGTTGGCTGATTAGCATACAACAGCCGATACTGTAGCAGTGAGAGCCATGTTCCAGCCTGGTGCGGTATCTTCTCATGAATAGACCATTTGCTAGACATTAGCATGCATATCAGATGTCTTCTTTGACAAAACGGGTCAAGACCCGTCGTGTCATGTCATCTCCTGTCAGGGTATCATGCCAGCGTGTCCTGTTAATTATGTAGCTGCCAATGAAAATTTCCAAGAGAAGAATTTCCTTTTACAATTTGCAATACATGGCGCATAGGTTATAAAGAGCCCACAAGTATCACCTGAACAAGACAACTGCCTCAAACTGAGCCTGGCCATCTCACTGGTCTATCTTGTCTGCGAACATCTGGTGTGAGTGCTGGGTGGGTTTAAGAGGAAAGTTCCTTGATCACTGCGCTGGGTTCCAACACCCGTCCGTATCAGCGGACCATGCTGTTTAACAAGTTGAAAACACGGTATATTACCATTCTGTCAGTGATTACTACTGCCAAGAACCAACACAGGCCACACGGGGCAGTTTAGTATTCGCTGGAGCACAACACAGGTGAACACATTAGAAACATCACTGCCAATGATCACCTCTGAGATGGAGGGTTTGAAACAATTGGGCAGAGACGAGGGGTAGATCAATACTGTGGGAGTGAAGGCTCCTTGCTGACAGCGGGCATTACTGTAAAGTGCCAACAGATGCCATGGCCGTCGGAATCCTAATATGGGCAATTTACAGCCCTGTCAGGTCTGCGCCGGTCCAAATGAATCAGGCAAGGTTTCCACATCTTCCTCATCCCACACAAGTGTAGGCTACAATGATAGGCTATGTGCCATGTGCAAAAACAACATATGCACCCAACACCCATACAGGCACGTGACACGCCTCCAACGACAACGATCCGCATTCCCCTTTCTTCCCACCACAGGACCCCCGTAAACAACATGTCAGGGAGATGTCAGGCCTGCCTAAACCTCAGACGAGAGCCTTTCTCCTGGGGCAGCAGTGCCCTATAGCTCTGCCTCAACTGGCACCATCCACCCTCCCCTGCACCACACCTGTCAAGCCGGGTCTCTCTATAGTACCTAACCTATATGTTTCTACATCAGCCCTATGGAATGTGTTAAAACAGTCAGCATACAGTATAATATCACCTTCTATCCTGCACCCCTCTGCCCCTCCCCATCCAGCTGCCACTAGGCATACTTTCATCCATCCCAAAGGACCATCAATAATGCAATATGAGGCCCCTACCAGACACACACACACACACACACACGCACACACTCTCCTCTCTTTCTGTCTCTTTCACTCCTCCCTGCGTGATTAATTCGTGGGCACTGTAAGGAGCCTCTATCTGAAGCCGTTATCATGGAAGCACATCTATAGACATCAATAAATGACAGGCAGGGGGTCCTGGGGTCCTGGGGGTCGAGGCAGAGGGGTGCCCCCGGTGTCAGCGCCCCGACTGACAGAGACTCTCACAGGAGGCCAGACAGCAAACAACCTGTCTCCAGTTAATATTTTACCGACCTCTGCCATTCAGTCCGTCCGAAATAAAACAAAGGGCGTGTTAAAGGCACAGACTGGATTATATATTAGACGCCGGTCTATACTTCAGAAACTGCAGTAACTAATAGTACTAATTAGAAATTATATGTTCTTTATTAACCCCTACATTCCACTATGGTGTCTATATTTGAATTGCATTCCACTAAACCTTGTGTGGTTTGTTTCACAATTCAACACACAAACAGAATGAATTATATTCTGTTGCTTTGATGAGGCAGAGGGAACATCAATGGAAAAAAACCTTTATCAACTGATATTATCTGACAAAAAGTTTGGGTGTGACCTAACTTCAAAATAGACCCAAAAATCACTAAACAAACAAGACAAAGAATGGATGTTGTTGTGGAGGTTGCCTCGCACTCTGGCAGTGTCATCGCCATGACAACAGCATCACTGGATTTTGTTTTGCCAAGGCAAAGACAGATCATAATTCAGTGCGGAAACCCAGCCAACCTTACTTACTCTACCATGCTAGCATAGCAAGCTAATATAACAAGCTACCATTGCAATCTGCGTTTCAGCCAAATCTTTGGTCACTTAGGCTATTTCTTTCCACATTGGGGTATTTTTAAAAGCCAGCTGGTTCAATGTTTCATGAACATCAAAATAATTAACATGTCTGGGCAATACAGCTGACACAACATTTGGCCAGTGACTAGGAGGCAGAGGCGTGAGCTATCGACCATTCCTGCCAATAGGCTGGCTAGTCAACAGCAGTGCCAAGGTAATACACTGGCTGAAATGCAAAGTTACAAGAGCCAAATTTGTTGTAAAGTGCGCACTAGCCCCCTGCGACTCACCCACTGGTTTGCCGTTGAGCCACAGTCCCTCATAGCTGACCCCAGAGCAGTGGATCAAGCTGCCCTGGCCATGGAAGACGTTGTTGCGCCATTGGCCCTGGTACAAAAATCAGGATGAGCATCATTGTGAGAAGTGAGAAAACCACACTATTCTGTCACATGAATGGTAACTTATTGTGTTGTGAATACTTGTACTTCAACAACTGAGGTCCACCATATACATACAGGGATATTAAAGATTTGACGTACTGTATTTAATATGCATTTGACTATAATATGCAATCTTGGAAATTAAATAACAGTTTGAAGACTTTCATTTTATAGGAGGGAGACTTGTCTTCTTGCAGGAGTGAATGCAATGCTTTCACCAATGTGTCTTAGAGAGAGAGAGAGAGCGTGAGGGGGAGAGGGAGGGAGGGGGCATGAGTGTCAAAGTCAAACAAATTCAGGGGGATCAATGAGTAGACTTTGCCTAGCATATCCAAGGGAGACCCAGTCTCAAAGCTCTCAAGCACTACTTCAAAGTGGTGACACGTCCATTAGAATTTCTAATTCTGATCGCATCGACAGGCCTAGGGCTAAGGCGCAGGCAAAAAAATGCAACAATGAAATCTAGGCCAATGCCCTAAAATGAGAGAGTGAGAGAAAGAAAGAGTGAGCGAGAGACAGAGAATTCCGGATTTGTCTCTTATCCCTTAAAGACACTCATGAGTCATGCTGATCTTGTTCTCCTTTTTTACTATGGGGTGTTCTTCATGAAGGTTTCACAGTTCAACGCAGCTTTTTATTTTATTTATTTATTTTAAATGAAGGGTTATTACTAAGATACATCGCAGAACCGTGCCTGTCATAAGAAGTATTATTACAGTAAGAAAACACGCACACACACAAATATATATATAATTACATGAATAGATAATAAACATATAATTGAACAGATGATAAGGTGATAGCTGAAGTGATTAACATACATTTTCAACAGATCATTTTACATATTCATTAGATGGGAACAAACTGGGGACTGTGTGAAATATATATTTTTACATATTTTTTGACAGTCAGTTTGTCCAAATAAGTCAGTTTTTACCAAAAGATAGAATTTCTCACTAGTTTGTATTTTATTTTACATTCATAAGAAATGGTTAAAATCTAACCTTTTTAATTACAAGGAGGGCATATATTACTTTATATATCTTAATCTTCTTAAGCAGTCCCTCTCCTCACGTGAGCAGTGGTTTGGGAAGTTTATGCTAGCTTTGCACAGCTGTCAAAGGCTGCATGCTGGGGAATCGATACTTGTCTTTCCCTGGGCCTCAACCCCCTACCTCCCCGGCCACTCCTGTTCAAAATCAATGTGACCTGAAACTGATTATCCAAGTTCAAGTTCAGGTCACGCTAGAGAGGAGTTTTCACTGTACATTTCTTGAACATTTCATAAAAGGCCTGATTTCAATGACTGTAAATTGTGTGGAAGTGTAGGCAGCTCACAAATGCCTACTCTATGTTTTTAATCAGTTACTATGCTATGATGTGGCTCTGCTGTGTCAAGTTGGCCCAGTAACTAACAAACATTTTGTTACAGAGAGAGACATTTTGTTTCCTGCAGTTATCTGCTGTTGTGATGGTGTGTACACTATGTTTCATTTGTAACAGTCAGTAAGTATGCTGTGCTTACAAATACCTTTCACTGGTATTTGAATGAATCTTTTCAGTACAATACATGTTGACTTCTTCATGGGGAATAGCATTGATGAGACAGGTAAAATATGTATCAGTGTCTCTGCAGATCATATCTTGTACTGTGTTTCTCTGAAAAGCTCAAGTGTTCAGTGGCATGGCTGCAATGAAAATCCTTACCATGTATAGGATGCTGATTTAGATATGAAGGCAGTGCCAAACATTCCCCTCTACTTACTAAACTTAGAATATCAATTATATTAGATACAATTTGATAATAATTAGACATTTATCAATCGCAGGTATACGTTCTCTAATTCTACTTCTGCCCACTGCCCTCTACATTATGTATTCAAAATATATTTTGCTCATTCTAACCAACACCAGCCACGATATGTTAAATAAGGTGAGATCACACCTTGCTTAAAGAGATAATGAGAATCTCTCCCAGTTATTAAAATAAGACTCAAAACTACTGAAAACTGTATTACAAGCTTATAGATCTTTGTACAGTTTTTCCGGCTAAAATGGCCATAAAAAGAAATACAATGGTGACCTCTTGTGGTACTCAATTGTCCCAATTGAGACTGAAAATATCGCTGTCTATTTAAATCCGTGAAAACCTATTTTGTGACCAACATTTTTTTTACCTACAACATGACATTTATTACATTTGGAATTAATATATATAAATATTCATGGGAGACCATGTCTCAGGGAGTAGAGAGGGTCACTAATCACAAGGCAGCTTCGCCTGTGATTATGTGTGTGAATGGGTGAATGAGAAATGTTATACCCTCCGGGTGTTGCTAAAATAGAAAAGCTTTGTATGAATGCAGTCCATTTACCCTCAAATTTTTGCTTGACAAAATCGGAGGTCTTTTAAGAAAGAAGGTAGTGTATTGTACGGTACAATTTATTCATCAAATACTACTTCTGAATAAATGTTGGAACCTACCTCATACACAGAGCCTTCTCCAAACTGCATAACCCCATGGCCTTGTCTTTGGTCTTGCAGCCAACAACCTTCATATTGGTCTCCATTTCTGTATGCATTTCAAATGTCAACTGAACTGGATTTCAAAAGGGTCGTTTTACACTTTAGCTAGAGACAAAGTGAAGGCTTACAAGTGAAACCATGAACACTGATAACTGGACAGCAGACCAAAAGACCTATTTGTACCTGTACTGCATCTGTCCTTCACCGTGCCTTTTGTTCTTGTGAAATGAGCCTCGGTACATCTGCCCATATCGGTCTACAAGGCACCCATGACCTAAGAAAGTAACATGTGTCATTGAATTTCACCCTGTTTTCTTATCTGGAAGATGCTAAATGGTAAAGATGTAGCTATGCTTGCATGATAAATGGCTTCCCTACCATCTTGTAGTCCAGAAGAGAATTCCCCCTCATAACGCTCTCCATTGGCTCTCTCCATGGTCCCGTATCCATGGAGCTCACCTCTACTGAACTGCCCTGAGTAGGTATCTCCTAAACAGACAAGCAATGCATTATTATTCAGGAAATTTGGAAAGATCTTGATGTTTTGTGTTGTGTATGGATTGTGTAGTTTGTGGTGTGTAGGGAGGGAAATGAAGTTATCTATTTATCGGTGTAGTTAGGGGGGATTATAGGATTGTGAAGTATGTGTGTAAGTGTCCAGTACATCCATGCATTCACCTGTCCACCTACCTGTTTTTGCCCAGTATCTCTTCCCATTCCCCTCTATTTCTCCATGGGAAAAGTCGCCCTCATAGTAACTTCCATCCTTCATCATGAGTTTTCCATGTCCTAGGTGCAATATGATGACATTATCTAAATGAGGCTACAAGGCACATTACTGGTAGCTGTATAGTTGTATAGTTGGTTCTATTTGATACTATAAGGCTTTCATAGTTATTGATTCATTAGCAAGTTTCCAACTGCAGTAATGGAAAGGAGCTACGCACCGTGCTTTTCTCCCTTTTCCCATTGTCCCTCATAGCGAAAGAAGCTGTTGGGATACACGTATATTCCAAAACCTGTTGGTGGGGAAACTCAATAGTAACTCAACAACGCCTGCCACATTGACTGGACATGAGGTGAGAATAACCAAGAACAGCTCGCACTAAGTATGAGCAAATATCTTAGCTGGTTACTCCTCATTCGGTAATCCTTTGCATTCATTCAATCAATATGACAAATAAATTACCGTCTCGTAACTGTTTTTTTGCTTCTCCCACATAATAGCGAGGGTTTCTTGTCTGTTTTTGGATGTTACCGGCCATCTTGCTTGGTCAGTCCATGGTAACGAGATGGCAACCACAACATTGCGCCAGTGGCACTGCGCAGCCCGGAGCTCTGGAGGTCTAACCACGGCCACTGGGGCGCCTGCAGTCCGGTGTTGTGCCAGCCGATGCACGTCTGCCAACAAAGGCACCCCCCCCCCCCCCCCCCCCCCCGAAGGGAGCGCACCACCACCCACTTGAAGCAGGTGTTGCACCGAAAGCTGCGACCCATCAGAAACTGTGACCGCAGAGGGCGCTGCTGCACATTAACTGCTCATCGTTTACTTTTTGCAAACGCTGTTGCGTGTTGTTGGTAAACTCTCAGGTTTTCACAAATACAAAAATAAAGAAGCAGAAACTGTATTGGGGACATCTAGTATTTATTTGGTTGAGACACGTGGCAAAAGTAAAACAAAACACAGTTTTGACGCTGTAACGTCTTAGTAGGAAACGAAAATATAGAATAACAATATAGGGTACTTATTGTGAATTGCAATGGGAGATAACGCTACAAGAAGGATTGCAATGTTACACAAAGCAAAACATTTAATGCAATAGCATATAATTATGAAATGCAATTAAATTTGAAAGCAGTGGCTGTGGTGCCTAGCTTGTAAAATAACCCTTTCACTACTTGGGAGCTTTGCTACTACTTACTTATCAAAATGATCAAACTCTATCTTATGAACTATTCCTACAATTTTCCTCCAAGCATGGTTTTTGTCTGAGGCTTATGGGCTTGAGCTCTCACCACTGCTTCCAAAACGCTGACTCAGTTCCACGGTCAACACTGAGCAACACGATTTCTGAGAAGAGAGAGAAGAGAGGAGATAAGGAAGAAACAGACATTGCCCAAAAATACAAACAAACATTGCCCAAAATAACCATTAAAACTTAGGTTCATCTAGTCTAACATTAGATATAATATAAGTTCACTGACAGTTTTGCTGCCAGGTATGTTCCCTAAGGTACCAGAGCTGCTGGTCATCTACCAGCCTGCCTTACCTTTTTGTCTTTGGCCTGGCTGCGTGCCTTGCTGGCCAGCTCCAACAGTGCCATCAGAAGCCCCAGTCCCAAACCCAGAGCCAGCAGCAGGAAGATCCCTCGAAGGCTGTGTGGCTGCAAGGGGCCCAAGCCTTTTGCCCCATCTGCCCCGATACAGCTACTGGCCCACCACTTGTCCCGCAGGTAGGTCAGGTCACCGTTCTCGCTCAGCTGTAGGAGGGCTGAGGTCAGATTCTTTACCAGTGGGGAACCTTGTGTGTGTGTGTTGGGGAGAGAGGGAGAGAGAGAATTCCACTTTGCTTGAAGTTGAACAAAACCAGTAAATTCCTGTTAGTTAACTCGTACTTAATGTGTATGTTGGTACATCGTACAGTAGAGTTAATTGCTCACCGATGGGTGCTGCGATGCTGTAGTATCGCATGCTAATGACTTCTTGGGCTCGAGTCATCTTGCAGTTACGATTTACGAACAGGTCCAGAGACACCGCTTCACCAATAAAGGCGTAGTTTCCTTCCTTTGCACGACGGAAACCCTCTTCCAAGCTTGGAACGTTACTCTTCCTCCTCTCCATGTGCTGGTAGATACGGCGGTAAGTGGGATTTTTGGAATTCTACAAAGAGAAAGTTATACAACACAACTACATGAATGACCTGGGTTAAACAGTATTTAAAAAATGCACACCTTTTGGATTGCTTGCCTTAAAGAAAGACATTGTGGAACCACCGTGAACTGTTCCATACTCGACTGCATCCTGCTTAGCCAGGTCCTCAAAGCTGTTTATGGTGATGTGCTTGGTGTCGGAGTTCAGCATGGAGTTGAAGTTTGCAAAGTAGCAGGCTAGAAGCAGTACTGCAAACACCCACCAGGTGGCACTAACGACACGTCCCGACAGGGATTTAGGGTGTGGGCCAGCACCTGAGAGTGGGCAGTCAGTTAAAATCCACCCCAAAAACAGACATCGAAATGAAAGTAAAAAATATACCTGTTTCATCTCCAGATAGCATAGATCTTCATAAAGTGTGATAGGAAATCATTATGTTAACAGTTTTCCTCATAACTCCATTACCTTGAAGGGTGAGGGTTCCAGTGATGTACCAGAAGCTGTGCAGCAAGGTGAAAATATTCTCTTCGGTCTTCGGCCCTGCCCATTCACAGGGACTTATTCTGGAATAAACACGCACAAGTTAGTGGTTTGTTGTATTGTTTTTCATAGTAGAAACATCAGTGGGAAACAGTGTCACCCACATTTAGATGATTTTTTTTTAAAATAAAAAAACAGGGATCTTACCTGGCCACCATGAATATGCAGAAGCCAGTCAGTAGGAAGGCGATGAGCACACCCACCCACATGTCAGACGAGAAGGGTGTCAGGAAGCTGAAGTTGCTCTCCTCGGGTGCCAGGTCCTTTCTCAGGAGGAAGCTGATTCCAGTTTGCATAAAAGGGGTGGTAAAATCCACCACCTGTTCCCTCACTGCTGTGCGGGTTAGTGGTGCCACAGCCAGGTCTGCCTCCTGCCATGCCCATGCACACACACACACACACAGAACATACACTATATCAATATGTGATCTGTGACCATTTATGAATAATATATATATTTATGATCAGTGACCGATCACTGATCAGTCAAACACAAAAATGACACAGTGTAATTCTATCTCTGCTGGGCCTACTCACCCCTTTGATCAACTCCGCGATCATGCCAGTCCAGTTCCCGCTCTCAGTTAATGCCCCGTACCGTCCATCCTTTACCACCTGTATGTTGTACTCAAAGTCCAGTTTTTTTGCCAGCTCTGAGATCAAATCGATACAGTAACCCTCCAGTTCTGAATCTTTAGACATGGTGTACGGGTCTTCCTGGAATCACAAGAAGTGGTTTGAAATGAAAGGCATATTTGGATGAATTTACAAAATTATGTTTAGTAAAAACAATACACATTTGTATTAGTATCGTAACCAGCACTAGCACTAGCACTGACAAGTATTTGTGTTGTGTGGTACCTTTATAGTGGTGACCGTTAATACCTTGGGCTCTGGAATGGAACAAAGAACACATTCCTTTAATACATGAAATTGTATGAAACGTTATCAACTGATATCATGTCAGTTAATTGGACTGAACATAAGCCATGTCTGGTTGAAAACCCCAGCAGAGGTTTTAGTCGGCTAATCAAGCATGTCCATACATCGTGTTCTGCCCAACTATAGAAACAATAACATCAGCTTGATTAGAGAAGACAGTGACAGTCTTGTGCTCCTGTCTTCAGGGATTCCTCTGTCTTTCCATTTCCTAGTATGAGATTGCAGTGGGACGCTAGAGAACCCCCCCCCCCCCCCAAAAAAAAACAAAAAAAAACTGACCCCCTCCCTGAATTTCTTCACAACAATCAAACAGCTTCTTCCTTTTTGTCGTCTGTGACCAATGCCATTTCAGCGTGTCCACTTGGGAACTAACACGCCCTGGCAGGGTCAGGGGACAAGGGAGGGGCAGAGCGGAGGCGCCAGGGGAGGGCCACTTCTTTATCGTTCCTCATTTTTGGAGGGGGGCGAGGTATGGAACCATCAGGCAGCTCAGCATCATATAGAGTTGGTGACATTCTGTCAACCTCCTTTAGAGAACATGGCAAGACCTACAAGCTACGGAGATGACTGTCATTTCACGGCTCATTCCATTCCTGAGTCATTGACTACTCTGGTCAATTGATTTGTCCTAGTCTTTTGTGGTGCCCTGGCAGGAATCCTCTCCAACAGCCTGTGAGAAAACAGTCTGCTGCCACTTCAGATGAGGGACCCCAAGGCTTTGATAGCGCTCCAGTATTCCTGTTCAGTCCAGCTATCAATGGGGGAGAGTCAGATGTCAGGACACTTGGACTGTTCTGGAGTTCCCTCCTGTAGGCCCAGCTTGAGCATGCTGAGGGGAAGTTGGAGGACTTTCAAACAGGGAGCCTTTAGGCTGGTTTACATCAAAGTTGGGTTCGGCGTGAGAAGAGGCTCTTCAAATAGTTTGAAAAGAGAGCTATTGCTGGCCCCCAGTCTCCTAGCACCAGGAATCTATCCATGTATTCAGTCTTTGACAATTTTAACTCATTGTGATTGTTCACCAAAGCAACAATAAGAAAGGCATCACGATTCGATTTTTGTTGTTGACTTTACTGCAGCTGATATCATTACAATACATTTTTTATATATTTTTAATTAAAAAAAACTGTTAGAAGAATTTTGTATATGTGTGATATGAACTTATATCAGACTTATAATCATGAACTAATTATACTCGTCAAAGTTATGCAAAATACACAGAAACCATATGTATCTTGTTGAAGTTGCTTGCGTGCTGTATTTCAGACTGATGTTCTGTCTCAGGCCTAGCAGGAAAGCGTTGTGCAACAATGGGGGGGGTGGGGGGTGGGGGGGGGGGGCAAACAGATGTTTTTACCATTAGGAAGAGGACCCCCAGTTTTATCAGTGAAATATAGATGCTCGGGAAACTATACTTGTTTTCCTTGACAAACCCCCCCCCCCTCCCCGGGCGGCCTGGGCTTCAGCGGACTCCCTTTCCGAAGCTGGTCCCTGGAGGGCCTGATGATGAAGCTGCGACTAATGCTACGGTACTTGCTGTCAAAGTTGCAGGCAAGTGTCAGATGTCAGGACACTTGGACTGTTCTGGAGTTCCCTCCTGTAGGCCCAGCTTGAGCATGCTGAGGGGAAGTTGGAGGACTTTCAAACAGGGAGCCTTTAGGCTGGTTTACATCAAAGTTGGGTTCGGCGTGAGAAGAGGCTCTTCAAATAGTTTGAAAAGAGAGCTATTGCTGGCCCCCAGTCTCCTAGCACCAGGAATGTATCCATGTATTCAGTCTTTGACAATTTTAACTCATTGTGATTGTTCACCAAAGTAACAATAAGAAAGGCATCACGATTCGATTTTTGTTGTTGACTTTACTGCAGCTGATATCATTACAATACATTTTTTATATATTTTTAATTAAAAAAAACTGTTAGAAGAATTTAGTATATGTGTGATATGAACTTATATCAGACTTATAATCATGAACTAATTATACTCGTCAAAGTTATGCAAAATACACAGAAACCATATGTATCTTGTTGAAGTTGCTTGCGTGCTGTATTTCAGACTGATGTTCTGTCTCAGGCCTAGCAGGAAAGCGTTGTGCAACAATGGGGGGGGTGGGGGGGGGGGGCAAACAGATGTTTTTACCATTAGGAAGAGGGGCCCCAGTTTTATCAGTGAAATATAGATGCTCGGGAAACTCAGGGACGTTGCTAGGATTGAAAGAGAAGGGGGGCTTAGCCCCTGGCATTTTTCGCGAGTGAGCTAGCCAGTGATTCCCAAAGACGTCCGTTTTTTACTCGTTTTTCGAACTTGTGGGTTAGCCGAGAGCCGAATTTTTCTAAATAAAATATTGTTATTAATTATCGTATTTCTTCGGCGGCCCGATAATAATAATCCCGATAATTATTTAGGGGGGCTGAAGAACATTTTAGGGGGGCTTCAGCCCCCCTAAAACAGGGCTAACGACGCCCATGCTATGACTACAACTAGTATGTTTAAATGCTTACCTGCTGTGCCTGTGAGCAAGGATGCTGCGCACAGAAGCAGTGCTGTTAAGGCTCTCATACTGACAACCTGAGAATATAACCAGAGCGCAGCAATTAAACCAGACAACAGATGAAAAATAACAATCCATGGCTTGGAAATAAACGCATCTTCTCTACACTTGTCTCCATATTGGTTTGTAAAGTTGCTCTTGAAAATCAAATATAAACTTTTATACTAACAAAATACTTTATAATACTAAATACTGTGCCTTAGAATCTCTGTCAAATCAAAGTAGAAAAATCAGCAAGCAACACAATTACAAAATGTAAAACAATTAGCTGTTTGTAATCCTTTGTTATTTTCAGTTTACCACACATATTTTGTTTTTGTACATTTATAGACTGTTGTCTTTGAAGTGATGTAGCGATATCCTTACCTCCGATTTGGAGAGACGACAGAAAAGTGAGCAGAAAAACTTGTGTTATGGAGGAGTGTGGAACAATGTCTAAAACAAACCTGCCCAAAACAAATCCAAGCTAAATGGGCCAGCCTTCAACATTAGGGGCTCATTTATAACGGGGTGCCTGTGAGCAGGAGGTGGGAACTACAAGAACATAAGGCAATGTGGGTGTTGTCCAGGGGAGGAGTATTTTGTCTGTGCCTCCCAAGCCCCGGGTCTGCCTCTCAGCAGACACGCCGATTTTTCCCGGTGGCCACTTCCTGGTATTGCAACATAAAATCCCCATGGGGCCCAGAAAGCATTTTTCCCATAGACCGTAATAGTAAAAGAGAAGCCTGTAAAAAGGTTCTCAGGACACCTACAGCTGTAACCACTATTCATTGCAAATCTTTTTATTCCATATTTTTAAGTCATGGACTTTTAAACCGTCAAAAAAATTCTAATGGCCAGAAAAGCCCCCGCAAAGTCTTATTCTTATGGTGACGTCACAGCCGTGCGCCTACACTCCCAAGCGCGGTCCCGCTGTGTCTCGGGAACATTACACTGTTCAGCCACTGTCGCAAGTCTGTTGTTTTTGTTATGTTATGTTCGTTATTTGTTCAGTAAAATCACATAATTACTTTGAAAAGTCTGAACTTATTTCATTATAAAGCCTTGCATAGGAACACCTAATTATGTTAAATACACCACGCAACGGAATTTGTATTTATTTATTCAGTAGCATGTGGCTCAGTATAGGTTCTGACATCTCAGTACAGGAGAAAACAGTTTTAGGGTCGACTATAAAAACATACCAGGCTAGGAATTACACTTAATGTCCAGGAGCTCCTTCCATGACTCAGGTAATATACAAACTATATCACGTAGCTGTAAAAGAAACAGAGAAGCTGCATGACGCTTAATAAGAAAGACTTGCCTGTTTGAATGTGCCGATATAGCTTATAAAACGATAAGAACTTTAAACTTAATCTGACAAGAAGTCGTAGGCTATATCACATACGGGATCATTGATAGACAAAACAGATTTAACTACCGGCATTTGGTTGATAAATATGACAGCTTGTGGAGAATACCTTATTTTTTATTTTAGATTAACCTTAATAAAAATGACTCGTTTTATCCTTACTTAAACTTAAAAAACAAACAAAATGAATTAACCTCGTATATGCTATAACCATGACTATGAAAACATAATCGGTTTATGTGTCCTATAAATCCATCAGTTGATTGCGTAGATTCGTCATTATCGGTCAAACTATTCCACAAGCACTCATGAGCGCGCAGCGCTTGCCCAGAACGCGACTTGCTCGTTCTCATTGCCCCAGAGCGTCATCAGCCTCCCATCATTCCATTCCCCATACCGCGGAAGTAAACCAGGAAGTCAAAAAACTTTTTCCGCGTATGCGCCAGGTGAGCAACTTCATTGAAATCAACGGCCGCCATTTTCCAATACCCTATCTAGTTATATAAATCTATGGTGCCTCCTCAGGAACAGGGTTTGAGTCCAGATATCTTTGCTGGTTCTATGCTGCTTAATGGCCCCTACTAATTACCTTAATACATTTAATAAATACAATACATAGAAGCTACTCTAAAGTCACAAGGCCTGTAAAACACTTTTAACTGGGATTTTTTTATTTACTACGAATAGAAAACAGGTGTGGCAGTAATCCACACAAATACAATGTTTTTGCAGAATGTATTAAAAAGATTCTCCCAAGATATTTTGTTAAGCCAATGAAATGGATTAGACCCAGAGTCAAAGCAGGGAAGGCAGCTTGAGCTGCAGCTTTCCAACCCTGACAAATCTTTTGGTATTCCTCAGGAGATGGAAGCAGAGGGCGGAGATATGTGGCCGTTGAGAAAACAAGTCAAGTATTCTTGCAGTCTTTCAAAGGGTGTTGACTCGCAAAAGAATACTGGCGAAAAGAACGGACTGGAAACGTGAAACTTGTTGACCAGCATGATAAAAGAAAACAGTATCCAGTATTTATGACTATTAATTCCTGACCCCACAAAAATTATGTGGTTAATTATGGCCCACACCAAACAAGACACTGTTGCATAATTGAAAACACTTATAAACACTTATACGTTTTATAATAACAATAATTTTTCTTGTTCAAAAAGCAAGAAGTTTAGCACATTTATGTTTAAGTTATTAAATAAAATAAAAAATAAAACACTTTTATGTACAATTCACTTTTGTCCCTGTTCTTGAAGGAAACTCCCTATTTTTCAGTTTTGGCCAAATTCTAATGAGGAGTGGTCAGGGAATTGTGTGAGTGGGTATGTGAGGAGGGGGTCTCTTTGAAACAACAGCTTTCACTTCTTTCAGAGTGCTCAACAGGCTGAAGATTGTCTGGGAAAGGGGGGGGTCAACTGTGTCAAACCGCCTAGATAAATACAGTTTTAAGAGAGTTGGGAATGCTCTGGGAATCCTAATGAAGCTGTCTTTTGTGTGTGTTTCACAGCAGGGCACTATCCGTGTGGCTAACAGGAGCATGTCGCTCTTCAGAAGCCTCCCTGGAATAATGGCAGGAGGCCGCCAACTGACAGCAGCTCACCAGAGGTGGTCGTCACCTTGGCAACTACAGCATAGTCAGGCTTATGAGCAACGAGTCAGTAAGCAATTAAAGGGTTTAGTCAATGCTGTACACACTTGTTTTAAACAATCCTGTTCTAGGATTTGTTTTTGTTTACTACAGCATGTAGACCATAGATGAAGACATTCCATACCCCTGCCGTAGGCTGCTTGGAAAGCATTTGAGTTAAATACATTAAATGCTTTAATGTCTTTCAAAACCTGGGGACTGAAGATCATTTTTATTGTTTAAACTGTCTAGCATGAAGTTAAACTGGTCTGCCCATAATCGCTCTGCAAAATGATTGCCGGTCTGTCGAACAGCCAGTGAGGATTAGAAAGGTAAAGACAGGCGTAAACAGCTGTGGGTTGGGTACAAGCCAGTAAAGCAGTCTGGACAAGCAGAGCCTGAACTCTTTTGTTATTAGTCTCTTTTGTTCCTGACTAGCCATCTGTTCTGTGTTACAGTTACAAATTACTGTGAGTGAAATACAGTAATAACAACATGCAATGTGGCATCCTCATGGTTATATACAGTAAAGATATTTATTCAGCTCATTATGACATGGTTTTATATTTAAATATTGTTCCTAAAATGCTGCAAAGAACTGGCATGGCAGTGCAAACAGTACAGTACAAATAAACGTGCTTTGATACCACCATGTTGAAAGAATTTAAACATGATGCTGTTGTGGCCAAACATTTCATTCACCAGTCTTAAACTGTGCACATAAACGGACATATTTCCATTTAAAAAATAACTAAAATAAAAGCGACCTATAGGACAAAAACAGTACATAAAATACATGCAGTCAAAAGAAAAAGTAATAAAACGGATGCTAAGTAAACAACACTACAACTGTTTAGTCTAGCATAAAATATCTATGGACATGCTATGGTGATAGCAACAATGTTAGCAACAATGTTGGCAGCACAGTCAAATCACCATTTAGTCACTGTACGCAAAAGATTAAAAAAAAGTAGAAAAGAAAGAAAAAAAAAAGTTTTATTCCGTAAAATATCGAGTTCCAACTATCCCTAGAGTCTTTTGCTTGCATCCATTATATTAAAAATCCATCTAGGTTATCTTCAGTATAATACATTGTCATAGTAAAAAAAAATATTGCTAGCACATAGCTCCGCTACTGGGTATATAATGTATGAACATATACAGTGTATTTTATCTCAGTTTAAAAGTACAGTATGCTATCACATTTCAAGTTTAAAACAAGAAAACAGGGTTGGAATGGGTGACTTTAAAACCTAGTCCACTATTGGCCCTCTATTGCTGCTGCAGGATATTGTCATGATAGAGTGAAAAATTGCTAATTGCTCATTGTTTTCTAAATATATTCTGTCAATATTTAATGTCTGGTGCAAACAATTGACTGCAAACTAGAGAACTCTTTTCTAGGGCTCTTTGTCTCTATGCGTCATTTGGTTATGGTACAAAGAATACTTACGTGACCAGTTATGAGTTAAATGCTTAAAAGAGTGAATCATGAATAATGGATACAACAGTGATAACATAGTAGTTATACTGTGATACTCATAGCGATGAACACAAAACCTTATCTCTATGGTGCTTGTGGCTTCATTTATATGTTTCTGGAAGATTAGAATTATTCAGTGCTTCAACAACAAATTGATAAGACAGATCCTGTCAAGATATATAGACTCCCTGTTCTTAACAAAAATGACAATTTCCACTTGTGGAACTTTCGACAGGATTTCCTCAGTTAAACTCTGAGGCCTCTCATGGTCAGTTCCAACAAGATCAGAGCTTAAGCCTAAAAAAGACTTTGTTGAGGTCAGGGTTGGGATCTGGGTCAGTTTGGGACTGTCTGTTGGGGGCCCCTGGGGGGGTAAGCTGGCTCAGCAGGTCCAGACCGGCACAGGGGCTCCGGGCAACGCAGCACGCCCCCTCAGGGTTTCCCCGTTCCTCGATGGGGCTGCCACTGACACTGCCGGCACCAGCTGTGGTCTGAGAGAGTCTCTGGAGCCGCAGCCTCTCCTGTGCCTGCTTGGCCCTGTTGGCGATGTAGCGCACCCTGCTCTGGCTCCGGGACGACATCCTCCTCAGAGGGGCCTCCTCTTCCTCCTCCTGGGGCAGTGGGGAAAAGTCGCGAGCCGTCAGGGGCTCCACATCAGTCAGCATGCGCAGCTGCTCCGTCAGGTCCCCGGGCGGCCTGGGCTTCAGCGGACTCCCTTTCCGAAGCTGGTCCCTGGAGGGCCTGATGATGAAGCTGCGGCTAATGCTACGGTACTTGCTGTCAAAGTTGCAGGCAATGTCGTCCGAGGTCAAGTCCCCTAAGCTCTTAGACATGGAAGTCCCGGTGTCGAGGGAGCTGCTGGGAGCAGCGGCAGGAGCAGAGGGCCTCTTGGCCGTGGCGGAGGCGGAGGACGACTGCTTCAGTCCCTCCATGTAGAGCCTGCTCCAGGTGTGTCTCCTCTGGGTGAGTCTGGTGGGCGACTCTGTCAGTGCCTCTCTGGGGGTTCCGAGAGGCCGGGACTGGAGCTCGTCCTCTAGCTCCCCTTGGCGCAGGTTGGGGTTGGACTTTGATTTGCTGACCCGTGAGGTGGCATAGGAGGCGACGACTGAGTGAGGGTGGTTGGCCCAAGGTGAGCCTGTCCCACTGCCTGAGGGTCCACCCACGGCGCTGCTCAGACAGGTGAGGCTCTTCCTGGCCAGGTTGGGAAGGGACAGGTCGATCACCGTGTCACTGGAGGAGATGCTAGATGAGGAGGACACACTGTCTCGATGGCTGCCTGGCTCTAGCTTGCTCCAAAGTCGGTCGTTCAGGGTGGCATCAGTGCACACTTCCGGCACTGTTGACTGGCACTGCCCTGCCCCTGGAGCCACTCGCACATGTCTCTCACTTTTGGTTCTACGGATGGGCGTATTTGAGGAAGGAGGGCCAAACAGTGCTCTCAAGGCCTGAACTTTGGGAGGGCTGGGGACTAAAGAGTGTTGAGTGGAAGGGACAGCAGAGGATGGCTCTCCGTCAGTATTTTGGTCAGCATGTGGTGCCTCAACTGGAAGGCATTGTTCCTGGTACAGCACAGTGCCATTGCTGACCCAGGGATCTTTACTGGACTGGGAGGTGGGAGGTTTCAAGTCTGAGTCTGGTGCCTGGCTTGAAGGGAGTGGAGTTGCAGGGACAGAGGAGGCCCTGTGAAGGAAAGGGGGATGGCTGTTGCTGCCCCTTTCATTAACAGGACTCTCTCCCTTATTATTGGGAACACTGATTAATGCAGTGGACGACATGTGATGTGCTGGAGAGGGGGCGGAGCGAGTGAAGCGTCCATCTGTTGCTTCCTCTGTGATTGGTGGAAGGGGAGGGAGTGGTCTCTGCACGGAGGAATGGTCTGTGGAGAGGAAAAGCACAACAGAGACAAACATCAGCATGTGCACGAGTGAGAACAAATTATCAAACTTGGTTCATTATGATGACCTGCGTAAACTTAGTACCCTGACATTATGCATGCCTTCTGATGCTAAAACTGACCAAAGCTGGACTTCAGTATACCACCTCAAAAAAAAACAATCCTTAAGCAACCTCAAAGCAAACCAACTGTCTATGTTCAGTTACACAAAAAAAAACTATGTACTAAGTTATTCCACCCTACAAGACACAAAATCCATATTTCTAGCATCTAAACAATCATGCTTCAAGTCACAGGTGAGTGCGTGATTCATAGGCACAATTACGATGATGACCTTCTGTAAGGCAGATGAGTAATAAACACAGTGAGGTGCACCTGCATGTGAACGGGAAGCTGGACATGAAGGCCAGAGGAGAGAGAGGAAGGTGAAACAGGCGTTCAGGGAGAAGGGGAAACAGTGAGGCTTCATTCAAGGGTTCTCTTTACCTGGCTTTGGTCATCCCCTCAATTCTGCACTAGGAACAGAGAGAGCGTGCAAGAGGGACAGAAGGAAAGAGGACTTTAGCACAAACAGGGAGGGATTAGAGAGAGAGAGAGTGGAGAGAACAGCACTAAAGCTGAAAGACACACAAAATTAGATGTCAGAGTGAAATTGGAAGCACGTGACAAAAACTCAACATTCAAATTGTGAAGAAAAAAACCTAGTGTTAGCAGAGGGACAGTGAGTGTGAACAATGAGCTAGTCGTTAGTTTGTGTTTGTGACGTGACCGCTGATGAGGGCCATAGTAAAGCTTTAGAAGTTTCATTTGTGGGAGCAGAGAACCTATGCCAGCTGTATGCAGCTGATGACAGGAAACATAGAACTTTCTTTCCACAGCAACTGTACGGTAAAGACATTGTCACACAACTTTGTGTGGGGAAAAGCTAAAGGACTATTAAGGTGGTGTCCCCATGTTGGCTTCTCCACAAAGCTGTGTTTGCTTCCTCCAGGATGTGGGTTGGGAGCTGTGGTTGACACGTTATGCACAGTAATAAGCTTGTGAATTAGTTTTTTTTCATAACGTATGTAACTATTTAGACCCTATTGCAGATTATTTACTTTTACTTACCATATTTTTCATCTGTCAGGTGGTTCAGGTATGTCAGAGGGACAAATAAGCACACTTATCACATAACTAAATATAAATGCTTCTGTATACACTATTTACTGTTACTTTGTATTACAGTACTTTGTTTACTTTTTAGTGACACTATCTCTCATAGAATTATATTCTACTTGGATTTTATGGGTTTTTGGAGCGAACTAGCGTGTAGACTAGATTAAAGAACTAACAAGAACTGTAGGATGAGGCAAGGAGGACATTACAGGTCAACAGTTGGGAAACTACACTAGAAGGGAAGGGGCTCTGGGGATATGGAACAACAAGGTCTTCGCTGCTCCGTACTAAGACAGACCTGCTACGACAGCAAGCAAACACACGCGGGGTGACTTGGCTAAGGAGTCTACACCCGTTCTACCTTACCAGCAAAGAACATGGGGGATTTGCCGCGCAGTTCGTCCATTTTCTGGGCAAAGAGGGCGTTCATCTCTCTCTGCAGGGTGCCTACAGCTCGCTTGCGACTGTCGATGACGGTGCGTGACGGCAGGGCAGAAGGCAGCTCCAGGCTGCTCAGGCTGCTCAGACTGTCACAGCTGCTGGCTTCACTCAGCCACAGCTCACCCTCCGCCGTGCCCTCGGTGAAGGGGTTGGACACTGTGCTGAGGCCGCAGGCCGTGCCATAGTTTGGTGGCGGCAGGCGCTGCCAACGCAGACTGTGCCTGGACTCAGGCAAGAGGGTTGTTGCCGGAGACACAGAGGAGGTATTATGGCGGCGGGGCATACTACACGAGCGGGCGCACCTCACATTAGGGTCAGGGTGGGGACGTTTATCAAGAGTTTGCATGGCTTTGGCTTTGGATCTGGGGAATGGAATAGGCCGAAACAAAGCCTGGGGTTTGTTTAAGGGCTGGGCCTCTGCTTGGGACTTGGTCTGAGGCAGGGATTCAATCTCTGGCTGGGCAGCCATGGTCTGAGGCTTGGGCATAGGCTCAGGTTGAACCTGCCTTAAAGCTGTGGGGGAGCGGGAAGCTCTCTCCTGCTTCTCTTTACCTCTCAGTCTGTCTGCTTTCCTTTCTTCCGCTTTGGACCTCCTCTCCACCTCAGGGCTCTCCTTAGAACCGATCACACACTTTATGCAGTTGGAAGAGACCCCCATCTTGCCTGTGCTACTGATGGCCACACGGGCGAACACACCAGGCTTCTCCTCCAGGGGGTCCTGGAAGCGCAGGCGGTTTGCCCGCCTCAGCGGCTCGCTCATGGGGCCTCGCAGGAAGCGTGCGGGGATCTTACCTTTGCCCTCTTCAGGGTGGAAGGCCCCATTGGTGCTGTGGTCCCAGGGGCCCGGGCCTTGGTGCTGGCCGCCGTCTGTGCTGGACGCGTCACTGTGGTTGGGCGGCGGGGGCTGGGAGGAGGTGACGTCACGCTCCTCAGACTCCCGGTCCTCGCTGGCGCCCTCTGAACTGTAGTCTTTGGTGTCGATGGCGATCTCCGGGAAGCCCTTCTTGACCTTGGGCTGTCCCTTGGTGGGGGCGCTGGCTGTGCGGCGAAGGAGGTGGACACCAAATGGGTGCTTACGGCTGTGCTGTGCAACAGCATGGCTGTCTAGGGAAGACTGCTTTGGGTTTCTGTGAAACAGCCCTTTTATGCCGCTGGCCACCTTGGCCTGCAAACAAGACAGAGAGTAAAACCTGCATATTAAACTGGCACACATATAAAGCCTTGGGGTGTCTGCTGTTACTATTTAAAATCCCTAAGTGAATTAATATACTGAGATACAATACAGAGAGTCTTTAGTCTAGCATGACCAGGAGTGACTGTTTTAGTAAGATGACAAATGAGGGAAGGTACTTGATTATTGATCAAAGACATGCTTCAATATTCAGGACAGATACTGGATGCAAAACAAACTACATATACCACTATAAATATCTGTCCATGCAATATTCATCCAGAAATGTGGTACGACCAGTAATCATACTTTTTTTTTTTACATCAAAAGGTTAGATGACATCATATTCTATCAGCGTTTCTTTGATAGAATGTCACCTGTCAAAATAATCTATAGATTTCCAAAGTAAACCCCTAACTGCTGAAAGCCTGTATTTGAATAAATATGTTAAGTATGATTCTGTGAAATTACTAGAGCCAAACAAAGGTTAGTGATTCATGCGCTGCGGCTAGATTTAGCACATGCGCCTTCACTGCATCTGCGGAGGGTTAGGCTATCGAGTTGTTCATCAGATATAGAATGTAATAGACAAGCTCTTCAGACCATCTCAAACTATTTCTACAATGCAACTGTGTGACTGGGTTCAAATAAGGAAAATGCACTCCTTGGCACAAATGATTACATAACTAATTTAATTTCCAGGATAGTCAACGACAACTTAAAAGATGCGATGGAAAAAAAGTGTACTGCACACAAACGATGAAAAGCACAAGATTCCAAATTCTGACACCACAGCACAGTGAGTAGGTGTGGCCTGCGTCCATCCAGACTGTCAGACGTGGGTGGAAGGTTAAAGGTCACAATGGATGTGAGGATGGCAATGAACAGTGACCTCTGACACAGAGATAAGGTGACAAACAGAATGAGGAAACTCTTCACTTCAGTCACTCGTACCAATGACAGTGGGAGCTCTACTAACATGCTTCCTCCAATACACAACCTGATCACTGTCAATCAAAACAACACTACCAGTATAGTACCAGTATAGTACCAGTATACCAATATACTATATAGTGTACCACGATAAATTATACCTCTTCAAGGAACATGCCACACATTTACCTGTGCCCAAGGCTAACAGTCTATGGATATTTAACACTTGCCTAACTCCACCCCAGCTTCAATCATGGAGAAAACACTGCATGTCTTAACATCTAACACGAACAGTTAAAAAACAAGACGAATACATGCTTCTTCTTGTTTTCTCTCAATGCTTCAAACTAAATAAGTTCCTGACTAATGTACAAAGCCATCCAAATGATGACAATGACAAAAATCCATTGTGGTTTTCCACATCAGTTTTAGCAGATGCAAAAGAAATAGGACCAGAAACAACAAAAGGAAACAGATCCGATCCTGTAGTCCTGCGACACTGAATCCCCCTGCAGTGCATCACAATGACTTATCTCACTCCTGACAATGACAATACACAAGTCTTTATCTAGCATCACTTTCTACAATCAATCCACTCTTTCCCCTGTAGCTTTTTTATTCTATCTCTGCCCCTTTCTCTCTCTTCTTTCCCACAACTCCAGATACAGGTTAGTGACATTGGATCTACTTTCGGTCAATGACGATGCGGGCGAGTCAAGCTGTTCACAGTCACGTTCGCAACTCATGTGGGGCATGAGTTGGCCTTTCTGAAGGTTTGCGATTGGCTGGAGGAAGGGAGGTGGAGTCACTGGTGTGGGGGCGGGAAGAAGAGTTGGGCACATGCAAGATGCTGATTGGGTCTCACTACACCTGAGTTCTGAGTGGCACCTTCAGCGCTCCTAATAATTTCCTGCCACTAACTGCAGCATTTGGACAAAGAGGGGTCCACTGAAATCACAAATAAACAGGGAGGGAGAGACAGAGTAAGGAAAAAGCCTTTGAGAGAGAAAGGGAGTTAGAAAGAGAGAGAAAGGGAGAGAAGATGCACATATAGCACACATAAGTCACTGACGACAAAGACAAAAATATTTAAAGACCAAAGATTAATATTAGCGGTTATTTCCAGTATGGTGGTCTGGCGTACTATGGCTTTTATATAAAAGATGCATTATGATAAACTGAAATAAAATAGTTTGAGTGTAAATAGTTGAATTTCAGTCTCAGGCAGATGGGCAGATGGATCCAGTGGTTATCCTCAGGAAGTGCAGCTTACTATACAACATGACCCTGACCTCAATGCTACGCTTTAGGGATTTATGGCTGTATACTGTAGGGGACAAATAACAAGACAGTGGGAAAAAGAGATAGCTAAGAGTTGTTGTTTTTTTAATTCCAGGTGTCTCGACACAGAGGAAACACTAATGGGACAACAGGCAGGACTAAACTTGCTGTCTCCTTACTACAGATTAATGATCAAAATGAATGAGTCCTTGTTGAATCATTCCCCTCAATTGCCTGCAACTGACTAACCAAGGAAGACTAATAAACCTTATTGATCTTTCAATTATTCTGTCAAAGTGAACTGCAACAGCTCTCATGTCTTCATTTATATCGATGCTTAATTTGTCAGCTTCCCTTGAGGGTACAGATTAAATCTTAATTTCTAACAACCCGTTCAAACTCGATGAAAAGTCCTTTGAGTGTGAGATACTTTTTAATGGTACTTATCTTGTCCATTGAGACAGACTGCGTAGAACATATAAACAGTGGTGGATATAAACAGTGGTGACACCTGGCAGGCCAGCCATGCGTGCGCTAATACATGAGTACCTACCTTACCCGTGATGTCATTCACAGCTACGTGAACAAAGATGGAAGCCTCCTCCATACCTTCCAGATACACGTGGCGGTAACCTTTAGCAAAAAGAACAACCACAAAAACACAGCATCAGAAATTATTACTGCAACGAGACCTTGTTTTCCCTGAACAGATGCTGAGCCTGCATGAGGACTGGGTGGTTTTCTAGAAGGATCCAGCTCGTTTCCATTACCTGGTAACATGCTGTTGAAGGCGATGGTGCGCTGGCCGATGAAGTCCTGGCCGATAGGGTCGTGGTCCCACACAAGAAAGCGGACCAGGGCCAGCTCTGCCATGTGGAGGGTGAAGACCAGCGTCTCCTCCCACATAGGGTTAAACCCTGGACGAAGGGGGAGGGGGGGAGGGAGGGAGGGAGTAGGGAGGCAGAAAGGGAGGGAAAGGACAAAACAGGGTAGAGCCAGAAAAAGGAAGGGCAGCGAAAAGCGAGGGAGGCAAGAAGATGAATCAAATAAAGACAGGGGAGGGAAGGTTAAGGGAAGGGGTCGGGGGGGGGGGAGGGGGAGAGGAGAGGGGGATATATGGAAGTGGAGAGTTGGAGAGAGTAAAGCAGAGAGGAAGAGGGGAGATAAAGGAGTGTGAGAGGCGGTGAAGAGGCAGATGGGGGGGAACAGAAAGCAAGAGAGGACAAACAGGGAGGGAGAGAAAGGTGAGTGAGAAAGCTGGCTCAGCTGGTATAAATAATTCAGACTGTGTGTGTGTGTGTGTGTGTGTGTGTGTGTGTGTGTGTATGGCTGCATAGGCTTGCAGGGACAAGACTGTCCATGCACAATTGAGGTGCCATCCTCATTCATAATACATCACACACACACAGAAACAAAGCACATGTATCATTCCCTAGCCACACACACACACTCATGGAGCCTCATGTCTAGATCACACAGAACAGCACACCAAAAGGGCAAAATACCAAGTCACTCAGGAGCTGTTAACAAATCAAGATAATCATGTATTCATGTAGCAGCATAGGAATTAATTTAACTTACGAAGTCTTGATCAGTCAAAGTGCTCTAACCACATAAACCCTTCCCCGGATTCTCAACCAGTTATATAAGCTTTTATATAAGATTGCAGGGCCCACATTCATATCCGCTTTGCTCACCATTGTCATCCACCACCCTAGTCTGCTCCTTGCAGCAGTCCACTGGCAGACCAATGATCTCCACCTCAACAAAGGGGTCGATGATCTGAGGGAATACAGGACAGCAACATCTGCATTCAACACCCAGACAGGACTTTGGCAGAGGTCAACTCTTTTCAGTGTGCAGGACTGTGTGTGAGTGCGTGCGCCTGTGTGTTACCTCTCCTCTGTCTCCCATCATGGAGTCTTTGGGTTTGGGCAACTGCTGCCCACTGATGATCTTCAGCACCAGCTGCTTCTTCATCTGACCCGGTAGCGGGTCCTCCATCATAGGGTTAAAGGCACCTGGGGGTGCAGAAACAGCAAGGCTTAACGTTGCGTCGCTGTAGAGGTGTTCAGAATAACACATGCATCTGTCTGCCTGCACTCCCAGCCAGGCTGAGAGACCCGGCAGCACATGGGTGAGGAGGCTCACCTTCACACATGCACGCAGGCTTGAGGATGTAGCCGCAGTTGCCGTTGCTGTAGAACTTGGCTCGGTTCAGCTGGAGAACGCGGCCCTCAGACTGGTAGTTCAACGCGACTGCGAGAGAGAAAGGCTGTCAGAAGTGGACGCCCCGGTGTCCTTTCTTACCCACCCGAGGATGGTGGCCTGATGAGGCCAGTTGGGGGGGGGGGGGGGGGGGGTGCTCCCCTCCTTCCGTGGGACTCCCTTACCCAGGTGGCAGCCGGCGTTCCAGAAGGGCTGGGGGTTGAAGTTGGAGGAGTCCACACGGTAGGAGGACGGGTAGATCCGGGAGAGCTGGCGCTGGTTGAAGTGGGTGAAGCCAGCAGGTTTCTGCTGCATGATCTGATGGGCCTTGGTCTCACTGAGGGACGACACCTGCCAACTGCAGCTGGCTGCTGCTCATCCGTACATGTTAAAGAACAAAACAATGTCTTCAGTTCGCTGGCATTAAAATTACAGTACTATGCCCTCTGTGAGGAATGCAGGGACCAACATCTGGACATTGTCATAAGGACTTGTGATGCTGGGAGGAAGGAAAGTCCCTATGGACCAATAAGGAACCGTGCAGGGGAGGGGAGAAAAAGAAACAGAGACAGGTGAGAAAGAGAGACGTGCTCACCTTGTGTCTCGATGTCACAGACCCCCACTGACTTGGTGTACTTGACCAAGTCTGAGAGGGCTCTGGACAGCTTCATGGTCTTCTTCTTCCTGCAGGAGCAACCAAATGACAGGGGTGAGAACGCACAGCAGGCTGGGCCAGACAGGCTGGGCCAGTGGTGGCTCAGAGGCTGCTGAAGTACCTGCTGTGGTGGAGAGGGGCCTTGGAAGCACTGCTGGTGCTCTCCTGGTCTGTGTCTGTGTCCTCGAAGCTGGACGTCTTCTTAAGCTTGGTCTTTTTCTGCAGGGGGTCAGACAGCAGCTGTCATGCCTCAGAGTTAATGGCAGTGAGAAAATGAAGGGAGAACAAGGGAGAAGAGAGGGATGGGCAAGCAGAGCATGAGGGCAGAGGGGCAGGAGGAGCGTGAGGGCAGAGGGGCAGGAGGCAGCGTGAGGGCAGAGGGGCAGGAGGCAGCGTGAGGGCAGAGGGGCAGGAGGAGCGTGAGGGCAGAGGGGCAGGAGGAGCGTGAGGGCAGAGGGGCAGGAGGAGCGTGAGGGCAGAGGGGCAGAGGGGCAGCGTGAGGGCAGAGGGGCAGGAGGAGCGTGAGGGCAGAGGGGCAGGAGGAGCGTGAGGGCAGAGGGGCAGCAGGCAGCATGAGGGCAGAGGGGCAGGAGGCAGCGTGAGGGCAGAGGGGCAGGAGGAGCGTGAGGGCAGAGGGGCAGGAGGAGCGTGAGGGCAGAGGGGCAGGAGGAGCGTGAGGGCAGAGGGGCAGGAGGCAGCGTGAGGGCAGAGGGGCAGGAGGAGCGTGAGGGCAGAGGGGCAGGAGGCAGCGTGAGGGCAGAGGGGCAGAGGGGCAGCGTGAGGGCAGAGGGGCAGGAGGAGCGTGAGGGCAGAGGGGCAGGAGGCAGCGTGAGGGCAGAGGGGCAGAGGGGCAGCGTGAGGGCAGAGGGGCAGGAGGAGCGTGAGGGCAGAGGGGCAGGAGGCAGCGTGAGGGCAGAGGGGCAGGAGGAGCGTGAGGGCAGAGGGGCAGGAGGAGCGTGAGGGCAGAGGGGCAGGAGGAGCGTGAGGGCAGAGGGGCAGGAGGAGCGTGAGGGCAGAGGGGCAGGAGGAGCGTGAGGGCAGAGGGGCAGGAGGAGCGTGAGGGCTTAGGGGCAGGAGGAGCTGACCTTGCGTTTGGAGAAGCTGCCCATGAAGGACCTGCCCAGGCGCTTGTTGGTGCCGGGGTTGGCCTCATCACCTGTGTCTGTTCCATCCTCACCTTTGTCCTACAGAGCAACAACACCACAACTCAGAACTTCCCGTCCAGGCGTAAAGATACACAGTTCTTGCAGAACATGTTTTACATGACCAAATCTACTTCCAAAACACACACAGACAAAAAGACAGCTGTAATGGTGTTTACTTGATGTATGTTGTCATGTCTCACAAGCTAATTAGCCTTGTAATATTTGTAGAGAAAGTCATTAGTGTTTGGGCGGTGAAATAACAAACGTCAGTACCACACAATGCATTCTGGGTGACAATCTGCACTGTTTCAGGCTCATGGTAATCATGGTGTGGGTGTGTGTTGATAAAGGACTTAAAGGAGAATAACAGAGATGCAAGATCAACTAACTAACCAGCCCTCCATAGATCATGTAGGCATATTTCAAATTACATTTACATATGTGATACTGTAATAGAAAATGACTTTCTTTAATGTCTATAATATATATTCTTTTATATATATAATATATTATAATAATATTTTTGGGCCTAAAAAAGGTTTTAACTTATGTTAAGTTAGAATAAACTTTTGGCCTAAGTATTTCAGTTTTCACTTACTTACCTAATGACTCAACAGGACTAATCTCTTTTCATTCCAAAAATTGTACCACAGTACATTCGCCTATATGAAAACATCCTGCAGATAACACCTATTGAATATGGATTGGGTTAACATGTGTGGCAATGGCTTTGCCACACACGTGACTGTGTGGCAACATAACTGTTAGACCCAAGTTCCTCTTTCTTGTCTTCAGCTGTAATGAACATCTGTATTAAGTTCTGCAACACTTTTCCTTTTTGACTTCTTGCATACTGAAGAGTTCCTCTTTTGATAGATACAAACAAAGTATATATGGAATCACCTGGATCTACCGTTTAAAAGAGTGCTCAGATAATGTCCTGTCAGGCAACCCTTCTTTTGCATAGTTTTAGAACTGCTCCTTGCTGCAGGTTTCTCCTGATCTCAAACCTTTAATTCTAAAATTCTACCACAGTACATTCGCCTATATGAAAACATCCTTCAGATAACACCTATTGAATATGGATTGGGTTAACATGTGTTGCAATGGCTTTGCCAAACATGTGACTGTGTGATAATATGACTGTTAGACGCTGGTTGTTATGTCGACACACCAGGTATTCTTCACCGCAAGTTCCTCTTTCTTATCTTCAGCTCTGTCTTTTGTGTTGAACATCTTGGGTTAACACGTGTGGTAATGGTATGAAAACAAACCAATGTTCTGTTCTGCCCCTCTGCCCTCACAAACATTGTGGTGTGATGGGCACGTGCTGTAGACTTGCAGGCTATACTACTGAATGAGAGGTCAGTTTCAGTGTGTTTTAGGCCAGAGGGTAAGGAGAGGTCAGCCAGGCCATGGGTCTACCTTCAGGGAGCCCTTGTCAGGAGCCTTCTCCGAGGGGGGCAGGGCAGCTATGGTGAAGCTATCAGGGTCTTCCCTGTCTCGGATCTTAGACTCCTTCATCAGGTTGTCCAGCTTCTTCTTGGCCAGGTTCTCCACTTGCTTCCTGTTGACTGATGTCTTGGATGATTCAACAGAGGAACAACAGGAGTGCCGGAAGAGAGAGAGAGAGGGAGAAGAACACATGTAAGGAGACAGTGTGATACAACCAGATCAACTGTCTATGGGAGAGAACAAGCTCAAAATAACATCTCAGCAGAAAAGAACAAGAACGTTGTCCAATTCTGGCCTCAGTGACCAGAACAAAAAGGCCATGCAATATCCTATTATCCAGCAGGAATTACAGCACAGACAGCATGGAGAAAAGCAGATGTATGTCTATGCATTGCACCTAATGAATGACTAATCCATTGATTACGCATGAGCATGAGTTTGATAGAACGATGGTCTTGCGCCGTTGCTTGTCTCTGACCACTAGATGGCGCCGTTAAACAAACCAACCATGTCCATAAACAAACTTGGATGGCTGTTTTGCGCTCTTCGATCCATGCAACATCCTAACATAGTAGTAGGACTACTGTCAGGCCTCATTTATAGGACACCTAGGGTTCGAAACACTAGAACATCTTCTGGAACTTGTGGAACTATCCCAGTTCTGACAGCATGACTTTCCACCAAAGTTCCCGGCCGGAGTTCATGTTCAAGAGACAAGCCGTCCATTACAAACACAAAGTGCATGACAGAAGACCGTGTTGTACAGTACCTTCCACTTTGGAATGAGGAAGAAACATTGAAAGGGGGGAAAGGCCGGAGGACAGACAGGAGGAGAGAGCGAGGGATGGAGAGACAGGAGAAAGAAGATTGATGAGAGGTAAAAGGAGGGAACAGAGAGACAACAGGGACACCCTGGAACGATGGAGATTAACTCACACTTGAGACATCAGTCATCTATGACAGTCTCTTATGCATTCACTGGGTGTCTTGCGCATTCAACACAAACTCAGACACACAACACACACACAGCACACTCTAGTGCATCTCCAATCAAACACATATCCGACAATATATCACAAGGATTACAGTAGTATAGATTTAAACAGAATTGACGCTAGTGTGACAAGACAAAAGAGGAAAGGATGAAGAAAGTCATACATCTCCATTCATCAGTTTGCAGTCGTCCTCCATCTCGTCCGCGCTGTCTTCGTCCGACACATCGCCCTCCTCAGCGTCCTCGTCGATGTTGGGAGGGAGCTTCTTTCCCTGGGTAACATAAGAGTGGTTAACCTTCTCCCCACCGGACTCAAGAGCCAACCACAATACTAACGTGTCAACACAGGTGGACGCAAGCAGAGCCTGGTTCAGACACAATCAAATGGGGGTCGGGGGGGGCATGCAGTGGCCTTATCAACATACTTAAATATGTATACACTGTACAGACTTTCTGTGTCGGAAAGCCAGTAGATAGGTCTCAAAGTCTTCAATCCTGTCTGTGGTCTCTACATTTACATTTATTCATTTTTCTAGTCTCTGGTGATGTCTAGTGTCTAGGGAGTGTAAACATCCTGTGATTCAAGGAGTGTTCGGCTCCATGGTATGAGAACGTGTGATTAGCCCCGCTCGGTTTCTCCATAAGTAAATGAAGAGGCCTTGACTGGAGCATAAGCAGGCACCTGGGACTTCTGTGTGCCAAAGGAATGACAGGTAAGTGCACGGCAGGTAAGTGGACGGCTTGAAAAAGGGCATGAATGGTGGGTGTGGAGGGCGCTTGAAAAGATGTAACAATGATGAATGAAAGGGTGCAGAAAGCCAGGGATCGATGCGGAGGTAAAGCCCCAGCGCTCGCTGCTGCCACAGCCATAGATTTCCCCTGGATTTAACAAAAGAGGGGGTTGGTTTGATTCTCCGCAATCTTCGTCCTTCCTAGTGCCGCCCTGTGTCGCTGGCAGTGATTGTCTGACGGCACCGGCCACAGAAAATCCCCGGCATGGGACTCGTGGTTCTGCTACAGGTCGATGTGGCAGCATTCAGAGTCGAGTAAAAAGGTTTTGTAAGGGTTGCCGTGGGGATATGGAAGATGCTGTTTTGTGCGCCACACAAGAGGCTCCAACAGACAGCATTGTGTGCTGTGGACACACACACCCTCATACAAGAGTATGGAGCAGAAGTCCTAGCGTGGCATCCTCTCAATCACTGATCAATTGATGTGTTAAAAATACAATATATGAAAACAGGGGCATCTATGAATTAGAGCTCACGGCCTAAGTATGTTTAAGATGAGCATATTTCCTTGAACTCTCTTCAATTCAGGAGGTAAGAAAGCTGGTCAATTTGCACAGCACTAATGACCCTTTCTCAGTTCCTATTTCAGAGCAGGACAGCGAGCACTAAAGTCTAATACATCTTTGCTAACTGTTAGACTGCAGCGGCGCTGCAACTTTGGACAGGATGAACAAAGTAGCTTGTGGGTCCTGCTGTTCCGCAGCGCCGAGCTCACTGACCCGTGCTTCTGTAGCAGTCTGATGTGGACCAATTAGTTCAAAACAGCCTGTGGCCCAGAGTCAAGCTATCAATAGGAGATGCCTGCGCTCCAGAGCGAAATGAGAACCACGTCCACTTCAACGGTTCAGGAACCCCCCACCGACCCATCAGCTTCTACGCTACACCCTCCCTGTGTGCAGCTACATCAGGGGAGCACAGCCGTCTGTCACCAAATCCTCCAGACAAACAGGATGCCAGTCCCGTTACCTTGACCAGGATCTTGCCCCTGAGGGTGTAGGGGGAGGGCAAGCGGCCGGACTCGTCTGCCTTGATGCTGGAAAGATCCAGCTTGTCCCCCAGAACCTCCACCAGGTACTGGGCCATCTTCTTCTGCTGTGGAACACTGCAGTGGTTCTCTATGGAGAGGATGACTGGGAACCTGTGGATACACACCACATTCCATCAGAACGCAATGTCTGTTTACTGGAAGGAAGCAAACACTTGAGTCGAAGGGGACAACGAAGCAAAGTTAATTCCAGAATAAATCAATAAATAAACAGTTCCTCTTCCTCTGCTCCAGTGTTCTGCATACTGTAGACACGAAGACCTCAATCAAAGGGGCGTTGATCAACATAAAAGTTTCATTTATATGTGGCAGACAAGATTTCCATTCCAATCATGTTACCTCCAACCCACCGGAAGGATCTTTTGAAAATGTTTCAGAAAACATCCTTTGATAATGAACACACTCCTTCACCCATCCATATCTTGCAATTATCTGCAGACTGCATTGCATTAAATATTGCTCTTAACACACACAAAGGCTCACAGTCACCGACAAATACACATAAAAGCCAATGTTCCGCCAAAGCTTCATTTCAGTTGTGAGATTGGGTCTATAAATAGCAACTCTTTGCAGCAAACTCCAGATTGTGTGCATCTTGATAGCATTGTCACCTTTAGCGGAGTGCCTTCCCAGTGAGGAAGCGCACTTCGTGTGAAATAGGTGTGTGATAGTGTGTGAATGTGTGTGTATGTATGTGTGAGTGTGTGTATGTATGTACAGTGTGTGTGTGTGTGTGTACGCATGCATGTATAGGTCATGTGAAAACAGTCCAGGGAACTTTCCACCTCCCAGTTCTGAGAGGCAGAAAGGAAGAAAATCTACTTCCACACAAAAGCCCTTTCAGAAACAGATGTGGCTTTTACAAAGATATGTCACCATGATATGTCACATTGATACACACAACAGAAAATCACACTGTGTGCCATTGACCTAGGGCATAAAAGTATGGCTGATAGTGACCCTGGAATGACAACCAGTATGGATATCCACAATACTGAAAACCGGGAATCTCCTATAGTGTCTACTTGAATAAATTGTTAAATAAATAAAATAAATAAAAATAAAAAATAAATTAAAAAAAATAAATATAGGCCCAAAAGGTCTTGTGACTGTTAATGAAACTGTATGATCTATTGGCCTTTTATGGCAGGAATGCAGAAAACATCTGTTGGAAAAACATCTTCTGCCTCTGTAAAACATTTTTACACTGAACATTTGGATGATATACGGTGGCTTTCTGCATCCAGGATGGTGGGAGGGCTGCTGTGAAGCTGCAGTAACATTCACATGATTATTCCCATCAAATTCAAGAACATTAAAACACCATCCAGGATGAAATGGAATCCCAAGCCTCATTCTCTCTGATCTCATGGGTTTAAAATGATTCTGTCTTTTTTTAAGAGCAACCGTAATGCAAAATGACAGGGCACCTCAACATAATTTGCAAAATGCCATAAAGGCAACTTTTGTTCAATTTTTTCCCCCTTTCTCCGTAAACGAGTCGAAATCCATCAACCTTGCAGCTGGAGTAGAATGGCGTTAGGAGGAAAAAAATGTGCTGATTCTTTTCTGTCCACTTACTCGTTTTTCACAAAGGCGTACTTGTTGATGGTCTCGATTACATCCTTAAACAGGATCTTGGAGGTGAGGGTGTATCCATGGTGAACAATAGGCTCTCCATCCTGGCCATCCCAGCAGTCCACTGTGGAGAGGGAATGAGGCAGGCAGACAGGAGTACTGTGAGATGAAGCTCTGTGTGTGTGAGTCTATGTGTATGTCTGTACATCTCTGTGTGTGTACTTATGTGTGTGTGCGTCTGTGTCTGCGTCTGTGTGTCTGTGTGTGCGTGAGCGCAGTGCCACACCTTCCACACAGCGGCAACCGGCCTGCAGCACCCAGGCGTACATATCCACCCTGGACTGAGACATGAGCTGGTCTCCCATCAGGTAGGTGTTGTGGGAGGAAGCGATGAAGTAGTTACACAAAGGCAGAGTCATGTCCTGGTTGACCTCGTAGTGGTCTGGGTTGAAGATGTCCCCAGCAGGACTGCGCATGTAGTTGGTGAAGCCTGAGGAAGGAGACACTCTCAATATTTCACTTTCCCAGGTCTAAGGTTTAGCAGCGTTACTGTGAACCATGGCATAATAAGGGAGAGAAACTATGTAAACACGGTTTATCATATCAGCCAAAAATCTATTATGGATTCACATTATTTTCAACCATATGATTTTTGGGGAATATTTAAATACATTATACACAGAAGAACTATGCTAAGTTGTTTTCTCTGAAACCCAGTTCCAGAATCCCTGCAATATATGTGATAAATGAGAAAGATTGGGCCAAAAAGTACTTACCATCAATACCCAGAACTCCCTGTTTCTGGTTCTCAGAACAAGGCTCAAATTTGTTCACAATCTCATGACAATGGTCTTTGGTCACCTTGGTCATCTAAAAATGACAGAAAACACAAGATAATTTACAGAAGCATATAGCACGTTCCCCATGAAAATAATGTTTCCAAGAAAACAACTACAATGAGTTGTTTGTCACAGTTCAAGCAGTCTTAAACCAATTAGGCAGCTTCCTCTCAGGCTAGTTCTGTTCCCATCCCTGCACTGGAATCCGCTTTGTCTCCTGGACAGCTGGCTTTTTAAACCGGATCATTGGTCGATCAGATTCCCATCTATGTCAATCATCGTCAGTGGATGCTGTTTGGGTGGGAGGAGGGGGGTGGTGGGGCAGGTTTCCCAGTACTGGACTCATACTGATTCACTATGGGAAGGATTAATGCTGGAAGACAGGCTTTGGCTAAGTAGCTTGCTGTGCTTAATGGGTGGAGACAGTGTTTTGATCACAAAAAGCTGGCAAAATACAAATTCTACTCTCTTTTATAACACTTTCCCCTAGTTACTTTTAGAAGCTGGCCAGACTTTCCAATACTTTTTGACATCCATTATGCCCAGATTGTGGTTCCTTATCATAAGCGTAGCCTTTTAGTTGTGGGGATAAAATATTGCTAAGAATGCATAATGTTCCGCTTGAGGTTTGAATTTGAATTATTATCACGAATTAAATAATATGTATTTTGAAAGATTAAGTAGACCGGAACAATCCTATTTTATGAGAGACACTGAGCCTTATGATAGCAGGAGTCAACTCCACTGCCTGTTGGCTCTGTAGCAGGTATGTCACCTTAAAAAACACAATTTTGGGGAGTTACTATCACATTTACTTTGCCGAAGAAACACTTGCAACAATTAGAGAAAATACAGCCTCTGAAACATGCTGACAGCCACTACAGTCTCCAAAAAAGAGAACATTTAGTTTCAGTTATGTATATTTAAGTGCAAAGTGCATTCCAGAGAAAACAAAAATGAGGCTTACATTTCTTTTTTTATTTCCTCAGGGTAAACCATTAGAGCAGATGCCCGTATTTTATTCCAAAGAGGTTAGAAATTCATTTGAAGTGGTGGTGGTGCTAATTTGACAAGCTACATTGGGGCCCATGTGTCTGCAATTTACCCACGGCTATTAAGCTTTCCTTAAGGCCCCCACAGTCAATCTATTAGAGGCCTGTCTGACACCGTGTGCGATGCCTAACAAGACACTCCTTCGGGGAGATTCATTTTAATTTGGGTACAACAGCATACTGGGTCTTGAGTCAGCGAAAAAACTTCAGGAACTTTGCAGAAACAGGGGTACTAGGTATTGATTTGCTTAACGTACAATATTCAGCTGGAGCTTAAGAGTTTGATGACAGGGGCATTTTCTGTCATGCCTTCTAACTAGATTTCAGCACTGTGAATGATGAGTCTTCTCAAAGCTGAACATTAGTCATGAAAATAATGATTTTCCTTTACAAATCAAGAAGATATTGTAACAGCACTGTAAGCTGCTATAAGCTTTATACTTCGACTCAGGAAACGCACAGTAAATTGCTATGTTTTCTCTGTGATCATTAATCTGCTTCACTCATGAAAGATGGCAATAAACAGGTGGCTGGAAGAAAAGGAGAATAAAGTTGTCGCTGAGAAGACAAGCTGCAACAGCACATGGGAGGCCGCATGGACACATTTGCATACAGGCTTGTTTCAGTATGTGTGTGTGTGAGTGTGTGTGAGTGTGTAACGGCGTACCTTCTGCTCCTGCTCCAGGAAGCGGGCCAGGTCGGAGGAGTCCAGGTGGTCTTTGTGGTTACTGTAGGTGAGCATGAGCAGGTAGAGGTCTCTGCGTGTGGACATCATCTTGTAGAAGGAGCAGAACTCCTCAAAGTCCAGCGTGCCCTGGTTGTCATCAGTGTCTGCCTCCTGGATGAACCAACACAGACAGTTCACATCATAGCTCTCTCCACTGAACACAAAAGAGACCAGATAGCTAAGGAGCAACTATATTCATACTATATTATATACAATGCTTAACAGGCCAGAACACTGACAAAAATAGGGACTTTAAATGGTAATTTAGGCCAATATAAACATGTGCATGTATTATAATTTTTGATTATATACAGTATATATAATTGTTATATGTTTATTAAATTATGTTATATATATAGTAATATACTATAATAATAATAATAATATTTAATTATTTATTTTTAAGCAAAGCTGTGCTGTTGAGCAGGGCAGCAGTAGATATTGTGGCCCTCAGTGGGTCATGGATGGCTGTCTGCTCTCTGAGCAGCTCCATATGCCAGACCTCCCTTGCAGAGGCAGCAGACTGCAGAGGGATGACGTGGGTGAGGGTGGGAGGTCGGCCCCGGAGCGGAACACACGCGTGCATGGTGGAGCTCACATCCACTCTAACTCGTCGGCTGACCTGCCAGTTCTCACACCACGCCAGATCCTGTACCAGGCTGACGCATGTACACTCACACAAGTACACACAGAGAATAACAAGACCCACTGCAGGACTGATCATTCTAACACGGTGGAAATGACACTTGTTCCTCAGCATGACTATCCTGTAATGCATGTGGGACATTGTGACACAGACGCTTACAGCCGCCGACTCACTTCTCCCAAAAGCTTTTACAGCACTTACACAGAACAAAATGGTACCAGATGACAATGTCGAAAAAATATATAGAAATTGTACATCCCACCACTATGACTTTCAAATAACAACGGTAGTCTCTTGCTAACAGTTTGTCTTGACCAGACAGGGGAACAGGCCCACATCACAGAGGATATGAATGCTAACGTGGCCCAGAAGACCGCCCAGAGAGACACCGATTTCAGAAACCAAACGATAAACATGAATCTAGCCTCAATCCCTCCTATTTATTATGCGAAGAGTACAGGCACTGGAGACATTTGCACATGGTGCTCTATTTTGGCACCGTGTTAATATGAATTCATTCATCACTTTGCTCTTCCGCTGCCTCTCCTTTCAGACTCCGGCACTTTTAGCTGTGATAAATCATTGAGCGGTTCTTCTTGAGGGCCCCTGGTACGCTCGGGACAGACCTCTGGCTAGTGCAGGCAACGGACCAGAAAGAGTGTTGCATCCGGTTGCGCTGCTAACGCATATGTACCTCTCTCCTCAGGAGCTCTGGGCAAAGCTCTCCAAAGAAATGGGAGTTTCAGAGGGACCCTGCTTTGGGTTCATGTATTACACTTTGCTGCTTAGCCTTTGAAAGGTTTCCCGCTTTCAATGGTGTTTCAGAAGGAACTGGAACAATGTTTCTGCAGTTTACTAGCTTCTGAGTGAAACAGCATGATCTAAAGTGGCCCAAAAAAATGATATGACAGAGTGCACTGCCTGTTCTATCCATGTTGCGTACATAAGAGGCAACTCCACTAATGTTGACGCTTGATCATGTTCTCCCACTGGGAAGAATCTGTAGTCTAGTCCAACCCTAGTCTAACATGAGTGTTTAAGCAAGTTTACCACCAAACATGCAAACACACACACACAAACTGGTCTCTGGTGAGTTCTCCAGTGTATTGCACCAGAGGCCATCTGTGGCCCTGTAGCACCATATGGGTGACCTCTCCACAGGATGCCCAGCTTATTGAGGGTCTGAGGTGAAGCGAGCAAAGCTAGCAGAGCTAGCATAGTTCCACACCAGCATTAGCAGAGCCCTTCGAGGCTACAAAGTCAACTGAGGAGCACTCAGAGCCAATGTTTGAAAACCGAAATGAACATTCTTTGTTCAACTCAATTAGCCATGACATTACTCGAGTATTGACTTCAAAATCAGCTTTTGAAGAGGTCACAGTCTTTTAAAACCTAGTATTTTGTTCTCTGAAGTTTTAATGGTTCAGGGAATTTAATTAATATTTTTGGTGAGAAAAGCTGTTTTAGTTTGTTGTAGCAGAATCGGTTCTTACTGCAACTAATAAATATAGGTAGCTGAGATAGTCAGCAACGTTAACAATTTTTCCAGGGCTTTTTTGCAACACTTACCAAACAAATTATATCCAAAATGAAAGATTTCACCCCTTCATCTTACAGCCAACTGTTGCAAAAACATAAGAACAAACCAAACCAGTCTCCCTCCCACACAAACTGTACAGTACATGTACACACATACCCACACACACAAACACACACACACACACACGCACACACACTATGGTAAAAGGCCACTGAGAAGCCCTGCTGTCACTGATAACACGCTCCTCTCCCTTTCAGCTTCCCCACCTCCCTCCTCCTCTTCCTCTCTGTCTGTCCATCTTTCACAACTCTGTCTCACCATCACTCACTCAACGCCACCAGCAGCTCTCACATAGAAGTGTGTGTGTGTGTTAGGGGGCATGCTGAGGGAATATAAGAGTTTGCTCCTACTTTAAGAGAAACAACACCACAGCAACACCACAACACATTAACTCCAAGAGTGGCACGTGACCAGCTGTCCTAACCACGGGACCAGCGTACCTTAAACATCTGCTTGACCTTCTGCCGGGGCAGGTTGACGTTGAGCTTGTGGAGGAGCTGCAGCACCTCGCTGATGCTCAGGCTTCCGTCGCCGTTTTTATCCGCCTCCGTGAACGTCTGCTTCAGCCACGTTGGCGCCGCCGCACGCTAAGGACCAATAGGAGACATGGAGGGTGCGCCACCGACTGGCCACACGGTCAACGGTTGTTCCTGCGTCCTTCCTGCCCCCCCCCCCCCCCCCCACCCCCCCACCCAAATAGGTTTGGCTCATGGCCTGCACTAAAACCTGATCGTGTTCAATGGAGCTCTCGCACTTTCTACATCAAAGCGGCTCTTTCAGCATCCCTGCATGTTGGTTGTGTGTCGTCTCCTTATAGAATGGAGCTTCGATAATCATCCCACAGTCTCAGGGAATCCAGACGGATACAGACGTGTGTATCAACCATCATACAGCATAGAGCCCGCTGTACATTAAGCTCAATTAAACACTGCAGCCTTCCTTGAAGACAATGGGATTCCCTTAGAAACATCAAAATATCCATTGATGTTTAACACAGCCGCAGCTTCCTGGTAGGGAGTCTAATAATAGATGGGCGCATCTGCGCATGTTTGTGACCATGTGACTCAAGATGTGATGGAAACTTTTGACAGCTTCGCTTGCCCTCCATTCACCAGCTTTAATGGTATGCCTGAAGAGCAGAGAGTGTGAGTGTGTGTGTGTGTGTGTGTGTGTGTGTGTGTGTGTGCATGTGAGTGTGAAAAGAAACTGAATTAATGTGTAGAAGTCTACAGGCACACAGGGAAAAATGGGCATGTGCGTTACTGAACTCTACATAAGAGTAAATTAGCTGGGTGTAGGAGCGAACACGGATCCCATTTACCCATTAGACACACATATATGGGTGTGTCAAACGTTTACAATGACCACCACCACAACCCACTCTTCAACCCCTCCACTCGTACCTAGCCTGCACCAACCCCAGCAGCCCTCCCTCCCCTCGCAGGTGAAGGATATTGGTCACGCGTGCGCTGCCTCTTAGCCAGACTGTCCTCGTCGCTGATGCCCGCCATCAGGTACTTGAGGCCGGTGATCCAGGTGCGGGCCTCCTCTCCCGTGCTGGACACCAGATCCAGGGACTCCATGTGCTCACCATAGTACAGGCTGAAGCAGCAGTTGGGGTCGAAGCTGCCTTCGGAGTAGCGCTGGAAGATCTCTGATTGCTTGCCCTCGCACACCTCCCGGAGGGAGTCGATGGAGACTGGAGGGAGGATGTAGAGGGTTGAAAGTATAGTTAGACTTCCTGGGGGGGGCTGGAGTTGAAAGGGGAGATAGAGGTCAGAGGGTCTTATAAGGAGAGGAAGGGATGACAAGCATGGTTATTTCCTAGGAAGATGAAACGAGAGGTCTTGATCATTATTGCCACACTGACATTGAAAAGCAAATTGGTATTCACATTTATTGGCCAATCAGGAACGGATTCTAGCTAATTAAAACTAAAATGGGAAGGAAGAAACTTGAGGAGGCAAAAACCATTTATATGGTTATCTTTAGCTACATTTCACTTCATTCCACTGGATTCGACGTTTTGCCCATTTTTGATATAACGAGCTTTAAACAACAATGGTTAAATAGTTCTTGCAATATATGTCAAAACTTAACTTGGAAGCCGTAATTATGAGTTCAGGCACTGCGATACAGCAAGAACAAAATTAGCTTCCATTCTACAAATGAGTATGCCCAAAGAGCTTCGCTATTAAGACAAAACACATACAGGACAGTAATGACATTTTACAGGAAGCGATTGCCTTGGAGTCTTTCATTAACGTTTAGCTTAGTTTGGGATGGGAGCAGACGGAGAATATAATGGGATTCCTACTCATGTCTCTGTAGCCAGTTGGCAATATAGCACTCCTCCCTACCCCCCCTCCCCACCCCCTCCTCAATATCTCACATGTGCACAATCGAATCCTAATGGCCTGGCTATGACAATGTACATTCATGCCACATGGCTCTTGTGCAAAGAGCATGAGAGCACTGTCATACTCAATCAGAACCTTTTACTACCGAGGATAAAGAACATACTCAACGAGGGATTACCTGTGACAAAGACTGGTATGTGCGAGTGTGTGTGAGTGTGTGTGTGTGTGTGTGTGTGTGTGTGTGAGGGTGTGTGTGTAAGAGAGAGAAACTTCTTAACCTCATCAGCCTCTCAGAGACCATATGGTCTCCCAGTTAAGAGCAGCATCAGTTCAACGCACACAGTGTACCTAACTGAGACGCACACTCAAACATGCACCTGCAAGGAAGAGCAGATGTTCATCTTTACAATCACCCACAGCTGAAATGAGTCATGTGCATACATACACATACACACACAATAACCCTTATACCTAATTTATTGTGCGTACACACTCATTTAAATCAGCTTACATGAAAAAAGTTCCACAGAAATAGAAGACTACATGGATCTCCCTCACACACTCTCTCTCACACACACACACACACACACACACACACACACACACACACACACACACACACACACACACACACACACACACACACACACACACACACACACACACACACACACACACACACACACACACACACACACACACACACACACACACACACACACCAACGCACACAGTATGCATGTCATCTCATTTTACCTGGATGAATGGGAAAATGAAACCTACTTAACTGAACAATGTCAACACACACTCGGCTGGATGTCATAGGTTCTGCCCTGCCACTGAATAACACATGCTGCGGTGTGTGCCACCTAAGTGTGACTGTGTCCATGGAAGTCCAGACCTAAATAATGCAGGTGAGCACATTGTTCACCACAGGTTCTGTGACCTCAGGCTACTGACAGGGTCAAAGAAGCCTGGTTAGAGAGAACTGTGTGTCCCACGTGGTGCTTCTATTGGGTGCTTGTCTCTACTGTATGTGGAGACTCCCCAGTACAATTCTGGCCATTCTTGACCTGTTTGTACTCAAGTCAAATAAATGGACTAGCTTTGGGCTGATACTAAATGCATGATGATGGAGGTAACAGGGAAGCTTGGCTCAAAAGAGAGATGTGACCGCGTGGAAACCAGAGTGTGGGTCATCAGGTGACTGGCTGCCTGCCAACTTTGGCTCAGCTAGCCACTCACCAGGCTGCTTCAAACAGCCACAAACAGAACAAGTGTGGTTAAGTCAAGTGTCACTTAAACCTGGGCCTCTACTGCCTGCCGAGGAGGGATGTGTCAGATTGAGTAAGTGTCTGTAAATGTGTGTCTGTGTCTGAGTGTATGTGTGTCTGGGTGTGTATGTGTCTGGGTGTGTATGTGTCTGAGTGTGTGTGTGTGTGTGTGTGTGTGTGTGTGTGCGTGTGTGTGTGTGTGTGTGTGTGTGTGTGTCTGAGTGTGTATGTGTCTGGGTGTTTGTGTGTCTCTACGTGTAAGCTGTCTGTGCCGAATCATGTGTCACTAGTCGGCCACGTTAAAGCTTATGAATAATTGAGGTCACTTATCAAGCTTATTTAGTCTGAGTGAGGCACAGAGACCAGAGACACAGGACTGAGGGAGAGACCAGAGACACAGGACTGAGGGAGAGACCAGAGACACAGGACTGAGGGAGAGACCAGAGACACAGGACTGAAGGAGAGACCAGAGACACAGGACTGAAGGAGAGACCAGAGACACAGGACTGAGGGAGAGACCAGAGACACAGGAATGAAGGAGAGACCAGAGACACAGGACTGAGGGAGAGACCAGAGACACAGGACTGAGGGAGAGACCAGAGACACAGGACTGAAGGAGAGACCAGAGACACAGGACTGAGGGAGAGACCAGATACACAGGACTGAAGGAGAGACCAGATACACAGGACTGAAGGAGAGACCAGAGACACAGGACTGAGGGAGGGACCAGAGACACAGGACTGAAGGAGAGACCAGAGACACAGGACTGAAGGAGAGACCAGAGACACAGGACTGAGGGAGAGACCAGATACACAGGACTGAGGGAGAGCTAGAGATGTTGAAACAAACTTTACCCGTATTCTCATCAAAATAAAAGCATTCACTATGAATGTATATGAGATGTATAACATGAGCAGAGAGGACTCACTCTTGGCCTTCTCGTTCTTGCGGGAGGGCCGCCAGCGGATGCAGGACTTGTGCTCGTCCAGGTAGAAGAAGCGCACCAGCCCCTTGGAGCCGCCGCGAAGCTTCACCATCTGCGTCCCCGTCTGCATGGAGCTCATGCATTTCTCCACTGGAGATAAGGAGAGACACACACATTTAAAGATTTAAAATGACTTACTGATGTGTGTGTGTGCGAGAGAGGGAATGATGGTCCATTAGGGATTATCTGTCCAAGGTTATTTTGGCGTATGCACATGTTGCTTCATATTCAGGCAGACATATGTGTGTGTTGAGTACACACATCTTGATCCGTGTTGTGCATGTGGATGACAGTGCTGATCTATGTGTGTTCGAAACAACCATCTGGGCTCCATTCTGGAGCTTCGACAATAAACATGTATTTAGCACACGCACAGGGCAGTTCACAGACACCAAAATGCCTTGGACATGGCGGTCACGTCCCACTGAGTTTAACTTGGCAGAGGACAGGGTGAGGCCATTTCTCCACTAAAGTCTCTTTAACAAGACCATTACATCCCAGTGTTTTGAAGGGGAAATGCATTTGAATCAATAAAACATGGGCTATGAGTATTGTTAGATGCCAGACTCCATTTTGTTTGTTCAGATGTCAATGTTTAACCGCAATTCTATAAAGGGACCAACAACCAACCCATTTGAAGTGGGAAGTGGTTCGCTGTAAAAAAAGACACTTAATTTAATGAACACTTTGTGGGATTGTAAAATTGGGTGTCTCTTAAACCTATTTCAATCAAAAAGTCCAGAAAATGGCGTCCATCTTCAGCTACTGTTGTACTTCTACAGTAGCTCAGCCTGGGCTGGCTTCTACATCATCACACCACTTCATCTTAGCAGCCAGCTGACATCTGACACCAACTAGACCATTTACTGACCAAAAAATATGTTTATTTTTACATTTTGCATTTAAATTTATATAAACAAATGGAAAAAAATAAAATTAACTATACAATTACTGCAATAATAGTTATTTTTCTTATCACTTCCAATTCGAGTTGCTAACAGTAAAGACGGATAACCCTTCTGACACACTAGTATCAACTGTAAGAAGTACAGCCATTACAATGAAGGACTGGTTTAATTGGCCATTGATCGGGCCTCTCTGTGTTCCTACTGGGTGGCTGGGACAACAAGCCCAGGGGCGCTGGCTAATGTAGCTCAGTCCCAAACGGCTGTGGTCGATTTTATATGCAGTTCCACCAAAACAGAAGGCTCGACCCCCTTTAATGCTAAAACCAGTCATTTTTCTCTTAACCTTCCCTAGAGAGTGAAACAGGCTTGTTCTACCCACGTGAACTGGAAGGAGATGAAGCACACTACAGATAAGCTGTCAGTAGAACGAGGCCCACACTCCTGTGGTCCATCCTCTTGAGGAATGGTGAAAGTGAACAGGTTTGATGTGAGTAAATTAGTGACTGTTTTCATTCTAGTTTAATTGACTAAACATGGCTTTCTCCGAAACAACATACACATGAGAAGAATCATGTTTCTCCAACTTCTCCAACAATAGTCTATTCCTGAATCATCTTCAATCTTGAATCAAAGAAGTACAACACTGCCGTGCAACATTAAAAAGACTGTGATGAGTTGTGCAGTTCTTAACATGTCATAACGCAGACAGCAGGCAACAACAATGAAATCTGTGTAAGGGCCTGAGAGGCCAAGAGCAGATTTGTACTGACGTGGCACTTGACCTGTCTGTTACCTTGACGCTCACCCAGAAACATGCTGGCAGAGACACACTCACACTCCAACACTGATCAATTCCACACCCTCACCCACACAGCCTGCAGGCTACTGTCTCGTCATCACCACATGCAAACACACGCAAACGAAAGCACATTGTTAACAGCAGACGCAAATGCACTACAGTCAAGCAAAAGGACGACCCACCCCTGGCTGCACCAGGCAGTGAAACAAACACACCCACTCAGACACACGGTCCAATTCACATTAGCAGTAAGGCCTCAATAATTGAGAGACGCTCTCCCCTATTCCCTAAACCACTCTGAAAACCAAACTGTGGGCCATCCTTAGTTTTCCAGCCGGAAACCATCGCAGTGACACTTCAATTTAATAAGGCAGGGGGGCAGGCAGGCAAGGAGTGAGGCAGACAGGAAGGCAGGGAGTGAGGCAAACAGGGAGGCAAACAGGGAGGCAGACAGGGAGGCAGGGAGTGGGGCAAACTAGGAGGCAGAGAGTGAGGCAGACAGGAAGGCAGGGAGTGAGGCAGACTAGGAGGCAGGGAGTGAGGCAGACTAGGAGGCAGGGAGTGAGGCAAACAGGGAGGCAGACAGGGAGGCAGGGAGTGGGGCAAACTAGGAGGCAGGGAGTGAGGCAGACAGGGAGGCAGGGAGTGGGGCAAACTAGGAGGCAGGGAGTGAGGCAGACAGGGAGGCAGGGAGTGGGGCAAACTAGGAGGCAGGGAGTGAGGCAGACAGGGAGGCAGGGAGTGGGGCAAACTAGGAGGCAAGGAGTGAGGCAGACAAGGATGGCAGGGAGTAAAGCAGTCAAGGATGGCAGGGATTGAGGCAGTCAAGGAGGCAGAGAGTGAGGCAGTCAAGGAGGCAGAGAGTGAGGCAGTCAAGGAGGCAGAGAGTGGTGCAGACAGACAGACAGTCTGGCACGCAGACAGGCAGGGAGGAAAGCAGAGGTGGGCTCCTTGCAGCCCCTCAGGAAGTTTCCAGCCAAGGTTAACATCTGCTGCTCCACATTGAAAACCCACCAGCAGCTCCCTCCTCCCCTCTGAGCCTCCCCTCATGTCGGCCTAACCAGGAACACGAGGGAGCAGCTCATAGGTAGTGTGGGCTGGAGGTGTGGGAGCTGTTAGCCACACAAGGGTACTGTGTGTGTGTATGGTGCAATATGAGTGAGAGGGTGAGTGTGTAGTATGTCGAGGACACAGCTCTCTCTCTCTCTCTCTCTCTCTACCTCTCTCTCTCTCTTGGTATTATTTGAGTTTGAGATGGAAAGCAAAATCTACACCGTGGACCTTCTCCCAGATATCCAATGCTTTGCAAAGCTGTGTGCAGACTAAAACGTGGACATTTCCTCCATAAGTTAGCATCTCATCTTGCAGCTGTAAGTGGAGTCATCCAGTCCACGTACAGCACATCCATATCTCTTATACATTATTTAAAGAGACGCTGCATAATACAGGCACACGCTGAACACAACGTTTCAGTCGCACAGTTTGACCCACTTCCCCACAGCACACTGGAAACTTTTAAAGGTTAACAATAAGCTCTGGGAGCCTGATCATAAAAGCACAAGCCAGTACCTACCAACACAGTCCATTGGGAGTTAGTAATATCCCAGCCAAAGTTGCAGCTGCATCCTTTATATCAAGTTTGGATTTTCTGCAAGTAGATCTTTCTTTCTACACTCAATGGGTGCTTATTCCAAACATAAAAAAGATAAGTGATGGAAATCTTCCATCTGTCCATGATTACATCCCAACACCGCAATGGCCCACCAGAGCCATGTTACTGTCTGTGAGCAGCAGGAGGAGGATGAGCCGATGGCAAGAAAGACAAACACCAAAGATACTGGAGAGAGACAGCAGAGAAGCAGGAGGGAGGCATGAGAGAGACAAGAGAAGAGATGGGAGAGATAGAAGGAGAGGTAGGAGCGAGACAAAGAAAGAGGTAGGAGAGAGGCAGGAAAAAGACAAGGAGAGAGACAAGTAGAGAGACAAGGAGAGAGACAGGGAGAGAGACAAGGAGAGAGATAGGAGCTAGACAAGGAGAGAGATAGGGAGAGAGACAGGGAGAGAGATAGGAGCTAGACAAGGAGAGAGACAGGGAGAGAGACAAGGAGAGAGATAGGAGCTAGACAAGGAGAGAGATAGGAGCTAGACAAAGAGAGAGACAGGGAGAGAGACAAGGAGAGAGATAGGAGCTAGACAAGGAGAAAGATAGGAGCTAGACAAGGAGAGAGACAATGAGAGAGACAAAGAGAGAGCTGTACAGACACAAGAAATACTGAAATAAAGTGACATGAACATGAGAAGAACAAGTGAAGAAAGAGACGCTTGCTTGTGTCTACTGCATGACCATGGAGGCACTGGACATTACAAAGTGTACCAAGACCTCCAGGAACCGTGACACAGTTTTAAAGGGAAGAGACTGAGAGAGAGAGAGAGAGAGAGAGAGTGTGTGTGTGTGTGTGTGTGTGTGTGTGTGTGTGTGTGTGTGTGTGTGTGTGTGTGTGTGTGTGTGTGAGAAAGAAAGAGAGTGCTGGCCACTCCAAACTTTCTACTGGGTCCGGGTTGGTTACCATAGAAACACTGTCAGGGTTAAAGGATGTGAAGATCTAAAGATGAAGCCCAGTCTGGAGAAGAACAAAAACCCATATGGCTGGTCGTAGCTTCCAATGTGTACTGACCAACATATGAGGAAAACATGCAACGGACTGATAATAAGGAATACATTATGCATTATATTGCAAACTGACTGTCAGTAAGGAATCAGAATCAGAATCAGAATGGGGTTTAATCGCTATGCAAGGTTTACAAACATAGAATTCACTGTGGCAGAAATTAGCAAACATAGAACATATATGTGACATAAAGAGCGCTCAATCCTGTCGAGGCAGCCATGCGAGGTACGCCATCTTGAAACACCGGCACGCTCAGCAGGTCAGCAAGCGTCAAGCCAGACAACATCTGATCGGATCTCCTCAGTTTGGATTGATTAAGGGCAGGAAGATCAAATGGATACAACCGTAAAATTAAGTATCAGAGAGGAAAATCCTTACAGGAATCTAATTTGATCAAGTGGCTATTTACTTTGCCATGACTAATCCAGGGGAGATGCTGGAAACCAAATGAAATTTCTGATCAACTAAAGTCCGACTAAAAAAAGAAACCTAATCAAAGTAATGTCATTGAGAGGCAACAATTATTGGCAGCATTACTCCAGCCTAATTCATTTCCTGACCTAGTTCCACTGATGGTATTTGGAACTGACTGCCCCATTGCGACGACCTACATTGTTAACACGATATTTGTCCAGTACTATATTAGAAAAACTGCAGGTCACCACAACTTCCCCGCTGGTTAAAAAAGAACAAGACGTTGTGTGAGGACCTGGGGGTCAGCCTGGCATGACGCCAGACAAGATAGGGGTCAGACATAAAACCCTTCACTGGGCATTGGGCAACCTGCACCAGGGCCAGGCAGGTGTAACCAAGGTGATGACCTGGTCATCTGGTGTCCCAGTGGGGAGTGCAGTAAAAAGTGGGCCAATCGAGCCTCGCCTTAGGAGGGTGGGGTCAGACAGCGCCAGTCGCTCTTGCTCTGTCAGGGCACTAGGTTAAGCTCTGGGGGATTGTCTGGAGTCCATATGTCTGTCTCTTATTTCGGCACGCACACACACACACAGACATCTTAGTCACACAGGTGTATTTTAGACGTCACTGAAGAAAAAGGTGCCAAACCAGTAAAGACACTGAGGCCACTGTGGTACACAGCTAGTGGAGCTGTGCTCCTGCAACTCACCAAACATGCTGCAATAACAGTCAGCATCAGCCTCTGACATATCTGATGACGCCACCCACAATCTACAGCTATCCTCCAAATTCTACACATAACATCCAGCACGGTCACCAAGCAGCTATCCATGAAGCCCCCTTCTTACCCATGAAGCCCAGCCTCCATCTGGAGGAGGCAGCTACACTGCTCCCCTTCAATGAATGACAGACGGAGGCCCGCGGAAGGCTCCTGCACCGCAACTTCTCTTTCTTCTCCGCTCTCTTCACCAAACTGGGGCTCGCACCTTTAGCTGCTGCCGCCACCCTCCCCCTGACCCCCGGGCTGGGTCTGTCACTGGTGGAGCTGGCCAGGCAGGGCAGGGTCGAGGTCACGGGCCCTGTGGAAAAGTGTCTGCTTGTCACAGCAGAAGCCATGCTGGAGGGAGCTCACTGTTCTGCTCTTCTAAAAATGAGAACAAATCTTGCCTTCCAAGCTCAGCGTTGAATTGTTCTTGACTAGATCCTAGGTGGGCTTATCGGCTGGGGAGAGATGTGGCCAGTGAATTGAGGTCATTTAAACCGTTCGTTTGAGGTCAAAAAAGAGCAAGAAAGCATTTTCCGATGGCTGTGCCTGCTTCCTTCAGCATCTCAATACGTCGCTCTCAGCGTCTTCTTGGTTTTGTCCAATCTTAGCAATCGCAATCCTTGCTGACAGTTGCTTTCCTGAGCTTTCTCTCAAACAGATCAGAGAGTGCAATCTCTACTTTGACAGAAAAAAGAGGTAAAAAAAACAAATCCAAATGACATCAACAGATTGTCAATAACGCTACTTCTCTCACACAGCAGAAATTCTGTCAGTGGATGCTTTCTTCAACACGTCTTCATCTTAGACAACAGATAGGTGCGCCAGCATTTTTGAGTGTTAGGATTCACACAATTCCATTATCTCTCCTTTCGGCAGTTCTTTGTTCAGATGGTTCTCTTGTGCCAATCCAAAGAACAGAGGATGGTGAAAGAGCCAGCAGACACAGTGAACTGAACAGGGATCCTATGCACAAACTGTGCAACATGTTGTGGGCGTCAATCCTAATCTCTGGGACTCTGTAATCCGGGTCTGAGGGATTTACTTAATGTGTGAAATGAGAATGAGGCGAGAGAGAAAGAGAGAGAGAGAGAGAGAGAGAGAGAGAGAGAGAGAGAGAGAGAGAGAACAGGCAGATTTCCTCAACGGAGCTGTAACTAGTCTTTTACAAACCAATTTATGAATCTATTTCATCTCTGCAAGAGTCACTGGAGTCACCTGTAAATATCAAAGTGACAACAATCGCACACAACTGAATATCCCGGACTAGAAGAAACATGAAGCACTTTTATCATGTTCTCGCAGTCTCTCATTCTTTCTCAAGATGAAGGAAAACGATCATTATAGTTTGGGAAGTTCAAAACACAGAACTCTTAAATCTGTTTTACTTTTTTCATGTTCGGGATTTCACTTTCACTACAAATAAGGTCATTTTCCATGATATTTCCAATATTTCACAAACAAGGCCTTGATCAGCCCCCAGTTCTAACCAAGACAGTCAGACACGTGTTCTGAAATGACTTCAGACCCTGCTAAAGCCAACAAAGGACAATGAAGGGGGAAACACCCCCCAAAAACCTATTTTTACATTCCAATAAGGTGATACACCATGCAATATCAGCTGGGGTTATCCCATTGCGAGTACAAACAGTGTTTCACACCTATAAAACATGGGTTAGATGGTGAACACACAACCCACCCACAGCGTGGCGAGACAGGAAAATACGTGGTCCTCACAGTGGGATTTTTTCATGTTAAAGAAGACATTATTCATCTGTTCCCTTCCAGCTAGCCAATGCTACATCCTATGACACGAGGCCCTAGCATCTCCACTGTAATTGAGTTGAAACATCATAGGAAATATATTTACCAATAATAAAAAAAAAAAGCCTCTCCGAACATACTGTAATTCTGTCAAAAGCACTGCGATTGGTCATCTTGCTCACTTTACACCCTGAGGGCAGTGTCAACCCAAAACAAGCACTGACCAAACATGAACTGCAAGAAAAAAAAATCAATTCCTGGACCAATACTTTGAACTGCAGCAACACACGCTTGTATAGTGAAGTGTAGCGTCAGTGGAGCGCAGGATGGAGTGACAAGGCAACACTGATTAGACTGGATCCTCCTGAGACATTATTAAACATGCCTATCCATCTTCAGTCTGACAGCACACGTCATTGAGTGGAAAGTTTAGATTTTTATGCTGAATTGTTAAAATATCTGGCTTCAGGCATGTCTATGAGCAAGTAGCAAGGTAGGAAGGTAAAGAAATACATAAGTTCAAAGTAAAAGTAGCCGACATATTCCGGAAGGCAGTATAAACACCCAGAGGTACACGCTAAGTACGGTCAGCCATACGCTTCACATCTCATGTTTAGTGGGAATTCTCTGGTTTAAAAGAAATCTAAAGTCTAGACAGGTCTCAGTGTCAGTGGCCCGGGGAGAGATGGATCTGAAGTGGTTTGGACCTCATACTGTGAGCGTCTTACTACAGGATGTTCCCTCAGTTGCTCTCTGGGTAAGCATAGGGCCAGGCCAGGACAGGCTGAGGCCAGATAGCATGCCCCACCTGGATCTGATGCGCACAAGCCTGGTTTCATATCAATTGTATTACCTTAATATATTTGTATCAAGTTGGAATTTGGTTAATTCAGTTTGGAAATTTGATCAAACTAAAACAATTAGTGTGCGTTTGTGTGGGGATGTGGGGGGTGGGAGGTAAAAACAGCTTCATTATAAAGTGATCTAATCTAAACTAAGACCCCCTAGAGGCTTGACTGAGGTACCCCACCTTCTTTGTTTGCGGCGGTCAGTGCATCATATTCCGTTCATCAGCTGCACTGTGGATTCATCCTATCATTCATAATATCATCATAGGTTAGGTTGATTCAAAACACTGCGTGAAAAATATCTCATATTTCATTACCGCTGTTATTTGAATCCTAATCATACTTTATTATGGTCATGTCTTGACATGTTGGTTGTGACACGTGTCAGAACATGCCTCCAGGATGCATTTAATGCAGTGGGAGACCCTCTCATCTCCTGCAATCTTCTTTTGTTGTCTCATCCCAAGATCGCTCGACTGGTGCAATGCAGGGCTAAACTCTCCCTGAAACACTGAATGTTGAGGACAAGCTACGGAAGCAGGAACATCATTTTACTGCTTATCTGCTTATCTTAGTTTAATAATACATAGAGGCACTGCTAAGAAACTAGTGTTATCGACCAGGTAACAAAACTCTGAGAAACTAACTAGGCCTGAACAAATGGACAGCTACTCTGGGTTTAGAAACCGACAAGGTTTGGTTTTCTAATTAGTCATTGTGACAGGAGACAGCTGTCAGTACATGACATGACTGCCCCACACTTGGACAGAATCCTCAATTCACCCTAACGATCCCATGTGCTCTCTAAACATAGAACTGCAATGTCAAATCAGGGAGTAAACAATACGGAAAGTTACATCGTAGAAAGAAGGTTCGAAATAATTTCCAGCGGTCGACATTGAGCCCACAAGGGCACGGACCCTGGGTGCAGAGTTACCATGCCAACGGAGGGGATTGGTGTCTAGCAGATGGCATAGTGGCACAGAGGAAGTGGGTGCCTGCTGCTTCCCCTTCCAGGGGATCAGTAATGGGGCGTGAGCACGTGAGTCGGTGCACGAGTGTGTGACGGAGGCTTATCCCTGGCTGAGACCCCACAAGCCCCCTCGCTCACACACACTTGAGAGCATACGCACACTGTCACCTTCAAATCCTAACCCCTAATCCCGCAGACTCCCCTCCGCGTGCTTAAACACACACATATATTAGTACACAATACCACCTCAAAATCCCACCCTGATCCCTGTGTCCCCCATCAATCTAGTGGAAATCACCTCACAGTCGAGCTACGATGCAGTTCTGAACCCAGCAGCAGAGGCAACAAACTTGCAACAGTGCAAATAAAACAGTGCAAAGTGAAATAAAAGAGGCCTGTATCGTATCAAAACCGCATCTGACCTCACGAAGGACACACCTCCCTGCACCTACACCTTCTAACGCATCGGCTTGAGCTCGAGGCCAGTAAGTGGATCGTTGTTGAGAATTCACGCAGGCTTGTCACAGGGCGCCCGTCGTGTGGGAGGTGTGGGAAGAGGAGCGAGGGGAGCCGAGGAGGCGTGCCTCGCCACACCATCTGGCAGAGAGGTTAACGGGAGAGGGACGGAGCACTTGACATCAGAGGAGAGGGCATCGAATTGGAAATACTGAAGGGTTGGGATGGGGATGTCAAAGTTGAAGCATGGTTGAAGAATTACTGTCACTAGAAAATGGAAATGTGTCTTCTCAATCAGTTTAAGTAAAAGTATCTACGACTACCCTTCATTCTCTCTCTCTCTCTCTCTCTCTCTCTCTCTCTCTCTCTCTCTCTCTCTCTCATGTTACCTGTATCCTTCTTTTCTCAAACCTGTGCCCTTGTGTGTTCTGTAAACACAGTCACAGTCATGACAGCATTTCTCCATGAGGACACTGAGCTCTCTCAAAAATAAACCAAACTCATCCCTATTCAGTGGATGCCTATTATTCTGCTCCATAACAATGAATACATTTGAAAATTTCATTTTCTATGTTGGAGTGATTTCAAGTGGGTTCAAGTCAGCTCATAACTTGAATAAGAACAATCTAGGATAGGATTCTCTGGCTGTCCCTAGCCACGAAACATGTATGTGAAGAATGAGAATGCACGTGACAACGTGTCATCATAGTCTAATGTTATAATGTCCCCCTCCTTCCTGCCACTTGACACTCATTTTTCTATGACTTGTTATCTCCCCTGACTCCTGTGGTCTGAAAGCTGGCTCTATTGCTAATACGGCGCTCCATGACAGCTGCATTGTGGGATATGGTCCAGATTTGCATCACTGCCACCCTATCAAAGACAGCTGTTGCAGTTCTGGGTTGAATGGCTATGACAGTTTTGCTTGTAAGAATGGGTAATAAGCAGGGCTACAAAAACATTGACATTGGCCAATGGTAAAGCATCATTGCCTGTGATTGAAGCAGAAAAGTTGTATCAAGCTTAAACTTTTGCTTTGATGACCATAAGGCAATGTTTTCTGACCTGTAAGGTAAGTCAAATACATTAGCTTGGTTGCTGGTCATGATGTGGCCATGAACACATGCATCATTAAGAATCATTTAGCATAGTTACCAGTATTGAAAGCCAACTGCTGTAGGCTTACTTCCAGGTTTCACACATGGACTCTCAATCTGTGGTTGGACGCTTCAGACAGCTAGCTACAGTATTGTCTTATTACACGGTCCATTTTATTCCAATCCATGGACACAAAATTGGTTCTCCGCAAATCAATAGCACACAGACAATTCATCCTTAACTAACATCCCAGCTCCAGAATAAACATGATCAATCAAGACTCAGGTAATACTGAGAGATAGATTCAATACAGGGCAGTATACAGACTCAGTAGCTGTTTGCTTGCTTGATGTTTTGAATAATCCTGACAGATAATCAGCGGCATCGTCATCCAAGGAGTTGCAATCATAGAAATACTTTGACTATAGATAGTCAGCCGAACAAATATCTATTTTGAGAAACTGCTGGGATTCAAAGCACCTGGGGGGTATTGCACGAAAGTAGAATAAAGAAAGCCAGAATAACTGAGCAAGCGCGGCTTGACCTAGTCTGGCCGTCGTATCCTGGCTTAATTGGTTGCACGTTTGCCAAGACAGGATGAAAAGGCGCGGCTATGTCAAGCCAGATGTAGGTAGTCAGGATTAATGCGTGTTCACGGCATTCTTAAATAGACCTCGCGATCGCTCACAGAATCACCGATCAGAACATGGAAAAGAGTTACGCAACATATTTCACGGCCGCAGAACAACAGCTCCTGATGGAGTTTTATGAGGAGGAGAAGGATATTAATTAAAAAGGACAATACTCAAGCCATAATAAAAGAAAGAGAATAAACCTGGCAGACAATAGCGGGCCGGATTAATGCGTTAGTATTCAAAAAGTGTACAATCCTCTGGAGCTGTCATAATTGGGCTACAATTAAGCATGTCCATAAGTTTAACTTTTTCTGCGAATGTTACGTAGGTGTACAGCCACAGTAAATATTACAGTAAACCGCAACTTTATTGATGCACAGGTAGAGAAGACGCGGAGAGACTGTTTATCCAATCAGAATGCAGAACACAATGCACGTGGCAAATCCGTGAAGTGAACCGTGATATCGCGAGGATTCACTGTACTGAACCATGATATCGCGAGGGTTCATAGTACTGAACCGTGATATAGCGATGGTTCACTGTAATGCAATAAAACATATTTATGAAACCTCGACGGCAGTTTGACAAGCAGTCTTCATCAGCATATCAATATAACACTTGGCCAGAGTAATAATAATACCACTTAAATCAATATTAAAAGACTGTTGTAGATTTAATTGAAATGAGAAATGACAATATACTAAATATGTGTAAATGTTAAATGCATTATAATTAAAATGATGCAACATATTTAAAAAGATCATGGACATGCTGTAAAACACGTGAATTCCTCACAGGATTGACTGTGGAAATGCAGGTGAATCACTAGGATTAATCTTAGCCTGGCTGTTAGCCTGGTCCGGAGCAGGCTAGCTGCGGAGAATAAATCACCATGGTAACTTGGCCAGGCTAAGTTTTATCGGCTTTCGTGCAACCGACTTGAGGCTAAATTCAGCCAGGATAACCAACATAGCCCGGCTTAATCCCTTATCCTAGTTTTGTGCAATACCCCCCTGATCAAGTTCAGGCCTGCGATGTACACGATAGGGCTCCAACTCTGTCAGTATCTAAACCAGAACAGTACATCTAAGGACTGTCATTATCACAAAGTACCGCTCAAAGACGTAGTAGTGTTCTTTTGAAGAACAAGCGAGAGAAGAAAGTGAAACCGACCCAACAGACGCCAGAGAAGTTTCTCTGTATTCAAATCCATGATGGGGACATCTAGAGCGGCTACATGCCAAACGACAGAGCAGCCATGAGGCATGGCTGTCATGTTCTAGAGTAGCACAGAGCAATAACAAGATGGGAAACAGCGGAAAAGCGGCAATGACAGCTTGAACCAAAAGTTCACTGCCTATCAACGGTAAGTCTTGGTTGAATCTGATGAGTACAGAACTTATCTACAGAGAGCTGTCAGGTACACAGCGTCCAGTTCCTCTGTATTTGATACTGTAGAAGATTGAGACTGATGAGTCAGTCATCTATGAGCTTATATAGGGGCTGATACAAATTAGAATCTAGTGATGTCTAAGTCAATTTGCAGTTTCATCTGTAACAGGAGTTGGCTGCTGAAAGCAAATTTCTAAATGGGGAAAAAGACAGTTAAATGTTACAAACTGATTTATAACTTTATTTAAGGTCGAGACAGTGACAGGCATGCTGGGGAATCTAGAAATGAACTAAACCATTTATTTATAAGGATATTGGCAAAATAAGAATGCATCATACTGTATCATCATTATTCCATTCATCAGATGTTAGTAGATGAGACCAATAGTCTAATCTGATACATTTCAGTATGGAGAATGTCTGCCATGCGAAGATCTGCCATGCTAAAAACTCCCACGAGTGTTCATCTCCTGTAGGTGTATTGAAGAAGGATTTCTGCATTAGAAATCCATCAAGGAGATTTGGAGAGGGCCACAGTGTGCAATGGTTAATCCTGTTGTAGCCCCCACACTGTCATACCTGCCAGAACACACACACACACAGAGAATCAACGCAATCTCAAACAAGCTATGTTTCTCTTTTTTTCTCCCTCGCGAGTGAGTATTGACCACGTGGAAGCTTTTCTTCCCATCCACTAGATTAAGTGTGTGTGGGCGGCCTTTAAGAACCTTTCAGATTAGCGAGATAAGATGTCCAGGAACCTACACATCATCACCACCTCCATCGTCATTACTTCAAGTAGCTCAGCAGGTCAATAGTGGATGGCTACACCCTCGTATGATACTGGGGGTTGGTAAACAACTAGGGTGTGTGGTCCAGGACTTGACAACAGCTTTCTATAGATGAGTACTGAATGGAGGAGTCTTGTTTCATCATCAAGAGTTCAAAGCTTTCTGAAGGATTCATTAGAAGGCTTAATGCTTGCGGTAACGTCCCTTTAACGTCTCCAAAAGTCCACCTCTGGAGAGAACAAATGCAAGAGAAGCCAGACTTCTTCAAGGGTTTCATGGTGATTGAATCCATGTCCTACCTGAAAGAGAGCACTCCGCCATGTTGAATTCATCCAGAATAAAAAGAATAACCCCCCCCCCCCCGCTGTAGAAACCCCCACAGGGAGCGCACCACAGACAGTAAAAACTCCACACCGCTCGCTCCACTTATTCCACTGTTAACTCATATCTGTAGGTGACAAGCTTCACAAAGTCTTAATAATAGCCATCCACTACGGGCTTTTTTGTCATCCCTCTCACATTCCTTCCTCTCTGCAAGGCCCCAGTGTTCTTGGCATGCTCTGAAAGTGTTGTGTGAAGCGGCTGAGACGTCTCGTTCGCGGCCGGGGCATTCTTCTCACAGCTCCGCTAATGAAACACTGGGGTGCAGGGCTTACAGATCTATTTCAGCCTGAATGCCAGACTCAGTGGGACTGACTCGTATCAGAAGTGCTGCATGGATGATGGCTTCGTTTCCAGCTTCATGCCCCAGATATTACCATAGACCTACAACCTGGACTGTAGCATGCTTCATACCAGTTCAGTGCTTCTTGGTGCATCCTATAAGCTGAGCTAGCCTGGTTGGTGGCTGTCATGATATGGTTCTCCAGCGGTGTGTGTGTGTGCGTGCATGAGTGTGTGAAAGGCGTGTCTGCAGGCAGAACAATGCGCATGTGTTCAGACTCACACAAACCTTTTCACCTTCTACTTTGACACATTATCGTTGCGGAAGGAGGGAGGAGAAGACGTAGCAAAACAAGATGGAACAAACGTCCCTGGAAACCACTCTAACCATGGCGACCAGTGACACACACACACCCTGCCATGGGAAGCACGTGCGTCCGCGTGTGAGCATGCGCACGTGGAACGCAGCCGTGTGGAGGCGTGCATATGTCTGATGAACTCTGTGGCGGCATCTGTTGCTAAGCGTGAGAGAAAACATCAGATAATTCATACGTGATCGACAATCGGAGGACGCAACTAGAGAGGAAGCGCAACTCTATCATCACTATCTACGGGCTAGGAGAAATGATCAAACAAGGGCTAAACTGGAATGGGACGGTAGACCACACAATATCTTCTGAACCAAGTTCTAATGTGACATTTTCACAATGCATTTGTAGCTCAATCTCACATTCACACACACAAACACATGGACACGGTCATACACACACATCCCCCCCCCCCCCCCCCCCCCCCGGGCTTCATGCCGAATGTGTGTTAATTGTCACGCAAGAGTAGTTTCATAGGGAGGTGCCATTGGAGGAATTTGGCTTGAACCGTTGTTTTCTCTTCATGTGTTCTAAGGACTGAAATGAGCACACTAGTTACTGGGTTAGATTAGAACTCTAAATACAATTGAAAATAATCCCAGCAAATGGAAAATATGGATGAATAAATCCTATAATTTCAACATGCTGACATTCTGACCAAACACTATCATAATGAATGCACGTTTGGAAATCACACGTAAAAATAAATAAATCTGGTAATTTTGTCATTGTTCTACTGAGTTGAAGTTGTTGCCTTTTTAGAAACATGTTTGGCTACCTCACTCTATCCTCACCCTCTCCTCACATTCTCCTCACCTTCTCCTCACCCTCTCCTCACCCTCTCCTCACCCTTCATTCTTCAAGAAGTCAGATTTAGGCCAAAGTGTTATTTTCAATAATTCCCCACCTGTGTAAGGATGGTTCTCTACAAAGTGATCCAGGGTCAGAACAGGGGCTGTCAAGAGAAAACTCAGCAGGCCTGGTGGAGTGTCAGGGTATGCTTTTAATCTGAATAAGAATGGATGGCATAATGGTCCGGTGCTGTTGCGGTAAAAATGCTTTCCAGTGATACTGCAAAACTTTGCTTTCAGATATGAAGGAAGTAAACATTAGAGGCATCCACAGAGAAAGTGGATCTATATATGTGTATATAAGTATGTTTTTGAGTATGTGCGTGCAAGTTCATGTGTGTGTGTCTATGGGATTTTGCATGAAATATGACAGACATTATCTAAACAGTCAATCGAATATCTACAGTAAATAACATTTGCTGACTCACAGATCCTTCAGCATCATGTGCCAGTCATATCAATGTTTCTGAATGAGATGGATTGGAAATAACCCAAAATGGCCGTAGGTGTGGAAGTAATATCTGACGGCCTTCTTTACCCAAAAACTCATTTATCATAACTGTCAAAATCTCATCCGCCGACCAAGCTGCACAACCAAGTTTGATAAATGGCATTCCTGCCTTTGAGAATTCTCTTGATTGACAGGAATGAATAGAGGTACCTGAACCACTTTATTTTCCTCAGTCTCAGTGTTCCGTTTAAACAAACTAAACTCGTTTCCTCTTGCTTGGTTGGGATTGTGACAAACACAGTGATAAGGGAAAGAGTTGTGACTATGGTCACATCAGATGCACAAAACAATCCAAAAAGCCTGTCGATTTTCTCGATGCTAACTGCTACCTTGACAATGCCACTTTGAAACATGTAAAGCATGCTACTGTCCCAGTTAAAACGTCAACTAGAAAACACCTTAACATTAGCTGTCCAGTCCTCTAATTGCAAGGCACAACACCATTGGCATCAGCTCCATTGTGTAGTAGCATGGATGGCTGATTAGGGCTCCATTGTGGAAGCATGGTGTGCCTCTGTTGGTTGATCCCGTGGTGACTTTCCCCCTTTGTGCTGAGGTGAACAGACTCTAACAAGTAGCTCTATGGTTACCAAGGAAAGGCTGAGTGTAGGAAGCTGGGGGGGGGGAAGCGCAAATCAAAAAGCAACGATAGGGAGTTGTCGGTTGTTTCATTTTTTTTATCAATTCCCTCATACCCCCTTTCCCTCTTCTCATGTGCGCAACCTACTCTGTCCTCTTGTGCCCGAAGCGAAGGTTACTTGTACTTTTACTCGAGTGCCTTAGACAAGTTCTACCATGGCGATATCTTTCAATGCGCCGTAAAGTTGCGGGGTTCACCCCAAAATATTCCCCAAGTCGCTGATCCCCAGTATCAGATGAACATGCTCCACTCTGGAACATTACAGCTAGCCCCTGTTTACGATCTCTGCTCACACACAGTGCTGGAGCAGATCATATCAGAGAGTCTCCCAGCGGAAGCTGCCACTCTGTTAGGGAGAGATTATATCAAATCAATATGGAATGCACCTGCTATTTTCAGCAGGAACCCTTTAAAAGATTCATCCTGCTCCCCAAACAGATCGCATGCCAACAAATATTCATAAGAACATACACCTGCACGCACAAACACGGGGAGGGGTATTTTTTTTTACCGCCAAAAAGCAAGATCAAGTGTGCAGAAGCACGTTGCTGAGAGGAGAGAAATCTCTGGATTCTGATTAAATTATCATGAGAGAAGAGAAAGCGAGAGAGTGATAAGAGGGAGAGTTAGAGGAGAGGAAGATAGGGGTAGTTAAGAATGGCTCAAATAACCATAAGCAACTTCTCAACCCATGTTGGCCTACTTCACCTGAGAACGGGAGATTTACAGAGGGCTCTCCTTACCTTTCTCCGGGCTGAGACTTCGGATATTGGCGGAATCTTCCATACTGTATCTCCCAAAGAGAAGCCTCCATGTGCTGCTAGAATCAGGATGTTGGGTGTTCCTGCGCTGCCATTAGGGGGGCTGCTTTTAGGCAGTAGGACGGGGGGAAGCCAGGAACCACGAGTGTCATCTCCGAGGTGTAACGACCGAGGAACTTACCTCCTTTCGCTCGCTTTCTCCGTCTTGCCGTCTGTCTACATATATCTATCACCTCTCTTGCTTTCTTCTCTCGACTGTGCTGGTTCCCCTCCTATCTTCACACTAGCTCACATACATCTCCCTCTCTCTCTTTTTCCCTCTCCCCCCCCCCCTTCTTTCTCTCTCTCTCTCGCTCCCTGAGGGGAGCTGGCAGGCAGGCAGGCAGGCAGGCTGTAGCTAAGACGCTGGTGTGGTGTGGTACAGTTCTAAACCGTGCTGGCCAGGGGGAGCGAGGAGAGCGCCTGGAGAGCCTGGAGAGTCTGGGGAGCGTGCTCAGGGCATTCAGCCACTCACAGCCCTCTTGTGCCAGAGAGCACTCGCTCGGCAGAGATCACCTGGGACAGGATGAGCTCTTAGAGCGAGAGAGGGAGGGAGAGAGAGAGAGAGAGAGAGAGAGAGAGAGAGAGAGAGAGAGAGAGAGAGAGAGAGAGAGGGGGGCAGGGAGAAACAGAGAGGGGGAGGGGGAAAGAATGAAATAGACAAAAGGGGAAGAAAATGGGTTGGGACACACGTGGAAAGCGAGCGAGAGAGAGAAAGGAGAGAGAGCGCGAGAGAGGGGATGAAGAGAGATGAGATGAAGAAAGAGCAAGATGAAGACACGTGGTGGGGTGGGGGGGTGGGCTGGTGGCGGTGGTGGAAGAGACAAAGAGAAAGAGAAGCACAAGGTAGCTGTGATTTGCCGTTGTGGCACACATGTATTATTCAGCACGGAGCAGCTGAGAGGACAAGCCCAGTGTGGATGGGTGCATCCCAGCAGCAGTGTGGAGTAGGAGAGAGGGAGGCTGGGAATAAAGAGAGAGCAGAAAAGGAGGAAGGGATGGGCCACTCTCCTGAGCTTTGATCTGGGAGTGCCCGAGTGCAGTGGAGGGGCAGGGCTACAGTGTACCTGCTCACCTCTGGGGGGGGCCGGAGGAGGGGCAGGGACAGATGAGAAGGTCTGATTCAGATGCAACATGACAACATCTGTGACCGGAGTCGCCCGTATGAAAACTCAGTCTGTCATGCAGAAGGACATGTTGACGCTCAGTGACATACACACAGCACATTAGATGCTTAACGAAGCAGTATTCAAGTCTTTAAAACCCAGGATGTTGAGTGTTTCCATCTGCAACATGTGTTTTCTCTTCTAAACAGCTTCCAGTCTACTAAGTCTGACCATATGAACTGTGGTCGTTACAACAAATAGAAGATTATTCCTACTATCCATTGTCCTAGATAGCTGTATGTGGCTGTCACAAAAAATAACAATCCAGAAAGAACTTTTGCATCTTTCTGGTGACAATTGATAGAAAGATATCTCATTGAGCTCTGTAAAAATCTCTGTTACATTACAAATATGCCTGTCATCTGTCATCATTGATTTGATTTGTTTTAGAATGGTGCTTCCTAACCGGAACAAACCCCAGATGTTTTGACGGGAGTCCGTCGGTGCAGATTCCACTGTGAAGGGACAACACATTCGTGCATGTTTCATTGTGTAGTTAACTAATGGATGCTAATGGATGCCGCGGTAGCAGGTAGTTTGGTTAGCACTTCCTTTTAAATCCCCCCCAGACCATAAATAAATGTCCACTTGACAAGCCCTATCACATTGAATAAAAACTGATTGCACAAGGAATTTATCATTTGTTCATAAAATATAACTTACAACAAATAATGTTTATAAAATGATGAATGCAGATGCAGATTTCCTCAATTTCCTCATTTTCTACAAAGGCGGATGTTTTCAGCAGGCGTTGTCTGAATGTCACATTTGATGGATGGCTTTTCAATAAATGTAAACGCACCACCTTATCAAAACGTGTGATCCAGAAAAGGCCATCATACATTCCCCCCCGAGCCAGAGGTTCTGTGTAGGCTGTCGTGCTACAACTCTTACTGCTCGAGTGAACATGGTACAGAAACTGTCCAATCAGCCGTTGTGATGGCGTTGTCAGTGTGTACGTCTGCTGAGGTAGGCTGTGTCTATATGTGTATATGTTGGGGGGGGGGGGGTGGCAGTGTGTGTGTGTGTGTGTGTGTGTGTAGGGGGGGGGGGGGGTTCTACAGGGACAGCCAGCAGGCATCAATGGCTGAGTGAGTAGAGAACACCGGAACGGTCCATGAGGGATGGTCTAATGGCTTCTTAACATGGCGACTGAGGGTCCACCAGTCTGGCTCAACGCTGGGGTAGATGAGAAATAATCCTTCCAATATGTAAACTATACACAGTAGAACAATATCATACTGTATTTGTATGAAGGAACGCGATAAACAACGATCCAGCATTGCTTGTGATGCAGACAGACAGGATTGTGTCTATATTTCAGAGGGGAGATGGTTGAACAGTAACTGCGGGGTTCAGAGCTGGGTCAGTGGGGCTGTGTAGGTGTGTTTTTTTCTCCACCGAAGCCCTAATGAGCGGACATGCATCGAACACATGCGTGTGGCTTCAGAACTAACCATGCGCAACTGACGGGTTAGCGACCTTTGAGGTGACCCAAGCCGAACTGACGCACCTCGTCACATAAGACACGCCAGAGCGATGATGTGGCTGTTGGAGACCTTCACTGCGATGTGCGCTCTGCTTCCAGTGGGGGAGATCCATTTGAAATTCTGATTCGGAGGAAATGATTCATGATTTGAAATTCTGCATGTGTACGAACCGAAAAACCGGGCAGGCGCTGCGGTCTCATTTCGGAGCGGAACGCGGACTAGTTGACATCGGTATGCAACTCCTTGAGGTGCAAATGTCACAACTTTGGAACGCAATAGGTCAAATGAGCATGTTATCATGGAGCGCATTTACATATCCGGACAAGTGACCGTGCCACACAGCATGCGCACATGAACACCTCAGTGACACCTCGGTCAAACCACAGCACGGCCCGCAGCGCTAACTCCAAGTTCCATTCCAGATCAGGGAACATTCACGTGGCCTCCTTATAACTCCTGCTCCTCATTTAAGGCTTTGGACTCCTGGTGTACTGTACTGTTGTGAGGAAGATGTCAAATGTTTTTTTGGAACAGGTTGACAGGTTATCTCTAGAATCATGACACTGTCGTGTTTTTGTGTAATCTGATTGGTACAAGAATGGTCGATACCTCCCTCAGACCCATTGACAGAAGAACTAAACCCTACAGTGGCTGCCTTCGACTGATAAGAAGCTGCAGCCCCACAGCTCACATCGTATTTTAAGTACACAATGAGCATGTTTAAATCGATGAACACACTGCGGATGAGTCTGGAAGCTCTGGTTCCCGCTGTGTCGAAGCCCCACAATGACCGAAAGCAGGACGAGAGGTCAGGCTTTTGTGTGGGGCCAAAACACTCTCCTGAAACCATCCTGAACACATGTTCCTGATCCTTTTGATGACAAAGGCCTTTAGAATTGGCTGTGGTCACGTATGCTCTGTTATTAGCTAGGTTGTGGAGCAGGGCTGCTATATGGAAGTAGAGAGATAATTAGCCTGCACTGGTGAGTAGATGGTCCAGTTGTGGCCACTGTGTCTTTGGATCTGGGGAGCTAAAGGAGATGTTTGGTTCAGATGGAAAAAGAAAATGTAATGTGCTTTAGTTTTTGATCCCCATCCTCAGTCTGTCCATGCCAAGACTGGTCAGGGCTGGATTCAGAGGATGCTGGGTCCTCTGAACCCATCGTGAAACTCACTTCTATAGACTGGCGGGTGGATTTGCTTGCTGACCGTGAACACACACAAAGACACACACACACACACACACAAGTTCACAGTGGATTTCAGTCATCCTTCTGAAATCGATATAATTCTCATTTAAAACCATAAACCCATATTGATTTGTAGAACAAAAAGCTGCATAAGCTGAAATGGCTATAACAACGCTGCTTTCCACAAGCTTGTTACACAACATATTTAACATGTTTATATCATATTTATAGCAGGTTTTTCTCACTCCTTCTGATTCTTAATTTTCCTGAGAAAAAACACAGAAGCATTTTCTTGGAGTAGAATAGGTCTCATTATCGTCTGTTTAAACATGAACGAGGATAAAGCTGGTCAGGACATACTGTATGTGCAGCACACCTGAAAAGCTGTGGACAGCTCAGCGTGGTGAAGAATTCGTGCTGCTCTGTATGAATATTATTCAAACATTCATCCTGCCCATTCAACAAGGCCCTTATCTAAAGCATCCTTGACAGAATGGCTGACAATTTCCCAGCAAACTGACTTTGAGCCTCATGCAGACTAGGGGATCCTCCCCCAGAGTCATGAGCACACTATAATCCCTGTATTTATTTCACCAGTGAGTTTAAACCTAAATGCAACAACAAACGCATTCTAAACGCACGTTTGTATTCCTGCAACAACAACAATAAAACTACAAAAACTACCCGACGACCCATAGGGCATCCCAATCATTTCAACCTGACGCGGTGACATGGCCTTGGAATGCAATTTATACTTCCTTTCCACATTCGAAGGGAACGCTATCTCAAGAGTGACACTCTGAGCTAACTGCTCCACTGGCTCTATTAGCATAGTCCAAGATGATCTGTCTGCAGAATATCAAATATTCCCATAAAAAGCGGGTCTCAATGTGCAGTGCCCTCTAGTGTACGTAACGCCTAACAAATCACTGGTCCAAATGGTCAGAAGTGCAATCATTGTAACGTGTTACAACGTCGTAGATAACGAGGATCCTGGTTTCGTAAAAAGATTTTGAGCGTGCGCTGTGGATCTCACCGGTTGTGTTTTTGGTACATGGCCGTGCTCGCAAGGGTGCATGACGCTTGATACAATAAGTCCCTGACCATGTTTATTGATGGGAAGAGGCTTATGGGATGTCCCTGACACAAACACACACATAAAACAGAGTGGGTACACATCCATAAATCTCTCCAAAAAGCCACTGTGAGGATTGGAACATGTGTAATGTATGGTACGCTTTGGAGAAGGGCTGCAGCAGGAGGAAGGATTCTGGAGGATGACACAAACAGGCACAAAGAAACAGGTTTTCACACAGACCTAGAGGGTCTTCTTGGTGAGGCCATTTACTTGGTCTCCACCTCTCTGTTTCCCAGGCTTTTTTTACCCCTGCTGGAATCTGCTCGATCCTTTCCCGTTTCATTTTCTGGCCTCGTCCCTCTCTCTCCATCCCCTTTTATTTTGCCTTCCGTCTTCATCTATATCTCTCCCTTCACGCGCCATCTCCCAATCCCTTTTCATCATTTCCCTCATGTGTGGACAAGGGTGGATCTGTAGCTCAGTTAGGTCTAAGCTCCAGTAACCTTGGATTTCTTAGTGGCTTCGTTCCAAAGCCACTCCTCCTGAGACATGCTGCTACAGCAAGCACCTATGGAGAAATCAGGGAAAAGCCGTGACCACAACATCACCACAGGGGAACCGAATCAGAGGTGTTCTCTTACTCCTAGGTACACGCATGTGTACGCAAACCTTACGTAAGGGGGTTGAGGGACTGACACTGTCGGTGCACAACACACAACTCCATCCATCTGTGTGATTTAATCCAAATGTAATTCTTGGGGAAGTAATGAATTCAGTCTCTTTAGGGAAAGGTTTATGTAATCCTCCACCAATTAAAGTATTTCACGTTCCCTTCCATGAGTGTGTGTGCGAGTGAGAAAGCACGTGTGCGAGCGTCCAACTCACACTAAACTGACCCAACATTCATTGCAGACCCCTCGACCTGTGCACACATCCACAGTCTGAAGTTGGGGACGTTCCACAGGCTGATAAATGAGATCAGATCATATCTGTCCCAACCAAGCAGCCAGGGCCTAATGTATCATCTTCCATTTGGCTTCCAACGGAAATGAAAACAGAAGACAAATCTCAAACGGCTGCGGTTTTCATGTGGGGTCTTCATTTACCAAGTCATTCTCTCATGTCACTGTAGTAAATAGCTCTCTCTCTCTATTTGTAGATTTCTGCAGAGTCAAAAAGACAAACGCAAACGTGACGGGAAGTATTAAAGTCTTGCGCTTTGTTCACCCAAATCCAGAACATTTATCAGAAAGGTTCATTTATGTTTCTTTTCATTGCTTTCTCCTTGTAATTGAAAATGACCTTCCTTTACGCCACAGAATACCACTTCCAAGTTCTTGATGTCAGATTTGCTTGAGGAATCACAGTCCGTCCCTCGACACGGAGGGATGAAGACATAAGCCTCTTCTTCATCTCCCTCAAGTAAAGGAAGGGAGAACAGGACATCCCTGCATCCTCAGAGAAAGCTCATCTGAACAAAGGATCTGACAGGGAATAGCAGGGAAAGAATCCCAAGACCCAACAACAGCTTAGGTGGAGGTGAGTGTGTGTGTGTGTGTGTGTGTGTGTGTGTGTGTGTGTGTGTGTGTGTGTGTGTGTCAGAATGCATGTGTTCACTGATCTCAAGGTGGGTGGACATAAGTCCCTGTAGAGGAACCCTGGTGAGTTAATTGTGTTTCTGTCTTTGATTTGGGCTGGTCTTTTGAAGTGGTGCAGTGAAACAGGTGGATCAGAGGGACCAGACAGACTGCAAGGACTGGGAGTGGTTGTACTGAGGTCAGATCAGGGGCCGTCACAGAGTTGGGGCATTGAATTCTCCTGTGGAGGTTGGTCTTAGGCTTAAAGTGAAAGGCAGACTTTAATTAGAAAATTTCAAACAATTATGTAAATACACCGACACAAATGGGTGTGCCCTCTTTGAATACAGGTTCACTTGGTTGTGCATTTACAAATGTCCACAACTGAGCAATTTTCCATCTCCCGGAAACATGAGCATGGAGACACAGTAACCTTGATTAGGGGGCCAAACTTCCTCGCTGTGCAGGGGTTAATTACGACATTAGCCACAACAGAGGGTATTCCAAGTGACCCAGAAATTAGCCTGATTTTCTCTGATGGTAATAGTTATTCATTATGTGTGTGTTTATGTTGGTGTGTGTGAATGTGTAGGTGTTGGTGTGTGAGAGAAAGATGTTGTGTGTACACGTCATACTGTGAAAGGACGCGGTCTTGTGGTATAAAGGGGACACACACTGGACTGTTTGTGTGTGTGTGTGTGTGTGTGTGTAGGTTCTAACTGGCACCACCCTCTGCTCAGTCAGTGTTGGTCCTGCTAAGGAGGTGCGGTCTAATTGGGACCCAGGGGAGGGACAGATGCACTCACCCATCAGTCCATTCTCCCTGCCAAACAAAGGAGGTTGGTGGGGGGGGAGGGAGGTTGGAGGTTCTGTTGCCTAGCACCATGGATTCCACCCCAGTTCTGTCAAGGATAGTGTGTGTGTATTGGAAATGCCTTTAGACCTGCATTCCACCCTACGTCTGTGTGTCTCTGTGTGGAAGAGCGGGTGCGTATATGCAAGCACATACTTTTAGATATTCATGTGTGTGTGTGTGTGTGTGTGTGTGTGGGGGGGGGGCACACACTTGCCTGTGAGGTGAGACTGACAGTACTTTTTGGTGGCTCACAAGGTTTCTCAAGAGACCAAGAAGCCCCAAGGGAAATTCATTCTTTAGAGATGGAGTCCCCGTCTGCAGCCTCCGGATCCTCATGGAGCTCCTCTGCTCTATCAGCCCCGCTTCACTGGCGAGTCCCGAAGACGTATCCTCATCTTGTTACCCCGGACGCACAGGCAGGGACTAAAACCCCTAAAATCCCTCAGGTGGAAACCGTGCCTTGTCCCCCGGCTGCAGCAGAGCGGAGAATGTCTGGACATACTTTTGCAGACTCTGAAATTGGTTGTCACCAAGGTCTAATAAATCCTAAGGTTGGTCAAGAAACCAATCCCTGCTAATATCACACACCATTGTGTTCTAACACAGGAACACCATTGTGCAAGACTAGAGCACTGGCAGTGCAACATGTATGTGTTAAGAGTTAATGAATGAGGCGTATACGGTAGTACACTGTGCTAATAATAGCCCACTGGTGTGCAGCCTCAAGCAGAACAGATATACAATCCCGTTTAAAACTCTAAAGACACCTATGAATGCAGAGCCAACCGCAAGCATCAACACACAGTTCCATGGTACACACTTGATTGACAGTTTAATGTTGCTATCATGTCTGAGACTTATTAGATCAGCTCCATATTTATAGTATGATTCCCATGGAAAATGAAAATGCATGACTACCTTAAACACACTTCATATTTAAGAAGATCCTTTATTAATCGAGCAGCCAGGAGCAATGGACAGCTACATGAACAGTGTCCAGGGAACGAGTCTCAGCACTCACCCATGCCCAGACCAGGTGATTGGGCCAGGCGATTGGGCCAGGCGATCGGGCAAGGGAATCAATTGAAACGTGGTTGAAATGTTGATATAAGACTAACACTGAATGAAGATACCAGATTTTAAATGTTCATCAAGGGTAATTAAGTTCCCTAGTGCAGTACAGTAGAGATTCAGATTCAGTGCGGTCATGACACTGAGATAATGGATTGCTGGCATCCACTGGCTTGAGCTGCTTCACATATAGGGCCACTTAAAGAGTAATTGCTCAATCGTGCTAAAGCAAGGGAATGAACAGGACTGTACAGTGTGAAACCTGTTAGCATCCAGCCTGTCAGCAGTCCATCTGAGCTGGAAGACTGGAGGATGCCTGGAATGCTAGCCAATGCCCATTAAGTTCAATGAGCCTGTTCTATCTATAGGTTAGAAGGATTATGGTCATTATTGTATATGCTTGATAGGTTGAAGGGTTATTAGTCTGTGTTTTCAGGTATGGCACAGTGTGTGTACCAGCGTTCGTGGAGTGTGGGGAAGGGAAATGGAAGAGCTGATTGGTTTGAATTCTATCATGCTGCTCATAAGGTACTTCATATGCTATGTTTGGCTACTGTCAGAGTGAAGAGATTTCACAATATGTTCCAAAAGGCTTTGATCAATAAATAGGGTATGTGCAAAGCAGAGAAACCAACTTAAACTCACAAATAGTGTCTACATCAAAGTTTTAAGAGTGAGAGGGCATCCAAACTCTTTTTAAAAAGGACAAACATTGTATTTGTAATAAAATTATATATAATACAATTAGTTTCCTAATGAAACATGACTAAAGTAGAAAGAATCACTCACTTTATTCACCTTCTCTAAACACTGATTGATTATATGAATAAAAGTAAAGATTCAGAAAATACATTTCGTTTTTTTGTGACTCTGTTACTCATCCATCCACAAACCAATTCCTTCGATCCCAAAAACCAACTATAATCACTAAAATATTACATGATTACACAGCCACATCAGAATAGTGTAACAAAACCTAATCCATAATATACAGTATGTCCAGTTTGCAGAACATCTTTGAGTTACTTTGCTATGATTGCTTGAGTCAAATTCCCCTTGTAGAAGTTGCGAAAATCATGCATTCCGAATTACATTCTGACCATTCACGCATGTGAATTTAGTCAGTCTGTTCAGAGAACATTCCAATGGCACTGACACACAAAGCACACAAACACACACATACCCTTTGAAGGCCCATCAGACACACAGAGAGCACAAAGATAACGTTAAGAATGTTGACCTCCCATCCTTGATAAGCCAGCTCTATTATAAAACTGTTAGACAAGTCAAAAGAAAATTTGCTGCTTCTCAAAGCTTCTCTGAAATATTTTCTTTTTCCCAGACTTCTGTGACCCAGCTGCGTCAGTTGGAGAAGCTCGCTCTGTAATGCCATGTCAACAGAACACTGAACAAAACAAAAACACAAAGCCTTGAGGCAAGTGTTGCAGACATCCCTTGGAGAGGAAACCTTAAGTCTTTGAATGTTAAGCTTAAACACATTTGTCCTTAAACACAAAAGGGCAATGCAATTCCAATGTTCATTCCAGAGAATAAAAGTCAATACCTGGCCATTCATAGGGTGGCCAAAATAATGAAACTCCCAACATTATTGAGGGAGGGGGTGGGGGATTCACGTAAGGTGTTGGGCTAATGATCAGAAGGTTGCGAGTTCGATCCTTCTTTCCTTGGGCACGACACTTCACCCTACTTGCCTCAGGGGGTATGTCCCTGTACTTGCTGCTAAATGACTACATGTAATTGCAAATGTATGGATAGGAGCATCAAATATCACTGTGGTGCATGACCTCATTAGAAGTTTTGTCAAAGAACGCTTGATCCCCGCTTACCCAACTATGTTTGACTGGAGCAACTGACTGGGTTAATGCATGCAATTAAAGGCTATTGAAGATCTCTAAACCTCTCAATGAATCACCAGAGTTAATATTCTCCAGCTACTCCTCACGGATATTGATTCACTGAACGATTAGCGTTTGCTAGGAAACGTTCACTGGGAAACATCACTGAGCTACTTGGGGTTTGTGAAAACCGTTGTGTATGGTGTGTGTTTGTCTGTGTGTGTATGTGTGTGCTGTTTGTTGAACTCAACACTTCCCACTATTGCAGATCCAAGAAACTACAGGAACACTAGAACAAGCTTCCTTGTTCTGATGAGAAGACTTCTGAATGAATGCTGGCCATCCAAACCACACATTAATAAAAGAGAGTGAAAGTGAGATATTTTACTTGATGGACTGCTGTCTCCTGCTGTCATTTGTCCTTTCCTGTAACACAGTGGCTGCCAGTAAACAAAATGTTCTAAAGTGACCGGCATGATGGACCGGCATGATCTATTCGAATTTAACTCAATGGAGATTAGAATCCATAAAAATGATTTGTGGAACAGTTCAAATCAGTTAAACCCCATATTAAGCTAGGCCCTGGTAATCAAAGGTTAGCATTCACATCTTTCTTTGTCTCCAAGGCTCTCCTTCCGATATCCCTGTCAGAGAAACCACACTGGGATTGCAATTACCTATAAACCCTTAGCTCTGTTCAATTACCTACACAGCTGACTACGCCTGGCCAACATGGCTTCTAACGAGCGTGGTATTACTCATCAAAAAAAGGAGAGGACAGACAGGAAGGGTGGTGCGGATGAGAATCAATCCCATGAAGCTGCAGAGCTGGAGACAACAGGAACAGAACTATCAAAGCCGAGGATACGATTCCATCAAGTGTTTGACTCTATTTGGGATCTCCAGTTCAGTCATTGGCAAAGACTTCTGTGGATCGGTGCTCCCTTGTCCAATCAGCGTCAGGATCGCCTCTCTAAATTACTCTCCAACTTAATTATGTGAAACAGGGAGAGACTTGAGTTGCTGATTAAGATACTCCTTTTGCATAATTCACAAAAGTCTTGGGTAAAGGGCAGCTCGTGGGAGGCCCAGCAGTAACTTAACCTGAAACCAACTCCTCAGAGTGAACCTCGCAAAAGTAAGTGTATCCTTGGGTTTGTTTGTGAGAAGCAACAGACAACTGTCAATGGCAACTTTAGGTGAGTCAAAATCCTGTAGTAGACTTCAGCGGTCCTCACATGAGCCAGAGTTCACTTCTGTGGTACAACAAAGGAAGTGGAAAACCTGGGATACGAACGTCAATGTCAGGTTCAATTCTGCTGAGGGATCAAGCGTATAACACAGATGTCAGAGGTTTGATGATACGCAAATTCAAACAGCAACTGTCGTTTGGAAGTCAGCATCAATAATGAAGTGGGTCGGTGGCAGCTGCGATACTGGATCACCTTCTGATGACTGTTTCTGGAATTAAGCCCAACACAACATAACAGCTGAAGGCTACTCTGCCCATTTGAGTTTCCCCATTGGGAAGATGAGGCAGCAGCAGCTGCATTAAAACATGATTAAAAATGGAGGTTTGTTAGTTAACTACACTCCAATCTTGTTTTATGGAAAAGTTGCAAAACTTTGACATTTAATGAGACAATCCATATGTAACAATCAACAAAGTAACTACATTTGGACTTCATGAGTCTTTGATGGATCGCTTCATCATGTAACAGCCCTGTCAATATCATTCATTACTAGCATCCTTTGAGGACTTGTCTGGTGCATTTGGTCAATGACTTCACCATCTAAGAAAAGGCATGAGACTAAATCTATACGTTGTAAACAAAGAATGATAGGTTTGTCAATAATAAAGTAGAAAAGTGCAACTGCAGCCAAAATTGAAACGAGATGGCAGATATCACTGGCAGCTATCATTGTCAACACTTCACTTCCTCTCCTCACTTCCATTATGACGTTGTTAATGTACTTAGTACAGTGTGAGAAAATCGAACGTTAGCGACAACTGAGGCTACGAACAGCATTGTTGTTGTCTCCTGCTTGGAAGATATCGTCTTAACATTTCAACTAATCCACAGCTATTCACAACCTGGCATGGGATGGGAATAAACACAATGGCATACTGATGCTAAAAAGACATTCTGATCTTCTTGATCTTTTGAATTTTAATAATTTGTCAACCTAGAAGTCTTAAAATATCCACGCCGTATTACACCTTCTCAATTATAGTTAGCGATTCCAGCCGTAGTTGACTTCTATACTAAATATGCCACTGCATCGCACCCTCGATTCATCCTAATAAGAGGTGTAAGCGATGATAGAAGAGGTGCTAGAGGAGGTAATTACAGAGGGAACATGTATAAACATGCAAGGCTCCTTTTTAGGTTAATCTTCTTCCTACATTCACGTCAACACTCATTCTGGCTTTGTCATTCCAACATGGCTGGTTGAGGCAACATTGAGCAACACAAACCAACCTTCAGGTATCATTGGACAACAAAGTCAGTTCTGCTAAACCGCAGCCTACCTTATATTTACAGACAGGGACTGATTCCATTTGATCCTGCTAAAGAGTAATGAGAGAAGAAAACCTACTTGAAATAGGAGGAACCTCAAGCGGGTTCTCCATGAAAAGCTACCTATTAAGTTGGACTTTTCTCCAAGGCTGAGAGAAATATCGATTTCCGTGGGCTGGAGTCGATGTAGAACACCGCTTGGTATGTGTTTCCTTCACAAAGTCAAATATTTGGTGGTTAGGGTCGGGTCAGTGTGAATTTAGCGCTCCATATTATTGACTACGGTTGTCCTTTATGGTTGTCCTCCGTTCATCCATGTTCTCTTAACAAGGAGACTAAATGTAATGAAAGGTACACGCACCCAAGCACCCACATCATTTCTTTTGGACATGCAATTGCCACCATCGAGGTGCCCTTGAAACAGAGATTTCAACAGTGGTGTCTACACAGACAAAGTCCATGGAAATGCCACGTATGTAATGTGAAAAACTATCATCGTTGCATCTGGATTACCGAAAGGTCAAAATCGGTTAGGTCAAATGAAGAATGAAACAGATAAATGTGAGTTTAAACCAGTTGAGGACGGAGCAGTCAAGAAGTGAACCATTCTACTGAAGATATCAGAGCACTTTCCTCGGCTGTGAGGAGGATAATGGAGGTAAGGCATGAGACGCTGTAGATACAGGAGAAAGGCCAACCCACACAGGCCAGAAGGAAAGACAGGGTCATGGAAAAGGAGAAGAGGACGAATCACGGAGGGAGGGGAGACGACGATGAGGAGACATGTTGGACAGACAGCAAGATGGGGGATACAGGAAGCTACGGTCTGTTCTCCATCCAGACAGGCTGAACATGGTGCCTTTATACACACGGACACAAACATACACACACACACAAAATAAAACATTAATACTTTTAAATGACATAAAATGATTACACCAATATACATACCTACATACAAAAGTGCACCATATTAGATACACCCACACACATATTCACCCTGCCTACTGGATGACCTCAAGGCACAATTAGAGCACCAGTCTGCAGACAGCAGGTTAGTGTTCACTTTTCTTCACACACGTAAACAAACTGGGCCAAGTGAAATGAAAGTATTCTAACCTATTACTAACATAGCTTTTCCTAGCTTGGCCTAATCTAGTCTAACTGTCAAGGTTAGGAACAAGACTGAAAAACCAACCCCAGACACAGGGAAGGCATGTACTGTAGCTAGAAGATTTACTAAGAACAGCAAATCACAAAAACTGGCAGAGTGCAAGGCATGGTGGGTAATTTACAGAAGCACAAATATGCTTATCTATGCAGGACAGGTTGGTTAAAACCAAACTGGAACAGACCTGGAACACACTAGAGCAAGCAGGCCACAAAGACAGGGAATGTCAGAGGTCAAGATGGGGTACCAGCTGAATCCTTGACATTAAAAATATCAGCAAAACCTAATATGCTGTCTAGTGCATATTTTCTATTTGCTATTTTCTCAGTATTTGCTCCACCCACATTACGTACCACTGTAGTACGTGACTGTATTCCTTCTTGGCTGTCTATTGTTTTTAATTAGCTAATGGATGACATTGATTTGAGAAAACCTTTGAGAAGTCTGCCATGAAGATTGAACTACTCCGTCCAAACCCAAATCGTCCTTGACTGTCTCAAGAGAACTTGTGACAAATCATGCCACACCCATCTCTTGGAGCCAGCAGATAAGTGTAGTCCAGACTTTATGCCCTGTCCTAACTCAATTCTACGGAGGAAAAAAATAAAGTCGATTTGTATACAAGCCAGAGATAAAAAATCAAGCGTAGTGCCAGCTGAATACATCACCAGAGTTGCCTCCAGTATGCTCAGGATCTGAGTGTGTTCATCCAGGACAAACATCATTTAATGGAAATCGAGGGATAGTAAATATTATGAGCAGAGGACGCACAAATCGATGGCACTGAGCAAAACGTCCTGACTGCAGTATGACCCAGGACACTGGCCACTGATGGGATCTAGGGTTTAGAATTTCTTTTGAATGTCCTTTATCGGTATAAGCACATGAAGTGCAGTGGGCCTGGTTACAGCTTATTGACCATGAGAAGGAAGGAGGGAGATAAATAAATAAAAGAGAGAGGGATAGAGAGAGAGAGAAAGAGAGAGAGAAAGAGAGGGGGAAAGAGACAGAGAGAGCGACTGTAAGTTGAGAAGATGCTTTATAGGAGTGCAGCACCCCCTTGCACATACACTCGAAACAGGAACATCATGTGTTCCAACTGAATACCAATAAATATGCTGCTTGACAGAGGAGAGCCCCCCCACCCCCCCTCCTTCCCCTATCAGGTATCACAGGCTGACTCGTGGGAATGTGTTCCTGGGCCCAGGATACACATGCTGCTAATGAACAACCATCTGATTCAGCTTTCTCTATAATTCATAGTGATCACCTCATCAGAAACACACATACACGCCCAAGCATGCAGGTACACAGTCCCACAAGTACAAGCACACACAAGCACACACACACAGGCATGTACCATCTCCATCCGACAATCCCTCATTAAAGTTGGATGACATTACCCAATAGGCAGTGAGGGAGGCAGAGGGGCGCCACAGGCAGCGCCCAGAGTCTGTCTCATCTCACAGCTTCCTGCTTTCCTCTCTCAGAACACGTTTTTTTCCCACTTTTCTTTTCTCCTCTGTCACCTGAAGCTGACCTACTGTTTCTCGTCCCCTCTTCTCTAATCTTACCCACCTTTCTTCCACCGATCCTCTCCTGTTTCCCTTCCCTTACTTTCATCTCCACCGTTTCTCTCCTCATCTCCTTCCTATCTCATATCTTCCTCATAACCATTCCACTCTACTTCCATCTTTGCCCTCCTCCCTTCTCCATATTCCGCTCCTTAATATAATATTATTCATACAATGTTAAGCCCATGAGTTTATGAATGCATTAGCATCATTAGTGATTGCAGATATGCGCGTGCAAGGTCTTTCAAGTCCTTTGTAACATCCTGAATGTGTGCCAGCCAAGCGAAAATAGACCCCTCTCAGCCCACAGAGGAGGAGGAGATGGAGGGGAAACTGAACACACAACAGCGTTCTGAACTGCGCTTAGGCAGGAAACCGTTTTCCATCCCCACGGTATCCGACAGGAACAAACAGCAAAGCTCGAAAACACTGGGAGCAAGGAGACACATTTACCCAAACACACACATGTAAGCACAACACCAAAAGGGAAGACAAAAAAAAAAAACACACACCAACATAATAGAGCTGTGGCCTTAATATCGCTCCACCATTGTATTGCCGAAGGTGCAATGCAACACTCAAGCAGTCTATCTAGCACTTTATCTCTCATCTTTTTCACACACATACACACACACATATATTATATTGTTCTGTCATACACAACAATAAAACAAATGCACACACGAACACACACACATTCTGCCCTTAGGTACAATTACGCTTGATAGCCTCTCTCTGGGAGCCAAATACCAACAGACGCAAAGCATTAGCACAGCATCACTGGAGCATCAGCGCACAGGGAATTAGCTAAGAACATACTCATTGTCCTGGTGGAACTCTGCTACAGCAGCCAATGTGTGTTGGAGGCAGAAACCACTCTCTATGGGCAAGGAGCTGGGGGGATGTGCAGAAGGTTTAATGAAGCTCAACAAAGAACACTAAACTTTGTTTTGAACAGGTTTTCTTTCTGAGTTTCCTCAAACATCATGTTCAACTCATTCTGTCGAGGTGAAACAGAGATGGCATTTTAATGAACTTGATGTCAGGATGCCTTCATAATCGACTCCTAAAGATGACAAGATGTTTGTGGTAACCTTTGCAGAAAGCCCCTGACAACCAATGATAAATGACCCCGTTGTGCAGCGGTTTGGCTTTTAATTGCACAGTAATTGGATGATGGGATCGAAAACATGCTGTTCATGCGTGTCAAAAAACTTTGTGCAACTATTGTAAGTACACACATGCATCATAATAAAAATTGTCAAACGATAAAGTGTATGAATAATATATCAGTATTGGAGTTGGGCATTGCTAAAAATATTACATTGGCAACACATTTATTTCTGGCATGCATATAGGTAGAAAGCCATTTTCTTTGGGTTTCTAACCCTTAATTTTACTGTACTTGTGGCTTATAAGTGCAAATATCACATGGAGGTTGCAGCTGCTCTTAGATAATTCAGCAAAAGACAGAAATGTCAAACTTACATGGCACAGAAAGAAAAAAAATCAAACAAGGAATTTGCTCACCAAAGCTAAGGGACCAATTATTTCTTAACGCTCGTTGAATTACATTTAAGATCTACTTGTGATGAATGCTTAGAATCATTGTTTGAAACTTAGACTGTTGAAAGTTTCCATTAATTGAACGCAATGCAATGTACTTTTATATGGAAGAGCTTTCTTTTTACGAAAATAGCTGTGTTGCAGAAAATGAGTTCCAACATTGCTTTTGTTAAAACTGTAACGTCGTGGTCATGACAACGGTCAAGAAAGCCTCTTGTTATAGTAAACTCATAACAGTAAATATGATGAGGTCCATCACAAACATGACACAACAACTATCAGTGTGACACAGAAGTGGTTGGAAATATGACACAAAACATTTTCAATTTCCAATGTTCCAGGACTCAGAAGTTTGGATAGTGTTCTACTTCTGGCTCAATAGGCACATCATGAGAAACCTGGAACAGAGTTAATAGAAAAAAAGAGAGAAAAAGGATTTAAGATATTAAATCATAAGATTGCCCGGAGCATTCTTTTCTGAGGATACACTTCACAGCAAGAAAAATCCTCTGTGGTTGGTTGCCAGGAAATCGGCGTGTCGTCACACTTATTGATTTGTTGATTCCTATCATTCCTGGGCTGAATAGAGACCAGGCATTCTGCAACCGGGGAGCCTTAGAGGAAACAAGAGGGTTCCTCTACGATGAGCTGTTCATTTACACTCCTGCACCAACCACCACAGAAACACTCTTACAAGGACATGAGAGCTTGTCTGATAAGCAAAGACCTCCATTATCCATCTCTCTTGAGAATTACTTTTGTTTCTCTTTTTGCAATTTGTGTCACGCAAACAACATCTATTAGTTTGTGCTGTTGGCTATGAAGAGCAGAAATCAGATCCATCATGAACCGTCAATGTGTTTTGAATTTCCAACAGGGAAGTAATTCATCAGCAGAAAATCATCACAGACGCGAACGGAGATGAAAGCGCGGATGAGCAGTCTGCAGACAGAACGCTTGACAAGACCTTGATCTGGAATGTTCTGCAATCCAGCCCAGTATATCACAGGAACTAGCTTTCGGTTCCTGTGGCGTTGCATGACAGAGATGACAACAGGGTAGACAGGACAGACCCTCTGATCACGGTGATGGGAGCTAAACGGGCGCCATGCTACCTTCCAGCAAAGAGGGGAGCGAGGAAGGATGGTGAGCCAGATTAGAAGTGAAAAGAGCATCTCTGTCAGGTGGGCCACATCTCAACGTGGCGCTATTTGACCCTGTGCCAGTTTGAAACAGGCACGGCGCCCCGCAGGGCTTCGCTTACACACACTGGCTACATGCGTGATCCTAGTCGCACGCTCTGTCCGCGTCCACCATCGGTCCGCGCCGCGGTGGCCCCTGACCACTTGTCACGGGACTGTCCTTGGCTGTGCTCGCTAGTTTAATTTCATTTAGCGGCCAGGACCTTCAAAGGGGGGTCCTGACATTTTACGCCGCCACCGCTTGGCTGACCTTTCCTGGTAGGAGGGATGGTAGGTCAGAGCCAGAACAAAAGCGCAGGAGAGACAGGGACAAATCAGCAAGGCGACACCCACGTTGAAAGGTCAGCTGGGAGATGGAGACTGGGTGGGCTGGTGTGGGGCTGGGGAGCAGGGAGAAACCCTAGACTGGGAGGCAAAAATAGAGCAGGTATCTTGCAGATGATTTATGGTATGTTGGTATGTGTGTGTGTGTGTGTGTGTGTGTGTGGGGGGGGGGGGGGGGGGGGGGCGGCTGTGCAAGCTAAACAATGCTGAGGCTTACTGCACACATGAATAACTGAATTAAAAAGAGCTCCCCGCTCTTGATCATAATTGGTAAAGCTTGTGTACACCTTACAGTGTGTGCTGATCTGTGATTGGTCCACTTTTTCCCCCTCTGTTCCTTCGCATCTCCCCAGGCGTCCCCGGGGAGCTGAGGAGAGACTAGGGTTTCCCAATTAGCTTACTGGCTGTTCTCTGACAAGAAAATCCTGTGAATTAATTTGGTGTTTTTTACACTAACTAGTCTGCTTATTCCCGCAGGGTGAAAATCTTGCTGTGGCAGCTTTCCAAGCCCGCCGCCCTCTCATGACCCCCACAATTAAAGCTGTCAACCGCTGCATTCATGGTTGCCTCGCCGTCTGTCTTCCTGTGTTAGAATGGATGCATTTGACGCAGTACATTCACTGTACAGCAGACACCAAGACTCGGAAATTAACAAGAAAGAGAAAGAGAGGACAGGACTTTCGTTCAAGTAACAAGGGAACATTTTCATGGCCGTTTCAGTGACGTAGTGTCTGCAATGTTCTAACCTACGTTTGAACTTTTTTTGTGTCGTGCAGTACCATTGAGGGTTGGAAACCTTTTCATACATTCACTTTATTGACGTATCCTCCAAAACATCTGAAGTTTTCTAAATGAGCCTGGATGAGCACTCTTCACGACAGGTCATTTTATGTAGTTTGGCATTGCAGCACAGCTACCCCTCAAGTTAAACTCAACCCTACGGGGTTCACTGTGAACCACGAGGGGAGAAACATCTCCAGCTAAAAAAAGCCTTATTAGAATTCTTCACCAGGAGTGGGAGCGGGCCGAAACCTATTTCCTCCGTTTCCAACTCGGGTGACGGTGTGAGTGCTGCAGGAGGCGCGCACCTCCTCCCTGTCCCCACATCTGGGTGCTCTCCTGTCATGCCAACACGCGTGTACCAAGTCAAACAGACGCGTTTCGTGGCGTTAAAATCTTAATGATGCCAGACGGAGAGGGAGAAGAGAACTGTTATGAATGTAATCGGTCTCCATTTGGTCTATGCAGATGGGGTTAGGGCTGGAAGGGGTGCCAGTAACCCTGCGAATACAATTAGCACGCATGACTGGGGTTCATCTACAACGTATATATAGCAACCAAAAACGTGTTGATGTTTGGGGTTGCATAACTGATACTGCAGTCTGGAAGGAACATTTCGTTAGCTTGAGCAAACTGATGTTGCATAATTAGAGTTGAGTGCCTTGTACCAGATTTCAGTTTCTAATGATCTTGTTTACGCATGTTCATACTGCAGCTATTGATAATTACCTTTTTCGTATACTGCTTTAACTGTGCAAGGTTTTAACCTTTGATTAAACCTGTTACATGCACACATACACACACACACCTTCAATCCTTCGATCTATCCCTCTATTACCAGTTACATGTGCTCTGTAAGTGTGTGTGTTTGTGTGTGCATGCCCATGTAGGTGTACCCTTGTGAGAGCCTACACCTGCAAGCAGGTTTCATTGACCCACTTCATCGCAGATCTATCCTAGTTCTGCAACAACCTAATTGGCGACACAAGATGCCGTTCCACTAGCATCAACGAAGAGAGGATCTCTCCTTAGATCTGCAATTTGTTCTCGGAAATGAAGTTGGAGCCTTCAGAGTAAAGAAGGCTCGAGTACGTCAGAACCGGGCTGATTGACGGAGGAGAGGAACAGAACGTGAAGGATCCAGCTTCCTCCTCTGTGTCAGCACATCGTCTGATGTGTTCACATCCACCGGGACATCAAACCCTCTCTGTCACATGTCTTCTACCTGGCTCTCCTCCCCAGACGATTACGGGGACAATGAAGACGTTTCTCTAGTCTCACTTCAGAGGACAGCTTGTGTCTCTGAAGAGAAAGTCTTTCCTCCCTTGATACTAGTGGAACTGCATTTCGTGGGGCCAATTAGGTTGGAGGAGAACTGGGATGCATCCACAGTGAGCGGGTGGGGCTGGATGAGGTGTGGAATGATTAACCGGTCTAGATTTGCCACTAAATGGTTCAGAGTGCATCAGCACTTCTGATCTCTCTCTCTCGCCCTCTTCCATATTCAATAACAGCAGGAGTGGCCATTGAAATGAACAGCTGATTATCATGAATTCTTCCTATATATTTTCGCTGTGAAATCTGTGCATGTTTCATATCAGATGACCACACTGCAGGGCTGGGGGTTAATCCAAATCCAAAACTGTTGTACCCGTTCTGAACTGAACTGCTTGCTTAAAAAAAAAAAAAAAAATATCCCCCATAAAAAGACGAGCCAGCATACCGCACTGCAGGGCCTCCATGTGGGTCACTGCTGGGAACTAGAGCACTAGCGGCGGGCAGCCAGGTTCCTCCCCACTGGCCAGGCGCTCTCGTCTGCCTCTGTCCCTCGGTCACTACCCAGTGACAATTTAACCGTGAACCAAGTCCCTGTCCTGAGGTTGTCTTTCCTTGTTCTGCACTGAAATAGTCTCAGGTGTGTGTGTGCATGTGTGTGGGCGTGAGAAAGGGGACACAGTTATGTCTGATATGTTCCCCTCAGCCGGAATATGGGAGCTGTCCGCTGATCGTGGTGCTGAATATAGACACCAGTAGATCTGCCAGCACAGCACACTTGTACAGACACAAGCCGTTTGTTGGAGGAGTTACATGTATCCATTTAGCAGATGCTTTTATCCAAAGCGACTTCTAAGAATGAGCTTTATAAAAGAGCTATTATGTCCTCTTGTTTCAGTGTCCTTCAGGATGCAAAGTGTTTCCTATGCACACCAAGTTAGAGACCTTCAGGTTAAACTGCTCTGAAAAACAGTATGTTTCAAATATATGTAACAATCCCCAAGGTTATCTTGGGGAAAGAAAAATGTCTGTGAGTTTGTCCATTCCGACGGAAGGAGAGGGCTTTACCTGTCCTGACAGCACTCTAATGCTCAGGAGAGTTCTCAGTGAATACCCACGTAATGCACAATAATGCGATCATATTTAGAAGTAATTATAGACACAGACTCTGTGCCTGCCCACATGATTATGCCCTGTGAGCATGTACACACTGAAGCATCATACAAACCCACATGCACATATACACACTCACACACACACACACACAGACACACAATTTTACCAAGACGGGCTGTGCAGCCAAAAACACCTTCATCAAGACCCATTCACTGGGCAACAATACTGTGATTCAGGTGACAAAAACAACCAAAATGGAAAGATTTTTTTTTTTTTTTTGTACAAAACCAACGAATCATGGTTAACACAAAATGAAGCTATGAGCCATTAAAATACCATGTGGAAAATGCTATCAAAATTCTGAAGGTTTTCAGTCAGACATTTCTTCTATGTTCTGAAAAATAACGTCAAGAAGGCAGGACCTCATCTGGGTCTACAGTTCAGTCTTTTATTACTTCTCTGCTCGGAACATCGTTCTGTATGCAAGCAAGGAAGCAACGCAGTGTCCTCAGCTGTAAACAGATTCTCAACACTATTCCAGTTGTATCCCTAATTAATATTTTTCATCAAATGAGTATCTGTCCGGTGTTGCTTTTTCTTTGCTATCACAGTGAAGTGTGACAGAGCAACGCTGTTATCTGACGCCAACGGCAACGGAACACACACTTCTCTTTGAGCATTACAGAGTTCCCTCTCTTGCCCACTCCCCCCTTTCTCTTTCACATTTCACTCTTTCACACATCCCCCCTTTCTCTTTCCTCTCTTGTCTCGCTCCTCTCTCCCTTTCTCTTCATCTCTCTCTCTGCCTCTCTATGTCTCTCTCACCTCTCTCCCTGCCTCTTTCTCTCTCGTTCACACCTTATCAGCCTCCTCAGGGTCTGGCTAAAGTTCTCAGTTGGTCCACAGTGTTCTGTTGGGGCCTAGACACACACTGGGGTCCAGATCTGCTGTGGTTACTGGAACCTTCTGTGCTGGGAGGACTTTACCTCAGAGTGGATCTGCCTTGATCTTGTCATCTCGGCACCACTCTCGCTTTCAACCTTTGTCTCGTTCTGACTCTCTCTCTCTGTCTCGTCATCTGACATCGGTAGGGCATCTTAATCATTTCATATCCGTCCTCCACTCTATCAATAAATGAGCTTGCATGAAGGCAAGAGCAGAATGGGATGTTCCAGTTTTTTAAAGCTTCCTTCTACAGTGTCTGTTTTTTTCCATTTCTTTCTGTCTGTCTGTTGTTCTGTCATTGTGTCTTAATTGTTTCTCTCTGTGTCGGATAGACACACACTCATGCACTTTCAGGGACACCAATAAATATGAATAGACAAACACACAAATGTGCGCACTTGCTATACGTTCCAGCGTTCACAGCAAAGTGATTTAAAACACAATAGCATGTTCTAAGAAAAAAAGAAAAACTCCAGAATGTGAGATCTGACTGGGCGCTGCATACTGTGATTTAAGGAAGGTTAGGTGTAAAAACCATCCCACTCATTCACTCCTGCACCAGCTCGTGCAGCACAAGTACAAATCAGGACCTTGGGTACGCCTCTGATCTGATCAGAAGAGCTCAAGAGATTAAAACAATAAAGATGACAAACTGCAACCCAGGTGCCAGCGCCCGCCTTTCAACTCTCCACAACAGCATACAACCAACACTGGAAAGCAAAGGATGAAACTACAGCAATCATTCATTTACAAAAACAACTCCAAACCTTTCAGCTGTCCATGACACAAACTAGAAGGACAACCAAGAGAGCAGAAAGAGTGTTAAAGAGAGAATATTAAAGTACATACTGTATCTCTGTGGCACCACAGCCAGCTCCATGCTGTAGCAGAGTCTTGAGGAATACTGAAAGGTGTAGCATGAACGAGGAAAGAAAAAGATGAGCGAGAGAGTGAGAGGAGAGAAAGAAGAGGTGGAGACAGGGGCAGTTCCTGCCAGCAGACACGCGATGCGCTACACACTGAGGGGAGGGTCTGTGTCAGAGCACACTCCTCACTCGCCCGCCAGCCCCACACAGCAGATGTGTTTGCGTGCTTGTGTGTGTGTGTGTGTGTGTGTGTGTGTGTGTGTGTGTGTGTGTGTGTGTGTGCGTGCATGTGCGTGTGTCTCGGTGTGTATTGTGTTAGTTCAGCTGAATGGACGGGGAGATGTGGATCTAGATGAGAGGCGATTTGTGAGACTAGTCTTATTGAAATAGAGAATTGGTGGGAAAATGAAGAGAGCGAAAGAGAGAGAGAGTGTGAGAGAAGGCGAGAGAGAAAATTAGAGCATCTTAAGGCAAATCCAAGACTGAGGGGGTGGGGAAGGAGAAAGAAAATGAATGTTTACATTTGAGAGGGTTATTAGCTCAGGCCTGGCAGTATCACACTTTAGGGAGCTGAGCTCAGCTCCTTTATTGCACATGCACTTGTTCTCAATAAACTGATGGACTGGGGCCATTGGATTTGTGTGTGTGTGTGTGTGTGTGTGTGTGTGTGTGTGTGTGTGTGTGTGTGTGTGTGTGTGTGTGTGTGTGTGTGTGTGTGTGTGTGTGTGTGTGTGTGTGTGTGTGTGTGTGTGTGTGTATATGTGTGTGTGTGTGCGCGTGTGTGTGTGTCAACAAGGTGGTTAAGATACCAGCAGGTAGTTCATAATTGTGTCTCACTACACAGGGGGTATCAGCAAGGTTTAGGCTTGTGGATCATCAGGATTCATATTCTCCAATCACTGCAAAGCTTCCCGTTTCAACAAGTTGTTTTTTTATTACATTATCCATCACAATGAAACTAGTCTCTTGAATATTTTTCAATTAAAAAAAAAATATATATATATTTGAAAAGCCAACTCAACACTGAAGACAGAAACATCCGTGCTCGTGCTGGTGGAGATGGGTAGATGGTAACACTTAGCATCTGGTGCTATCACTCATATTATCACACTTACATTAAAACACACACACACACATTAACATGCCCGAGGACTAAATAAACTCAAGTCTAAAGATTTTGTCTGCTCATAAATACTTGTTTAGTTTCCCTCGGATGAAGGGTTACTCCTCACAACTCATTTCCAGAGCGTGTTTCTGGCATCTGTTGTAACGAGGGTCTGGGTGGATTCAAGAATGTATTTGCCTTCCTCTGTGTGTCTGTGTGGTGTGTTGGTGTGTGTGCATGTGCGACAGTATACGGCTTGGGAATTTTAATGTGTGCAAGCTCCACATTCCAATATATATCACATTCTATAAATACTGAGGAAAAACTTGGGAATTGGAATGCATACGGAGTCTGTGTTGTGAACTGACAGACGGGGGTGGGGGGTGGGGGGGGGGGGGTGGGAGGGGGGACAGGTATGCCGAGAGTAGGAAGCCGTATGAATGAAGGATGAAAATGAAGGGGGCGAGGTACAGGAAGACTTCTGACAAGGAGATCCGGATGGATTCGTGGACGGATGGAAGGATGGATGGATAACGAGGACGCCAGGAGGGATGGATGGATAGATGAAATTGGATTAATGAGGTCAGCGGGAAAGAAGACTAGATACGTGGTTAATGGCACGATGGGGAGGAGACCACGCTAAATGTGCGTGTGCGCGCGCTATCATTTGTGGGGGCGCGGGCACGTGTGGGCCCAGGTCCCCTCAGGGAAGGCAGTATGCAGTGTATTAAGATAACTCTAGTGCGTCTAGTGAAGCCAAATGATCCACGGAAGAAGCGCGGCGCTGGAAGGAGCGTCAGCTGGTGAACAATGTTGCGCTGACGAAAGGCTGGAATCCATTAGTCACCTGGCGCAGATTGCGCTTCATGGTGCATAGAAACACCTTGGCTCCAGGGGATCTTCACGCTAGCAGGTTGTCTCCACGTCCTCACCGGATGACAGGAGCAATCAATCACCTAGATTGCAGGGTGTTCCTCCACTGATACCTGTGGCCTAACTCAGGCGAACAAACAGCACAACTTCTGTATCTCAGGGATATTTTTGGGATATAGGCCAGCCATCCTTGAGGGGGTACGTTTCATTTATTCATTTTTTTCCATTTAGCAGACACATTTATCCAAAGCAACTGCCAAGAGAGAGCTTTACAAAAGAACATTGGTCACTGAACATAGCAACGTGATAGTCCCCAAACCTAGCGGGTTTGTAGATATGAAACATACATCGTGAAAAACCAATAAGTGCCAAGGGAAGAGCCATAAGAGCATTTAGCCGGGCAATAGTGGACTCGTAGGAAGTGAACAACAGCCGAGCCCCAGACTGCGAGCACCAAAAACCTACACAGGATTAGGACGTCAAAAAGACAACAGGTCCCCCAGTAGGAATCATTATGACCCTGGGGGAGAGGTTATTGTTTCAAAAATAGATGTTTTTCTTGTTTTCAAAACTCCATCTTTTGTCAGAAAAACCTTTTTTCCCCAGCACCTACAATTAGTGTCTTCATCTGTGTGGAACATTTTTGCATATGAGAGAGGGGGTGCTGTTTTTAAGTAATCCAACCCATCGTGTTCCACTCAGTCTCTCTCAGAAGATATTTTTCTTTGATGTGCTTCAGTAAACGGGGCATATTGACAGAGCTCGCTTGATTTCATTGGGTGATGATTGGCAAGCCAGCCTGGGTTAACCTGGTCAGATTAAAAAGATCATTACCACATTGATTTATTCATCGAAGTGGCTAGAAGTCTTTTCTTTGTCACACACACACACACACACATGAACACATACACACCCTTGTACACGTAGCAACATCAGGGCCAAGCTCTGTTCACTCCACATTACCAATCAACTATCAAATCGATTATATTGTCCACTCATCCCTAAACCTATTTTGGGTTCTTCAGTAGCTTCAAGTGATGTGCTTCTGTCACTCTTTAGAAACACAACTTCATTTTTCAGTTGACATTGTTTTCAACCAGCTAACTGTGAGTAACTGAGTAGAATTAATATGGCTGCTCTTTTTCGTCTGTGTGTCTCTGCATCTCTATGTCTATGTCTTCCACTAGCTACCTTCGTTCAATGTGCGTGGAATATGAACAATCTCATCAATCAAATACCTGGAGAACACTAGATGTGTTTTTATGCATACATTTCTACACTTACAGTTTGTGGGCCAAATGAAATGATGGCTTCAGTGCTGTGGTCTAGTCTGAAGTCATGGGTTCAGTAGTGTTGGTGGATATGGATGGACATGGTGAGTGGTTGTCTATCATCTAGACTGAAAAACTGGGTGGATGTAATATTGGTCTAGTTAATGATTACAGCTATGGAGGGCTTCTCCTCTTGGACTACACCTCCTCCAGAGTAAACACACACACACACACACACACAAAAGTATTACCTTAAAATATCAACTGCCTGCTGTTTTTGAAATGACTTTTTCAAGCCATGATCAACACTGTCCAGAGAACAACCAAGTATCACAGGCACAAGATTGTTGAACGGATTTCCATCCAACAATATAAAACACATATAACAAATCAACAAATACCGGTCACCTGAAGTATAAACGGCCCAATCGTATGTAAGCCAGCATCGTCATGGGCCAGCCAACAGACAGAACAGGTGCTCCACAACATACAGCATAATGCCTGTCTCTCTCTTATCTCCTAGACCAGATGCAGCCTAATGTGCGTTATCAATGCGACACACAATGGCACGTGTGTCTACAGCTGGGAAATAGCAGGCATTAATCAGACTGCCAGAGGTTCTAGGGTTCCCCAGTGTCCACCTCAGAACCGAAGATACGTAGCTGGATTTAAATGACAAGTGGAAGGATGAGAGGCAGGATGAGAGGGCGGATGAGAGGCGATAATGACCTGAACAGCGTGTCTCCATGGCCATTCCTAGCTGTCCACAGACACTCCGCTGGAGACGTTAACCTGTATCTCTGAGAGGTGAGAAATACTGCAAATACCTGTATACAGATTCAGTTTTGGGTTGTTGTTTTTTTGTTGTTGTTGTCTCAGAGCTGTTCTGTCTGCTCTTGCAAGTGAATACACACACACACGTACACACACGCACACAGGCACGCACCCACAAACACACCTCCCCTAGATAGTTGCACAGAATCCATGGAGCCCAGGAACTTGCAAGAAGCCTGTAAGAAGTCTATCCGAAGATCGGAGTCTCATTCTCCCCTCAGAAGGATTGAGTGGGGCAGGTGAGGACAAGGCTGGCAGTGCTGTGCAGCTTACCCTCACCCTACCCCAAACCCTCTGCAGATAAACACTCCATCCTGCTCCCTCTCCTCCCTCCAGAAAGACATTAGCCTCTGTTCGCTCCACCATTTCCTCCTTCTAAGGTGCTTATGTCTCTAAAGATCATGCTATTTCCTGGATTAGGAATGTGCTTCTGTACTTCCCCATTATAAATGCCTCACAAGATGAGTAGCTCTCTCACCCAGAGATTACCACAGAGGCCCCATTGTACAAGATGATAGCCCTCCATATTGGGCTGGGTAATGAACCAGGAATGGTGAAAGGAGGATTTTGCATTGATATCACCTTAACAACAAAGGTATCGCTCAGTTGGATTTCAAAGCGCAACGCCCAGTTCAAAAAATCCCCAAAATACAGGGATCCCTACTGACAGGTATTCGCAATGTGTTTACATTTGTGTTTATTTAATTGTACCCACAAACACAAGCATATGGCCTGTTGTCGTGAAACTATCAAGTGGATAGCTTGTAACACCACAGACGCTCAGTCCTGTCCCTATACATCAACCTACCTAGTCCTCCTTCACCCTCCATGTTTAAAGAGCTTTGATGCATTCCTAGGCTATAGAAGCTAAAAGTAGGTTTTCTATCTGTCAACTCCACATCATCTCTTTCACACACGCGTTCACACCCACATCCGCACACACCTTAGCATAGCGTACTAACCTGATCATTCCACACCTCCTCCTGCAGCACTGGGTCCCCTCCTTTGATGTCAAAGGCCCGTCTGAACATGCCATCATTTCCTCTTCCTCTCTGTTCAATATTTGATGACATTATCTTAAATCTTCATCTCTTTCTGCCACATTCAGACTCTATTCTCTATGCACACAGGAAGATTGCTTTGCCTGCTATATTATTCATTACCTTCACATGTGGCAGCAGATGATGATATTCCCGGTAAGAGCATGCTGGTGGCGTTAACCAGAAGTAATTTCGCTGCTAATTGCCTTGGACAGATAATGAGCTGGTGAGAATTTGATGGAAGCTTTCCTGGGGTCCTAGCACACACACACACACCCTGTATGTACATGTGCACACACACACAAATACCCACACATTTGCGTATAACCTTTAGTATCCTAACAGAGAGTTAAATGACCTCACTCCTACACACGAGTGCTGGATCTAAACTGCGCCGGTCTACATTTTACATGTATTAATTTAGCAATCATTTATCCATTGCAACTTCCAAGAGAGAGCTTTACAACTGAGCATCGGCCACTTATCATAACAACGTGATAGACCCTAAACATTGCGGGTTTATATATTTAATATGACCCATACATCATGAGAAACCCAACAAGTGCCAAATGAAAGAGCCATAAGAGCGGTCTAAGACTTTATTTACAACACTTAGTGGCCACACGTGGCATGATCACAAACCATCTCACCAGAACCCGTTCATTCATAATCACCGTCTTAGCAGGAGGAAATATCCTTGAACTTTGAACCGGGATAAAACAGTGATTGAACTGGTTAATGAACCTCAGTATCCCCCAAGGGAAAAGCAAAGAGATTGAATGAAGAATGAAGTCCGTTGAGGAAATGTCACACTCAATAACCGTAGCCCACAGTCTTTCCTGGCCATTGGGGTAACACAGACAGTGGATTAATTTCCATATTCCCATGAGTGAATCACATAGGCACCATTCATGACACTGCATATAAACATATCAAGGTTTTTTATTAAATGGGATCTAGATCATAACCCTGCATGGTGCAATGTGGCGTATAGCGCAGCCTCTTACGCCAAGTGAGAGATCCACGCTGCCCTCTACTGGTGAGTTAAGGAGACAGTGATCCTGTATGATGGAGCTGAGAACAGTGGAGACAGGAGTCTTGTGGCATGTGATGAATAAATCATCCTTTTCAGACCACTCAAACAGACAACAAACAAAGCACAAACAAGCACAGAATCAAACCACCGCTCTACAGCACACTGGTCTAGAATGCCCCACTGTCCCCGACCACAGTCATTCAACAGATTAAAAGTCACTGAACTGACTGATCTTAACTGTCTCATACTAAAACACACACGCTCTCCCAATCCAAACTGTAGTTCTACACGCCACATAGAAAACCAAGCATGACAATCTCCAATAAAACACAATGAAGCGGCAAGTGTGTATGGCAGATGGTTTATAATTGTCTCAGCGGGACTGAAATGCAGGTGGTGGTAAATTGGAAGGCTCTGCTTTGGGGAAATACGACGTTTGTTTTCCAGCCCACTTCAAACCATTCCTGTCTCTTTCCTCACACACTCACTCCCACCCCTTGACTTAAAGCTGGTTGGGACATGTTCCAAAATTCCAACGTGGGAAAGGTTAAAAAAAAGAAAGGAAAAAGAAAAAAGTAGAGGATTCACAAAGAGTTATTGTGGTTGCAGTGTAGGTACGGTTTCCTGTCTCCTCGTTTATTCAGTGACAGCTGTTGGGGGTTTGAGAACTGAACCTGGCAACACTTCTGACAGCGATGCCAGCCAGCTATGCATTATCGTGAGTGCCGCTGACAGCATAAACTGCACAAACTGTCAATTGCTGAGGGGTCCTATTCTCTTTAATAGATTTTATCATTTGAACTGACCCTGGCAATGATATGCACCATGTTACAAGGTTACCAGGTAAGGCTGCTAGACCTAATTCACTGTAGTGGAAATACCAGAGGATAAATAAAGGAGCATGTGTGATTGTGGATGTTTGGATCATTATAACAATTTACTGTAATGTTCCATTTTAAACAGCAGGCACCATAACCAGGGAGGATCATCATGACCTATCTTTATTGGAGATGGCTGATAGGATCTTGTCAGAACAGCATCAGAGACATCACCCTCTGAGCTTGCTGTGCCGGCTGAAGGTATTAAAGAGCATGGAGGTACATCATGGACAAAGACAAGGGCTTCACAAGAGCTTATGGCTCAAATTTGCTCAATCGCACTTAGGCATTCACAGGAAAAATGGGGTCGCTAATCAACTGAACAAATGAAAAAAAAAATCTCCACCCTTAAAGGGTATTTTGTTTTCATCTTGAGCTGAAAATGTGTGGCTCTCCTTTCATGATTCTCCCTCTCTGTCTTCCCTCCATCCCCCCTAGAGCCCCCCTCACCCTCTGCTAGTGAGCCCTGCTGGAGAGGAGGGGGAAGTGAAGTCCCTGCTGTTTTTTAGTTTGCCACCTCCATTAAAGCTGATTCAGTCCTACACGGGTCTGTGATTAGTGATATGGACATTAGCCAAGTTAGCAGTGTCATGTCTGTGCCAGGTGTCATACATGTTGAGAACAGGTTCAGAGAAGACTTCTATCATTATAGGTTCTATCATGTCTGCTGCTGAAGCCGAAGGAATAGTAATCAGAAGATTGCCGGATTGATTCTCGGCCATGCCAAAAGACTTTATGTCCTTGGGCAAGGCACTTCACCCTACTTGCCTCAGGGGAATGTCCCTGTGCTTGCTTTAAGTCGCTCTGGATAAAAGCGTCTGCTAAATGACTAAATGTAAACTTAAGCTGTGAACACTGGCTAGCTCCTTGCTTGCAGAATGATGGTGTCCTTTCCAGAATGCATATGAATAAAACCAATGTGCTTTTCTGACTTCCATGGCTTGTTGATATATTGAGTTATGCGGCATTCAGTGAAAACACTGTGACAACATGCAACATGTCTATGAAACTACACTTGACCTTTGGAAATATTTGTGAGTCTACGCTACAAATGTCTACAAATGAAGGGAATGAAACCACAGCAAATCCAAACAAGGGTCTTCATGGTTGTGGTGGTGAAAACACAGAAAAGCATGACCAGAACTGGTCACACCAGGATCGGTCACAGGGCTAACTGGCTTATCCTCTGCTGATACTGTATTCACATACAGCACTGGCTGAAAATCACAAGACCAGATCATTTCCCTATGAGGACACTGAGAATGTATTTTAGAGCACATGCAGTGAGAAATCCCTTCATTGTGTAAACAACCTCATTGAACTTGATACGTCGATATGTCTGGGAACAATCAAAGAAGGAGAAGGTCATTCGAATGAGTGACTGATAAATATGCCATTAAAACTGTTAATCTTCAAAGCAACTTCCTGGCAGAGTGGGGTGGTAAGTGGTGGGCGTACTGTTCATTTGTCTATAAGTACCACAAGATGTGAAGACGTTGACAGATGTGAAGGAATCTCAGAACACACACATCATCACCAGGTTTTCTTAGGCAAACAGAAGCTTCCTCTATGCAATCCCCCCTCTGTCAGCACAATTGAAAGTGGTTGTCTTTTTGGGAATGCAACAAATAAAACTCACGCATATATTTTTCACACACACACACACACACACACACACACACACACACACACACACACACACACACACACACACACACACACACACACACACACACACACACACACACACACACACACACACACACACACACACACACACACACACACACACACAGCATTGGGCAAAAGCCCTGAATCAACATCAAACAAGTGGTTGACTCACCGACACAGATGACGCTGGCAGACAGGAAGTGATTGCAAGGAAGGCTGATCGTGCTTACGAAAGAGTCACCATCTGTGGTCACGGTTACTCGGGATCCCAGAGAAGGGTTGGGAGAGTGGGTCACACTCGCCATGGCGACCCCAGGTGTACTGACCAACCCTTAGCACGATAAACTCAGCGTTTAGGGTTGATTTTATATAGTCAGGTCCGATACTCTTGCGCGTGTAGATTATATTCCAAATTCAGGGCAACCTCAAATCCAAGATATCACTTCTTGTCTCATAATGCCCCCAGAACCAATAAGTCTTCTAAAAATTTGCGGTTTGGGAAAAGAAGTGGATATATCCAGGTAAAAGATGTAGTCCCACAGGTCAGGGGTGTATCAGGGGCCAGGAGGAGAAAAAATTATAACGATGATCGTTTTGTTCCTAGTGGAGCGGAACAGCAGATGTAGGAGAGTGGTAGGCTGGTGGTAGTCTGGTGGCAATCTGGTGGCAGCCTCTGGCCCAACCCAGGTGCAGCCTGGGAGATTGGAGGAAAAGACAGCCACAATGACCTAGACACCTGCCAACCAGACAGAAAGACAATGTTAACACACCAAGGACAGAAGAAGTCCATCTGCATCATTGCTTGCATGGTATATAAAGACAAATCGGTATATCTGATCACACCGAGTCTAGTCAAGGAAAGTCATTCACTTACAGCTAACTGAAAAGCACGTCATATACAACTATAATAAAGATTTAGGTTGGCCTATGAAATAAACATAGGGGTCACAGAATAGAGAGCCATAGTCAAGAGACAGAGAGGGAGAAGATATCTGGTAATAATCTACCTAGACATCTTCTCAGATCCCAAAACAGGCACAGGAAATAAAACATTACATTTTCTTCCAAGTAAACAAGAACTGAAAAAAACATCTTTAATCTTCAAAAGACCCACGCAGTTTCAGAGGGTGTTCGAATCTTTATTTATAGCATGTCTGTTACAGAACACCAGCTGAGACTGAAGAAAACCAGAATGTAATAGGGAGGCATGTAGTACACAAGACCAGGTATGGAAGGTAGGGATGCAGGCAAGGCAGGTTCTAATCTATTTATTTTGAGGGTGCTTTAACCAATTTATTGTTTGTCCTTTTAGCACTTGAGCACTTAGTAATTATACTGATTATTTTTCTCCTCTCAGGGGCCACAGTACCCAACTCTATCTTGGATTCAATTTGGCCCCTTCTCCTTGCTCCCTTTATAACCTTGTTCGAATTTGAATTTAATTTTAGGTGGATTAAGCAGGATATTAAAATACTGTTTGCTTTGCTGTGTCTAAGCCTTAATATTGAAGTAACCATTAACCTTTGAGTTACATTACCGTGCGTCATTTTTTTTTTCAACAGTTTTTCATACATTGGTTCCTGACAAAATACACATACACTAGATAAAGATTCAAGCAAAGCCATTCTTTAACTGACAACAGCACAAACCCTCATAAACGTATTTACTTACCTTGGTAAATTCACCTTTCACCAGACATACCAACAAGCAATCCAGGCACAGATAATGTGGATTATAAGATGTACTGTTACTACTCCAGTAGAAAGTCCCCAGAAAAAGCAACAGGACAGGCAGCAGAGGATGCTGTCTATGCCTCAGGCATCAAGGAATGAGCATTGTAGGGTTGGCTGGCTGGCTGGCTGATGGGCCAAGACATGTTCAGAACTGTTGAAGGTGGGCGGTCAGACGAGGCAGAGGTTGACTTTAGCGCAGGTCTGGACATGTTGGGGTGTGTGTGTGTTCAGGTACGTGAGTGCATGGTAGTCTTTTGAACACATGTGCAGTGGCCCTTCATCTAATCCACCAAGCATCTCTTGCCAAAAGTATGACACATCCATACCTGGGCGAGAAGCTGGGTTCTTACTCACCAACCGTCAGGCCGGCCCAGGAAGTTTACTTTCCATTAGAGGAGGGACGGTTGTTCTCACCTTTCACCTAAACTTGCCACAAGCCAGCATTCTTCCTCAGATATCAAGTGAAATGTTAGGCGTGTACTAGAAGGCTGTGACCCTGAGCATATTAGCACGCATGTACTACTAGAATGTCAGGAACAATGCTCCTTGTTGTCAGGATGGACGAATGGCATGTACGTCCCCTGGCATGTTAGAACAGGCCCAAAGGCCATTTCATGCTTGTTCTTTAACAGAACCACAACAATGCTACTTGTTTTAACAATAACTTCATGAAGGTGTAAGGAGAAATTACTACGGACTAAAGACATGTCAGTCTACAATGGCCTTTTGAATGAGCAGCGTTAGTAATGGAGGCGCTGCTTTGTGACTCAGTGTTCCTTGGAAGAACAGTGGGGAAAAACAGTAGGATGTCTGTTTTGTCTTGTAGTGAATAGGTAGGATTTTAGTTTCTTTAAAGGGTGACTAAGACGTAAAGAAGAGGTGTTGAGTGTGTTTAGTCTGTCGTACACGCACACACACACCAACTGCTTGACGTGTGTGTGCTTTTTAATACACACAAGTCAGAGATGGAAGCTAATGGGCCACAGTACAAGGGCCTTTTCTTTCATTTTCTCCACAGCCATTATTTCACAATGGTTTTTATAGTAAACAATTCTGAGAGAAATGTCACCAATGTTTTCAGTTGTTCCATATCTGGTATCCTACATATCCAATAGGTATCCTATCCACGTATCCTATATATCAACTGGACTGAAATGTAAATGGGGTCTTGTTCACGAGTGACGGAAGGACGGAAGGTGTGATTGACGGGCGGATCGGTGCAGCGTCTGCAGTGATGCAGTCTCTGTATCGGACCGTCGTGGTGAAAAAGGAGCTGAACAAGGCAAAGCACAAGATATACTGCTCAATCTACATTCCTACTCTCACCTATGGTCATGAGCTTTGGGTAATGACTGAAAGGACAAGATCACAGATACAACTGGTCGAAATGAGTTTGGTTGGAGTGGCCAGGCGCTCCCTTAAAGATAAGGTGAGGAGTTCGGAGTAAAACCGCTGCTCCTCCATGTCGAGAGGAGCCAGCTGAGGTGGCTCAGGTATCTGTTTCGGATGTCTCCTGGATGTTCCAGGCATGTCCCACCGGGAGGCGGCCCCGGGGAAGACCCAGAACAAGCTGGAGGGACTATGTCTCTCGGCTGGCCTGGGAACGCCTCAGGATCCCCCTTGAGGAGCTGGAGGAGGTGTGTGCAGAGACGGAAGTCTGGGCCTCCCTGCTCAGGATGCAGCCCCCGCAACCCGGCCCCGGATAAAACAGAAGAAAATGGATGGATGGAGGAAATGTAAATAGAGAATCTTGTCTGGTTACTATAATTTATTTTTGCGTAATAATTAGCAGTAAACATGTTTGAATTTAGGCTGTCCCAAAAAATAAATGCTGCTCAACCAATGACCTAGTCATGATCCATGAGGTACTTATCAAGACCCCTTACCAGAGCAGCCAATAAAACTCCATGACACATTCTCAGTAGCCTGTCTGTTCATCAGAAGCCAAGGCAACACAAAAACAAGCGCTGCATCAGATTTTCCTGGCATGGAGACACGTCGTATATTTTGTTAGGTGACACCCTTGGAAATGTTACTTGACTAAATACACGGGTTTCAAGATGATTTACGGCAGGGGAGGATGCACCTTAGCCTGCGGTGCTGTGAGGCTAGACCTCCTAATGAACAGTAGACACATCCGACTTACCCTGGAGACATGTGACAGGTTCTAGTAAAGCGGGAGAGTCATGTGGTACAGCGATTAAGGTGTTGGGATAGTGATCGGAAGGTTGCAAGTTCGATTCCCGGCTATGGCTACATGACATTGTGTCCTTGGGCAAGGCACTTCACCCTACTTTCCTCTGGGGGAATGTCTCTGCTTGCTGTAAATTGCTCTGGATAAGAGCGTCTGCTAAATGACAAGATGTTACAACAGGCCAATCTGTTTATACTGTGGGCGAGATTTGATATCTACTTGAGCAATGAAAACAATCACATGGCTATCATGTAGACAGAAGTACCATTCTGCAAACCTACATTACAAAGCTTTCATGTTGTGTCTGTTTCTTTCAGTTGAATACAACCATGAAGCATCTTGTTCAGATGCCCCCTGCCCTTTTCAGAGGGACTGGATAGTTTTTTTTATCTGAATAATCTGGGGTGGGGGTGTTGAGTTTCAGCGCTCAAAACTCACCCTTTAAAAAGCTGAAAGGGGGTGAAAATCTACACCGCTCAGAAAACACACCACAAAAGGATTTGTAACCGGCTCGTCCAATGAAACAGCCCTCTTATTCAAGGCAGTGGGGGTTACAAGAAACCGCACTGTACCAACAGTGTACACTATTTGAATGGAGCATGTTTTACCTCAGGTATGCTACAGGTACAATTGCTTTCTAAAGCATGGTTGAACACTTTCCCTTTGATTAAGTTACTGAAAAATGAAAAAGCAGTAGGCAGCATTATCTTATAAATAATCATTTATATAAGAGATTTTTTTTAAGAAAGGAGGGAGAGGGAAACACCAATTTTACTTACCCCTTACAGTGAGAATTAGGTAGGGTGACGGCCAGAACACTATCTCTCTTGCCAGTTTATGTTTGTTGTGAACACGCACACATTTTCAGAGCACAATATGCAGTGTACTATAAGCAGTAGATTCACACACACGCTCCTCAAAGCTGCTTCAGGAAGTTTGAACACGCTTTGTCCACACAGTGGGTGTTCCCTGCTGGGTACGTCAACAGCAGAAGGGACGTGTGAGAGCGCAGCCTGGGTTTGGTTATAGGATGGAGGGATACTAGGCGGGGTAAGTTAGGTGGAGTCAGGGCACGGTTGGCCTGTGATCAGGAATTGAAACTCTCTATCAGAAATCTTATTTGTGATCAAATCTTATTTCATAAGATTCAAAGCGAAGTGGAAGGTTGCGTGTTATTATATCCAAGTTGAGATCTGAGATGAGATTAAACTACTTCTATTAGCTGATTTTTTTGTTATACTTTCATGAAGATTTAGTCAATTTCCCTCTATTTGTGAGTAGATAGAATATCAGGTTGAGCTATCAAGAAGTTAGTTGAAAAGGTTACACAAACACAGTCAGAAAAAGATGTACAAAATAGTGGGAGGAAAAATAAATTAGTCACTTCTCAGAAAAGGTCAGAGTAACAGAAATATATTTCTTTAGGAAGGATCCTTTATGATAGGCTAATAATATTCCCTCCTGTCATGCAAAAATATTGAATATTTGTTCCAACAGTTCTAAATGCAAGCGTTATGTCTATTACAACTTGTTCTTTTGCTACAGTAGCAGCTATTCCTTCATATATATACAATCAGGACACAAACACTCTCACATACATTAGGGTGTATGTTACTTCATTCTGTGGATATTCTAGAGGGCAAAGTCCTCTAGAACTGCCTTGGGCATGTGACCATTAGACACTTTATGACAACGCAATGTAAAACAAACATTTCTTAAGAACTGATATGAGAAAGGTATGGGCTACGAACTTGGCAAAACAAAGTGCTTGAAAGATTATCTTCTATTAAATAATGATTTGGAGTGCTCATAGTTCAGCAAAGCTTAAAACTCTTTCCCTTAACTTGTTTACTATTTTGAAAGTGTGTTCAACTGTGTGTGTGTGTGTGTGTGTGTGTGTGTGTGTGTGTGTGTGTGTGTGTGTGTGTGTGTGTGTGTGTGTGTGTGTGTGTGTGTGTGTGTGTGCGTGTGTGTGTGTGTGTGTGTATATATGTGTGTGTGTGTGCGCGTGTGTGTGTGTGTCAACAAGGTGGTGTGTGTGTGGTGTCAGTAGCTGGTAATTATAACCATCGTCCACAACATTGCCTTTTTGGGCAGAATTAAATAGGAAATGTCTGTTCAAGCGCTGAGTCAGTCTACAAGCATCCTAAAACAGAAGTTACCTGAGTTCATTATGGACACTAACCTTTCACCAAAACAACTGTGGTCTATCTGTTTAGCAGGTGTTGCTCTGGCTCCAACACTTCCTTCCCATTGTGTAGAGTCTCCTGAGGATGTCATTTCCCAAACACACATCAATGACTAATTCTTCCATCCCTGTGATCAAAGCGTCCAACAGTTTCATTTGTTTAATTACTGCTCAGTGGACAACCCGTTCATATTTCTGTATGCAAAAATGTATTTCCTAAATTCCAATGGGACTGACTAAAGTGCTCTTCATCCTACTGTATGGGGTGAAAAACATTGTAAATTATAAATAGTATCGTTTTTTTTGTGTTTTTTTTTTTACTATCATCACAGCGTAGCTTTAAGTAGCCTACCTTTGATGTACTCCACCTTGGTGCTCCAGGCAAAACTTCATTATCTCCCCATTACCGATCAGTGTTCAGCCCTTCAGCCGCTTACATGCTGAAAGCTTCCCCTGTACAAACTCGCTTAGCATCTGCAAGAAGTCACAAGTATCTCACAATTTGGTGATGAAGAGGAACATGTACCTCCACCTCCTCCTTCACTGTAAAATGAGTTCCTTGTTTGTATTCTAACCAATAAAGTTGTTATCTTCAGTGAGTACTTTGACATTAGGTGCAGTCACAGTGGGCAGCAGTAATAGGTGCTCACCTAGTGGTGGGCGAGTAAGTCAACTCCATTCATGGGACAAAGAAACTGGTTCTGCAACTTTAAACAGTAAACAGAGCCATAGGTATGAATGCAATAGCCTAATATCAAGATTTATTTATGAGACACTAAAATACCATGTAAATTATAAATGTAAATGTAAAGTCCTCCACTTAAAAGAAATGATTTTGATGAATGATGCATGTATGAATGACTGCAGCTGCCGCCTAAGTAAACAAACCCGTTTCACAGGTAATTTTGTAGATTGAAAGCAGGACAAACATTAATTTTGTTGTAAGATAGCAGTGTTTAAAATGTAGTTTGTTTAACAGTAACTGAGTGCGATAAACACCTCCAGCCACTAGTGGCGCTGTGGAAAATCGAGCTAGTGACGCTTGACACATCTCAGAGGTTTCCGGAAAGTATGCTTGGAAAGCTTGATCATATTCTACAGTTAGTTACGTGACATATTTAAGTGTATGCCTGTCGTTATACCTAAAGTGTGTGTTGTATGTCAAGTATATGTCATGGTTTCGTTTTCGTTTAAACTGTGTTGTAAGCAAACCCCCCGTTTACTTGCCAATAGCTAGTTAGCCAACTTCCAAGGCTTCGTTCTGCCTGGACTGGAGTTGGACAGTTAGTTTGGTACAACCGAGCGATGCCTCTCGTCCCTGCAAACCAGCCTCAGTTAATTCGTTCAAGTCAAAAGGATGAATATTATCAGAACTGTCTGAGGAACAACGCGAACGAAGCCTTCCAGACTCTTGCAGGTATGTATGTGTACTCTGTCAAGTGTTGTTATGGCGCTACTTAAGTTACAGCGATACCATTTGCACTCCATCACGATGTAGACTCAGTTCGAGCCGTAAACACTGTGAATCTCTCCCCGTGCAGGATCTAAGAGATGGCTGGATTGGAGAAAGGAGATCGAACTGCTTTCAGATCTGGCGTATTATGGCTTAACAACATTTGCAGGTGACTATTCTTCGTAGTTGTAGCTTCTGCAAATGTGCATGTTACAGTTGGTATGAGTGAAAACTTTTCACTCATTTCTACCAGCCCAGATATACATAGCCAAGTATAACCAAACATTGGATGCAGACAAGTCAAGTAACCATTGTGTGTTGTACAAACAAGCGCTTGGTCTTGGATTTTACATGCATGATTCTGGCTCCTCAAATCATCTCAATGTGTTGCTCAGGTTACCAGACATTAGGAGAGGAGTACGTCAACATCGTCCAGGTGGACCCCACCAAGCGTCGGATCCCCTCTCGCACTAGGCGAGGCCTCCTGGTCTTCCTCCATACATTTGCGCCATACCTCCTAGACAAGGTCCTGGTGTGTATAGAGAATGAGCTGGAAGCTGGGCAGGAGGGGACTGGCCGAAGAGTTGCCTCCAGCACTTGGAGCCCCGCAGTGTGGCTTAAGGTCTGGGTACAGAGGGCTGTGGGACTGCTGACGGAGCCCCAGAGGAAGGCGTGTGTCCCAGCTGTGTTCGCCCTCCAGCAGGGCCTCACTATTCTCCACAGGGTCCACGTAGCACTGTTTTACATCAGTGGGGCCTTCTACCACCTGGGGAAGAGGATATCGGGTGTCAGCTATGTGGGTAACTTCATACCTTCATACTGTTTTATCCTTGTCCCACATCCTGTTTTTCGGGGATACTGAACTAGTGTTAGTAAATGGACATATTGTTCATGGTAGTACAGCGTGGCTTGTTTGTGTGGTTATACAAAGTCTTACAGTGTGGTTTTCTTTGCTGTCCTGTCAGGTGCGGGTGCAGAGTTTGAGTGGCGATGACCAGGCCATCAGGAACAGTTACAGGGTCCTAGGAGTGGTCTCTCTGCTGCAGCTGGCCATCACCCTGGCCCTGCAGCTGAACAACTTCAGACAGAGACAGAGAGCCAGACAGGAGTGGAAACTACACAGGAACTTGGTGTCCAGGTACTGTTCACACTGGAACAATTGGAGACCATTTGGTTGTAAATATGTGAACAAGAGTGTGTGGTGTGGATATTTATGTAGATTATGTCTACCTCTGAGTCTTGTGAATCATGTTATGATCAAGTGTGTGTGTTTAGTTCCCCTCAGCTGGTAGATCCGGTATCACATCGGCCCTCTCGCTGTATTTTATGCCTGGAGGATAGGAGACACTCGACCTCTACCCCCTGTGGACACCTATTCTGCTGGGAGTGCATCACTGAGTGGTGTAACACCAAGGTGAGAGCCTAGGATTCATGACAGAGGTCTTTGTTGAACTACCAGGAGACACCCTTGAGATTTAACTTGAATGATGTGGACTTTGCAGATGGAGTGTCCACTGTGTCGGGAGAAGTTCCAGCCTCATCGACTAGTCTACCTGAGAAACTTCTAGGCACAGAAAATCACTTAAAACAGGGTTGTTACAAACACTGGATTACAGCAGCAGCAAACTGCATGGAAATCAGAAAGTGCAATGCAATCATACTTTAGTAAAATGTCATACTTTGGTACATTTCATTCATTGGTCAAAGTTATGGCCTAAGCTGTACAGTAGAGTTTTCTATCTGATTAACTCCACTTTGGTAGACTGCATTACACTGTTATTGCATTAATAGCAAAAAACAACATGAACCAAAATAGCACAATATCTTTGGTAATAATAATTGAGATGTATTTCTTTTTATCATATAAAATGACTTTGGATTGTATCAGTCTGTAATTTGTAAAATATGTACAAAATGGTGTTAATTACTTTCATAATAAATTGTTTGGATAATAAAATATGCACTTTATTTTCGCTATATGGAGGCCTAAATAGTCTTTAATTTAACCTTTGGAGAGCTCAGTAATTCGTTGATTTCATGACTGCTGACAAAAAGGTTAAGTCAAGTTAACTGAAGTAGTAATTGTAGTAGTTAAAGACGGTCCTCTGGCCAGTTTGGGGCTGATTCCTACACCGGTGGTATTACTATTATATTAGATAACCAACCGGTATTTTTTTTTCGCTTGCGCTAAATGTCAGGTTCCTTGATTTCGTTCCACTGCTGTAGCCTACAACCTTTTAAAGTGACGTGAAACATGTCAGTAAAATTACAGAGATAACAAAAAGCATACAGGACTCTTGTAGTCCCCGCTTTCAATCCTTTAAATCTGATCCGATTATCAGACCAAGGCACCATATGTGTAGCTTTACTGACTGATTCTCAGATGAACCGCTGAATAGATGCCTGAGTCGAATCGCGGTAAGAAAAAACCTAATTAAAAACAGATTGTGACGGACGCTTTACTATTTTAAGTAATTTATATTTGACCTACATTGCCTCCTACAAATGATGAATTACTACTGGAATTGATTATATGCTACACCTTTCCAGGATGGCTTGGACTACTCCGAGGTGGGAGTCATCGTTGCTCTCTGGTCATGACCATGGAAAACCTACGGTCCAACGTAACCTGCCAGTCAGAGGGGAAAATGTTGACGATCTGCTTGAGCTCCTGTCCATGCACAGCAATGACAAAAACCATCTCCCAGGAGCCTTGAATGACGTTGTACTTGGGAGCACATCAGCCTACTCTCAACCAGAGCCTTTCTTAAATCTCAGCACACACTTGACTGCAACAAAGAGCAGTTATTGTGGTGATCATGAGATGTCTCAGTGTTTCACCGATGAGGATATCTGTGGTCACAGGAACAGAAGAACACGGCCAGATTCCGGTCAACATTATGCTGCAGCTATTGGTGGACGTGTTGAAGTCTATCAGAATAAGCACAGTCAATGTTGTGACAAACATCAAGAGAAAGCAGAAAAAGAGTATGCCTACAGAGTCCCTTTACCTTGTCTCCCTGTATCACTGCCTTCTACCTATCCAGGCAGTGATTCTTACTACCCTGATTCCCATATCACTTCAGACAAACACAAAAGAGAATTCACCGGTGAAACGCATTGTGGAAATTATGCCTGTCTCAAGCAGATTGAGCATGTGTCAACGTTTCAAGACATTGTGCAATCTTCCTGGATATCTGCTAGCCTGCATCGGTCCATGCTGGACATAGAGATAGGCCTTTCATTTGGAGATCTACAGCCCCAGGGGCAGACTAGCTCTAGGAACATTGCCTTATCTGCTACAGTAACACCTTTAGATAAGGAAAGTCATGACTCTTGCCATTCTACCTGCAAGCAGGGTTTTTCTATGGACTCTCCATATATTTTCAACGATGACCATTTGACCCAGTGTCATTTTCAAAGAGGTAGCATAATGAATGCCACTCCAGAATTCACAAAATTTAGTACGCCAGGTGAACCAGTTTCAACAAAACATTGTGAGTCAGCATGGAAAACACCATTGGAAATAAATGGGGCAAATATCTACTCTTGCAAGGAGTGGCCTTTACATGAAAGCCTTAGTAGTCAACAGAAAGAGGTTGCATTTCCAGATAATGTTACAAGATGGCCTAAGGAAGTCTCAAGCCCATCAGATAGTGGGCTTAGTCAGTATGCCAAACCTTATCCCACAAGAGGAACGGAGACTTCTTTTAAGCTGCCTAATGTTCGAAGGCATTTTGAAACAACACAGAACCTGTTCTGCGAGAAAAGACTTGTTGCCGAGGTGCATTTAGATAAGACGGCTTCTGTGGGTACGAAGAAACGTCCGAGTAAATGTAAATATCAAAACAAACAAGATGGTGGTCACCCAGGTGTGGAAAGTGGTTCTCAAAGAAAAATATCATTGTCTGTGTTCGAGAGTCAATATTACCCAATACATGAGGAACACTCAGAGACCTTTCCTATTTACACAGTGAGAGGAAGCACTAGTACTGAGTATCGTGTTGAGAGATGTGGGGCTGGAAGAAAATCCTTATCTGTAATGCCTCAGCCCATGTCTATGGTAGGTTGACATCTTTGGTTATAATGGTGGTTGTAAACAGTGTGTAAGTGTTGGGGCAAACACGTATATTTTGTGTCCGTGTGTACGAGTAACATGAGAAGATGTCCCTGAGCACTTAACCCCTTTCTTTGTTTAAGCAGCAGCCTGACACCACAGAAATTCACCATTGCAACCCTGCAGGGACAACAGAGAGGAGGTAAGAAGGAACATGGAAGCCCATAGGTCAAGTCCCGGTGATAGCTCACAGGCTGTCACAGGCTTAAGAAAAGAAGTGAGCAGAGAACCTCTGAAAAGCAGTCGATATGTTCAACAAGAAGTGAAGAGCGAGGGAGTTCAGAGGTCAACTCTATTTTCTATGAGTTAATTCCATTTGGTGGTGTGTATCCAGGTTCCTGGAACTGTATACATTCAGACTCCAGCAGAGCTGCTTCAGGTTCTGGCTGCTCCAGTGGAGGTCATCCACACAGGCCAGACATCATCATAACAAGCACCTACTGACCACCAGCATGGCCGCTCTCAGACAGCTGCTCCTGACACACCGTGCCCAGACGGACACTCTGGCCAGGAGGAAGGAGGCCCTGACTCTTGCCAAAGCCTTCCATCAGGTAACAAGTAGAAGCCAAAACAGCGCCCCTGAGGAGAAATGTTTCTTAACGTTACTCAAATGACAGTTCTTAATTATTTTGAGTACTTCGTAATGCGTCATGTAATCATGCTGTTCTCTTCTCAGTCTCTTTCCCAGGCTGAAACACGATAGTAATCACTTGTAAAATTAATAACATACATACTGTACTTAGCAGTTTGGGCCTCCAGGCAGTCTGGAAGGCTTGCCAACGCTCCAGTGGTGTCTGTCTCCTCATGGAATCATGAAGCGTTAACAAACTCTCCAATTTTTTCATTTCGTTCACTCCTCAACTAAGCACACTTACCTGTTTGTGTCTCAGTGGAAGAGGCACCTGGAGGAGAGACGATGCACCGACATGGACGTCCAGGATGAGGCCAAGCTGAAGAGGCTGCGGGGGAGGCTGGCCCCGCCCAGCGAGACTCTCGTCCCGAGGACGACCTACAGCGCCTGGCGGAGTCGCTTCCATGACCTGCAGCTGCTAAGGGCAGCGCTCATCCACTACCGGTAAGGCCTTGGACCTCCCACACAGTCAGAGGAACAGTACTTGCTTTTCGCTCAGGTGTCTATTTGACACACAGCGCTTATGTGTACATGTTTGCTAACCGTAGATGCTTGTATGCATGTGTGTATGTACGTGTGTCTGTTTGTGTACGTGTACACGTTTGAATCTATGTCTCTGCATCTCCAGTCTGGCTCTGCTGTACAAGCACTGGCTGCTGTGGAGGCGGGCTGGGCAGAGGGGTCAGGCTTTGGTCCTACTGGGCCAGCGGGCTGAGGAGCTCTGGGAGGGCAGGCTGAAAAGGCAGGCTTACGCCGTATGGAGCTCCACCTGCACCACCGCTCAGCAGGCTAGACAACATCACAGGTAAGACGTCACAGGTGGTGAGGATAAGTCGAAGGGGCTTCATTAGCAAGCTGTGACCGTATTGATTGAGTGCTTTGCTGTTTATTCTTCAGGAGGTCCTGTCTGGCTGCAGCGTGGAGGGTGTGGCGAGCCCAGGCTGCACAAAGCGAGAACGTGTGGCTAGTTCTGACCAATCAGAGTGCTGGGATTCACAGGGCGAGCCTATTGCAGCGCAGCATCCAGCTGTGGAGAGAGAAGGCAGAGCAGAGGAGGAAACAGAAAGAGAGGCTACGAGAAATCAGCAAGTCCGTTCTGGTTCCCTCCCTCACCCAGAGCTTAGCTCAACACAAGCCAATCCAGCCACAAAACAGTTCAAAACAGTTCTGTCCTGGTCTAATATTTATGACCAGGACAGCTCTGGGTTCCAGAGATACTCCAATACTCAATATCCCAAAATGTTTGTTGTCCCCTCCTTGACCCCCTCCCTGTCCCATCCAATCTCCATCACTCTGTATCACCATGCAGGAGGGCAGCCCAGCTCTGGCGCCTGTACACACACCGCTCCCAGCTGCAGCTTCTATGTGTGGAGGCTGATCACGTCCTCTCCAGGAACACATTAGCAGGCAAGTGAAGATGGCCCCTAACCAACTGGAAGCAGTTTGGTGTGTAAATCCCAAATTCCCAATTCCCATTTTACCAACAAGAATATTACCTGTCTCACCATTGAGATAAAGCCAATAAATCTCTTGTTTGGACCAGCTGACAGTCGGGCAAAGCTGATTTCCCTCTCTCAGTGGACAGGCTGGTGTGGAAACAGATGCTATTGACTGAGTATCAGTCCCTTGCCCAATCAAATGTGTATTAAAGTCACTGGGATGATGGATGTCTTTGGGCTCACTGTCTCCTTCCCTGTAAGACCCTCTGTTGAAATTGCAGTGCGGGGCGGAACTAAAGTCACACCCTTAAGCCTAATATCAACTAGAGAGAAAATGCGAAGCAAATCTTTGGTTCAAGCTATGGCCCAGATCTGTTGTGTCAGCAAAATATTCCCCAAACTCTATCTCTAATAGGACAGGTATGAAAACAGCGGAGTCATAAATCCACATCAAAGTGTGCTTCTCTCTCCTAGTGGCCTTTGAAAAGTGGCTTCAGAGGAAGGCTGTTGTGGAAGAGACTCACAGACAGCTGCAGAGAGGTCGCCATCTGCTGGAGAGGATGAGACTGCGGATGGCGTTCACACGCTGGCGTCGTACGGCCTGCACCTGGAGAGCTGCTCGAGTCGTGCTGGACACACGCACACAAACACAGCTCTCAAAGTGAGTTCAGGGAAAGACCGTCATCTTGTTTTAATAGAGCCCCTAACGATCCAATTTTTTTCCCAGCTACTTGTGAAAAATGTTTGTTTGGTCATCGCCCCGCCCCTCACAGGATCCTGAAGGGCTGGCGCGGTGTGGCCCAGCGGAAGGCGGTGTGCCGCGGGAGAGACAGCCTGATATCCATGCGTGCGCTAAGGACCTGGGCGAGGGCCAGGGAGCTGCGGGTGCTACACACACACCTCCTCACACACCTGCTGGAGAGCAGGAGGATGGCGGGCCAACAGACGCAGACAGGTTGGCTCCCTGCCTGCTCCTTACTGAGGCATTCTGTCAGTCCTGTTCCCTGCTCACTGCAAAACTGCACTGGCATCTCCTTATCTCTTTATTTATGCAGTTCTAAATGTCTATTCAGAGGTTATTGATTAGTCATTAGTTGATTCATCCTATCTATGCAGAGGTTGTTTTAATCAAGCCGTTTTAATCAGTGAATTATGTTGGGTTCATTTCTCCAAGTTTCTGTTGGTACTGCTCCTGCTCTGCTGAGCTCTCCTCCCTGGTTGTCCAGCTCGGCTGGCAGACTGGAGAGGGTGTGTGACACTCTGAAGCTCCAGATGAGCTTCCACACCTGGAGGAAGCAGGGAAGGAACGCCACACGAGCCAGGTACTATATCTGTCTGTCCCCAATCTCTTCCTGTCATCACTCACCCATCGCTTCTTATTAGCGAAGATCTGTGAACATATTCTGTCTCTCAACCTCGCTCTCTCTCTCTCTCTCTCCTCTCCCTCTCTCTCTCTCTCTCTCTCTGTTTCCTCTTGTCTCAGACTGTACTGCAGTGGCTTACAGCAGAAGCAGGCCAGGCTGGTGGTCCAGTGTTGGCATGGTGTAGCAGAGGAGGTCCTGGAGTCTAAGGTGCTCAGGTTCAGGATTAGACTGGCAGCGCTGGACAGTACCTGCAGCCCCTCCCTCACCTGCTTGGAGAGCAGAACTGGGTCCATGCCACAGGTGATCTGATGACAGTGTTTCACCTACAGTTTACCTGTTGCCAGCCTGAAAAAACTTGTTAGACTATTATCACAGATCTTAGTTATAATAACTAATAACATAGTTAGTTAGTTATTTCACTTTGAAGTCTCCAATCGTAGCAGGTTTTGAGTGCGTTGTCTTGGTGAATCAAACTTCAGGTGGATCAGAACTTCAGCTCTGGGCTCAGTAATTGGTCAGTACTTGCCTCCCCCCCATTGGACACTCACAGCATGAGGTCAGTGCAGACTGCACTAGATTCTAGTTTGGGAATGTCAGTTGTCATACAAAGCATGTCCCGTGTCTTTACTCAAGGTTACCTTTCTCTTGCTCTCTGTCTGTCTCTCTCTTTCAGCTTACATTCAGATGTTGCAGAGGACATTCAAAATGTCAATCTGCACCAACACTTCTCGGATCACAGGAATACTGACTCAACAAAAGGTCACCAATTAAAGGTACTTCAAAGTCTCACACATGTGCAAGTTCAAGCTGTACTTGAAGTGTCACGTTAAGTCATTTCTGAATTAAACGCTGTTTCTGCTGCCGCCGTATTTCAAACAGCCCCTCCAGCTTGGTCATTGAAATTCAGCCTTGCACGCTTGGGCATTGGGGGACTACAAAGGCACTGACTATTTTCTTTCCTCTCTACTGCTTTGAGAAGGACGTTTATAAATAAAAATGAATAAAATATGGGGTGAGTCCCTATTTGATAGAAGCAGACCAAGGTTGAGGTCAGTCATGGGATTCTAAAGTGGATCCTGAGAGACAACATGTCCAGGGTAGATAGTCCCTTCACCTCCCTCCCTCTCAGCCTGTCGCTCCGCTGCAGACAAGCTGTCACCCGTACCTGATCCAAGGATTAGACTCACTGGAGTGGGAAATGTGTCTCTGTGAGCAGACTTACATTTGCCAGATATTCCTGCCATGTTTCCCAAGTACCCAATCTGCTCAAAGTTAGAAACACAACGATCCATTTGTTATACCACGAACCTTAAGCTTATCATTAAAGTCACTGGAACTGAGAATGGCTTTTTTGATGACACATTCTCACCATCTTTACCTGCGTCTTTCTGAATCCAAACATGACAGAGATAGATGTTCCCAGTCAGTGTACCGGTATATATTCTTCAGCACAGAGTTATGGAAGACTCTTCTTTCCATACGTGGCTCAGGGTGCGTTGGTGCGGGCCGCGGTGCGCATGCTGCACCCTCTCCTCAGCATGGCGTTTTCTCAGTGGAGGGACCACGTCTGTGCCAGCCGGGCACGGCGCCAGCTCACGGGTCAGCTGGCAATCACCAGCAGATGGACATCGCTGGCCTTCACCTTCAACCTGTGGAGACGACAGACACAAAGATGGCAGCAAGCAGAGAAACACAGGGTAGTCATGCACTGTCTAATTGTCACAACCTTCTCCTCTGTGCCTGAAACTTATAAGGCAACTGTGAAAACGAGTGTATCTATATCTCCTTTTCACTTTCATTTTTCCACGCCAGGAAGCAGTGTTGCTGACTTCCTGTTGGAGCCAGTGGAAAGGGCTCTCAGTTCGTCAGAGGGCAGAGGCCCAGATGGGGAGGAGAGCTGAGCGGTTTCACAGCGCTGCAGTCCTCCGTCGCTGGTTCTCCACATGGCACAGACAGGTATGGATCCCAAAGTCGAGTTTCTGTGTATTGATGTTCTCTTAGATCTGTCTGTTTGATGTGGTGGGCTTCATCAGACTTTCCCCGCCCTTTCCCCCTAGCTAAGGAGGGTGTGTGTTGGCCCGGGAGCGGAGTCCGGAGCCCTGGAGGCCAGCAGGACAGCCTGGCTACAGAGGAGAGGAGAGAGGAGGAGGACACACTCAGCCTTCACGCTCTGGAGAGCACGCTTCAAACAGGTCCAGGCTGTCACAGCCTTCTACACTAGCTCCAAACTCACCAGGTGTGTGTGTGTGTATATAGGCTTGCACCATAATTGATTCTTCCCTGTCCGAAGCACCAGTATTATTCCAAAGCCTGGTCCGTGGTGTGTTGCAGGGTGTTTGCGGCGTGGCAGAACTACGTTCAGCACCACAGGAGCATGACGGCTCTGGCCCAGGCCCAGCTCAGGCAGAGGCTCCTGGGAAGCGCCCTGGCCCGCTGGAGAGGGTGGAGCAGCGTTCTGAAGGAGGCCAGGAGGAGGGCGGTGGAGCGTCTGGCCCTGCTGGCCAGGGAGAGTCTGCAGCGCTGGAGAGAACACACTTGCAGTAGGACCATTACTACACCAAACACACAGTCACATTGAGTGTCTGTGGTCATGGTGTTTGCGTGAATCTGTCTGTGTGCCTGATGGTGTGGTCTCTCTTCGTTGGTTTCTCCATAGGGAGGCGAGGCTTGAGGCTCCTTCTGTGTCAGTATGTGGAGGACAACAGAAGGAGAGTCGTAGAGGAAACTTTTCTGATTTGGGTTCAAGAATCCCACAAAGTCAAGAGAGCCCAAGACCTACACCAACACAACCTCACAAGAAGGCAAGTGTTAAAACTTGTGTTTAGTTTAAAATATATACTGCATATCTCCTTGTTGAGTTGTCATGCCAAATGTTTCAGTTAAATACTAGGGTCAAGGATGACAAATCCATTTCAGGAAATTTTCATTTTTGTCCTTCAGAGTCATACAGAGGTGGAACGTGTACTCCCAACACAGAATCAAAGAACAGAACTCCATTTTCACCATGAAAGTGCAGCGACAACACAGAGCCATGCAATGGGCCTTCGATTCCTGGAGAGGGCGTGTCTTACACAGGCAGGGTGTGGCCAGGACAGTGGCACATCACTGGAGGTTTAGGGCACAAGACAGCAGGGCAGCCAGCCACTACTTAATCAAACTGGAATTACGCTTTTTCTACATTTGGAAAGTGGCACTGCTGTGGCGCAGGGAGAAACGCCAGCAGGCACTGGAGCTGGGCAGGAAGTGGGCCGTGCGTGCCAGGAAGAGAGCGGCAGACCAGGAGAGAGCGGTGGTGTTCTATGAGGGCATAGAGAGAAGAGAACTGGCACAGCAGTTCTGGTACTGGGTCACTCTTCATCGGTCGTGGAGGAGGAGTCAGGATTTCCACCAGCAGATGCTCTGTCAGAGGTTTGTGTTTGTACGGTAATCTCTTTAAGCACCAGCGCCTCAGGTTCCTAAAGCTTCCCTGCTTGTATGGTCTCCCACACAGAGCTATCCTAAGCTGGCATGCTCATGTTGAGCTAGTGCGGGCATGCAGGCATTGCGGTGCCAACCTCCAGCAGAGGAGAGAGCAAAGGCTGCTGCTGCAGTGTTTGACCCGCTGGAGAAGTGAACTGGGGCAGGCACAGCTCAGAGAGGAGGTGCTGGGAAGCTTCCTTTGCCGGAAGAACCGAAGAGTGACCAAGGACACAGTGAACTACTGGAGAATAGCCAGTAGAGGGCGCACCACCCTCAGGAAGTTCATTAACAGAATACAGCAACAAGTATGTTTAAGGGTGCGCTCATACGCACACGCAGAGCCATAAACACAAGCATCCTGAACTTGAATTGTTGTTGTTCTTTGCAGTGTATCGACCACTGGAGGACGAGGACACGCATATCCAGTGCTGTCAGAATGATGTGTGTGCAAAGAACACAAAGAGACACTCACACAGTTTTACTTGCCTGGAGGCAGTGGACCAGAGGTGCAACACTGCATCTATGTTACCCTGTAAACACAATGGTGTATCTATGAGCGTTGCTGTATTGAAATATTTGATGCTATAAGATCAGGCACATAGTCTGTATAAAGTTTCATATTTTACTACCACATGCAAGTGAAAGTTGGGGAAGATACTAAACCTGGGAATGTGGGTATGTGTGTTTGTTCAGTGTCCACAGGCCAGAGACAGATGGGAGAGGCAGTGGGGCTGTGGCTGGAGGGCCACAGAGTGAGCAGAGCCTTCCAGATATGGGTCAGAGTTCACCAGAACCATGTAGATGCCTCACGGCTGAGTTCAGCTCACCTCATTTGCAGGTACTGGAAAGGTTGCTAATGTCAATAAACACCTCTATGCTCTGTGCAAACTGTACATCTGTCCTGGACTGTCCTCTGCACTAAAGATATCGAACCATTTATTTATTTCATGTTTTATCGCTGACTCATCTTGAAGTGATCGTGTTCTTGGTAGGGTTTTTCAAGGCTGGCGTGAGGCTGTGAAGGAGAGCGTGTTCACACTGAGGAGCATAGAGAACAAAGCATGTGCATCCCAGATCCAGTCAGTGTTCAGTATATGGAGAAGGCGTGCTGCGTCCCATAAGGCCTCCCAGGCCCTGGCTCAGAGAGTGACAGACAGGAGGAGGAGGAGCCTGCTGATGTCATCGCTCCGCGCCTGGCATCAGGAGGTAGGCTGTTTTTCACATAGGATAATTCATAAAAATGGGTGCATTTTGACTGCACTGGATCTGTGGTTAGGTCAGTGGGAGTTCTGGCAAGGCATTAAAAAGGGCTCATCGTAGGCAAACAGGTCGAGGGCCAGGTCAAAACATTGGTGAATGCATGGTTATCTGCAGACGTGCAAACACCCTTCTCAGGTCCAGTCCTGCAGGAGACGTTCCCTCCTCCTCTCAGAGAGGTACTATGCATGCTGGGTAGAGAGGGCGACGACCAGAAGAAACCAGAGAAGGTGTCTCCTGGAGTGCAGACTGAGGTCAGTTTAAAGGCTAAGTAACCCAGATTTAGGTGGGTTGCTGCACAAAGGGTTCACCTGATAAGTGCACACTCTTATTTGACTGCTACATGCTATGTTTGTCTTCCACAGGGAGTGTATAAGAAGCTGGAGGCTGGAAGCTGTTCTAAGGAGAGTGCAGAGGAGACATGTCCAGGATCTGTGGGACAACTGGAGAGACCAGACTGCTGCTGCTCTTCTGCTTAGGGCCCTGGCAAGCACACACACGATACACATGGATATACAGTATGCACTCAATCAAAACAAACAACACCTTTGTATTTTGTTGACAACTGATTGGTCTGTGTGTGTGCGTTGGCAGTATACAGACAGATTGCAGCAAGGGGCGTGGCTTACCTGGAGGAAGCGGTGCATCAGAATCAGGGTGTCTAAAGACCTCGCCATGCGCTTCAACAGATCACTGACCGCTCAGGTGAAAAGGACTGACTCTAGCCCTACAGCCATGTTCATGGTTGTAATACGTTTCATTTGATGATTTGGGGATGTTTTCCATTTGCGTGCTGCACTAGCTCTAAAGATCTTTCCGTAGTTGCCAACAAGACCAACTGTCCTCCTCTTAACCAAGGGGTGTCAAACTCCAATCCTGGAGGGCCGCTGTCCTGAAGGTGTTAGATGTTCTCCTGCTCCAGCACACCTGATTCTAATGAAGGGACATTATCAAGCTCTGTGGAGGTGTGCTGGAGCAGGGAAACATCTAAAACTGTCAGGACAGTGGCCCTCCAGGACTGGAGTTTGACACCTGTGTCTCAACCCATCTGATGTGGCAGTGTTTCCCTCTCCAACATCTCTTACATCTAGGTGTGATCATGTTGCAGGTGTTCCACGCATGGAGAAAACATGCCCTTTGTCCAGCGACCAAGGACTGACACGTCAGCCAGGCATGGTCCTGGAGGCTCTGACTGACTGAGCCTGCGACTGCCTGCATGGCCCTGACCCGCTCCCCCCCTCCCTGAGGGTAGACAGGGACAGGGTCACCCTGAGTGATCCCTGACTGGGACTTCCCTTCAGCAGTGATTGATGTGAGCCAGCTGCGGGACAGCTGGGGACCTCGTGGGGTCCTGGACACAGTTTTGCAGACATGGGGCTTTAGCAAGCACATTAAAACATAGATTGAAAATGCAATTTGGTTTTGGGTTTGCAATGCATCTCTGGTAATGCAATGCAACAATATTTAAAAACTTTCAATTAAAGTAAACTAAAAAGCTATCTTTGTCATTGTTGTTTGAATGTTTATTTCATACTAGCCTATAGTGACTGTAATGTGGACAATCATGTTTAGTTTACTGCTACAAAATGGTTCACTGCAATCAGGCTATCTGCTTGTGTGTAGTGGCGCCTGTGCTTCTGCTCGTGTCAGGTTTCACCTCGTCTTCTGCCTTCTAACCTTTAACACGCATTAGAAAGCTCCAGAAATTAATGAATAACACACAACCTAGTTACAATCTTTTGGCTCAAGATCAGCTGCATTGTTTGTAGTTCTTTTTTTAAACCCCCCTGTCAATATTTGGCCACTCCTATTTGTGTGTAGTTTTACTGATATACTTCCACCATCAGGCTGCCTTATCGCCACATTAGGTCATAGGGACAGAGGTGAGTTATACTTGGACTACATCCAGCTCATATCACAGGTCCTACTGTATGTCAACGGGTCAGGAGATGAGGTCTGATGCAACCCCTAAACTTTCCAGTGTGTGCCATAGTGCAGCGAACAGTGCCAAGTTATGGCTTGGCTGAGAACATACATTCATTCATCGCAAAAAATATGTTTTATTGACTTTTCTTACTCCATCACCAAAAGGAGTAAATAAATAAACACTTAAAGTGAAACGTCTACTTGCAGTGAGGTCACTGCTAATTGCTTGTTTCTGTTAAGGCTTCTTGTGAAAGCATTAGTTAGCAGCAGTAGGTCAACACTGTAACAATGTTCTGGGGTAGATTACAATGGTAATCAAAGACACAATATGGTGAGGCAGGTTCTTGTCACCTCTATGCTTCAATAGAAATTCCAGTGTTGCTCAATTGAAACCGATTCAAAAACAGTTAAGTCTTTTACAACACCTACAGTAAAAACTTCTTAAAAAATACAAAAACATTATTTTATCATCCCAGACAGCCTTTCTTCCCTTTGTGCTTATTTGAATGCATTATTGAGGCCGCACAGTTCATACTTGTCTGAAATAAGTTAGACATCAGCGGCAGAGTTGACCTGTTCCACAGGTTCTGGAGGAGCATCGAGAAGCTCGAACATGTCGTCGATGACCTGCCACAAGCAGTTATCCAATGGGAAGTCATTGTCAACCAGGTTGACCAGGAAGTAGTTGTCATGGATGTATTTGATGATCATGCGAGAAGGTGACTCGTCTTCATACAGTTTGGCCCACTGTTCGATCCACAGAGCAAAGGCTTCGTCCTGGTTGGAGAATGTTTAACACGAGGCAGAGGGGTATTTCAGAGATTTCAACAGGTTTATCTTTACTGCCCTTCGGGAGTATTTATCAGTACCAGAAAAAATATATACTCATTACATGGTACTTTCCCCGAGTGTCACCTTACCTTCCAGTACATGAAGCTGACAGGATCAACCACAGTAGGCTGGACTATCTCTCTGCCAGGAAAGATGGCCCACGTCACAGCATTTGGCTGCATGTCATGGGCATTTGTTGTGTTCTTACCCTGGATATGAAATACAGATGTCATGACTCTCGTGAACGTATAACAAATACGACAGCAGCAGAACGGTTTACCAAATGTACGTATGTGCAAGCTCATTATACAGAACTTACATGGACATTGACAATATGGTAGTTTACACGAGGCTCGTATTTCTTTAATACTTTGAGAAGGGCTGTTACGTTCTCACTCGAGGTGAAGAATTCCAGATAAGCCTGTTGGAGTAAAAAAACTATGATTAATGTTGAGAAACCTACCATTTCCATCAAAACAATCATCCTGAATGCACACATCCAGAAAATATGAATGATGCAACTGTTAAGTTCCCCTGACGACAAACCTTCTGAAAGACGTAGCCTCCAGGGGGTCCCCAGCCTACAATGGGGTCTGACGAAGGTTTGCCATTGATATTGGGTTGGGAGTTGATGGTGAGAACCCCTCGCCGGTTCACCTTCTCCAGCTCATCCTTCAGCAGGTTGGTCTCTGGGGCGAGAGGTTCGTCGTTCCACGGCAAACACATCACCTATAGAGCACAAGAGAACATGCCACTGAGCTAGCGAGAAGACGCTTATAGGTCTTTGTAAGCAACGAAACAGGACTTTCGTACGCGAGGCCTTAAGAGGTGAGATGAAGGTGTGTGACCTTATGTCCGTTTTGGTTGGGCTGGGCCATGATGTAGTTGGTGAAGACCTCGAAAACACTGGCTTCGCTCGTCAGCTCTTGTCCCCACATCTGTAGCAGCGCATCCTTTGAGGACTTACTCTTTAGATAAAACAGGTAGTAGTCGTTCAGCTCCCCAAAAGCTGGAGAGGACGAATTACCCCTTCAGTAACAAAAGGAGACAGTGTAACATTTTACTAAACAGCCTGTGATGTCAAAACACATTTGATGACGACTGACTGCTAGCTTTACCATCTGCCGTTAGGGAAGTCATCCCAGTCCTGGGTTCTGTAGATGTAGCTCTTTGGTCTGGAGGCCCAGAAGATTGGCCTGACATCCTCCACTTTGCGCTTGGGATGAGCACTCACGGCCCAGGGGAGAGGCCGTCTAGCGAGGAAAACACTCTCAGGTCAGTATCAGACATTTGTTTGGGAATGTAACCACACCTCATTGGATCATGAGTAGTTTTCTAAATATAGCAGTCATCAGCAGGCTTCTGTTCCTGTCCTTCACCAACAGCTGCAACGGGACACAGACCTGGGGTCCTCATTCCACAGGCCCAACTGTCGAAGCACCTCCATGGTGGCCACCTCTCGGTTGAGGGTGTAGAAGTGGAGGCCTGGCACCTCTCCACTCTTCAGCAGCACCCGGCACATGCCCACCGCCTGCTCTATGCCGAAGTTGCGGATGGCAGCATCGTTGTCCTTGATGGGCTCGATGACCTGCATGATCTCCTCCGGGATCTCTAGCTTGGAGAGCTTGACCAGCTGCTTCAAAGACTGGTAGCCCTGGAGGAACAACGGTTGTACAGAGTTCTAATCAGATCAGGATGTTCAGCATCTTATTTGTAATGCCATTTCAGATATTTTTTAGGTTTAACTAATTGATCAACAACTTGATCACAGTTTGACAAACTAATGTGTACTGCAAAAGCAATCAGACTTCAAGTACAAGCTAGTTTATCAAACTGCTGATGGGACATCCATATTAGGATAGCATGTGTTACAAAATAAAGGTGTTGGAAAAGTACCATTAGTACCATATTTAACTTTTGATAATTTACATGCAACTGCCCTTTACTATGTACCTGGATGGGGAAAATTCCAGGTAGGATAGGGCAAGTGATGCCAATGGCCCTGCAATCTCTGACGAACTTGAGGAAGGTGTCGGCCCTGAAGAACAGCTGGGTTATGATGAAGTCTGCTCCTGCATCCACCTTCTCCTTCAGATGCCTCAGGTCATCAGCGTAGCTCTCTGCTTCAGGGTGACCAGTCGGGTAGCCTGAGCAAACATGAAACAAGATGGAGACTCAGAACAAACAGGACCTAAGAGAAGGTAGGATTTGAGATTGTACATCCTTTAGCAATCAGACCAAAAAGGAGAACATTAGTTATAACAAATGATCTGACAGTGACGTCAGTATGATAAAGGGTGTGTCTAAAATATTTAGCACAGACTCTTTGAGAATAATACATTAACCCTATTTATTAACTTATAGAAAGAAAGAAAGAAAGAAAGAAAGAAAGAAAGAAAACCGTCATACCTGCAACACAGATGTCAAAGTAGTTGTCAAACTCGCTGCGGATGTGTTTGACGAGGTCAGTGGCATAGTTAAATCCTCCTTCCTCCTCCTCCCAGTCATCTCCAACCGGGTCTTAAGATAGAGAAGATTTCTCGTTGAGGATGTTTGAAGTGGGTTTTAAGATCAACTTTATGGATGACTTGGGGATTTTCTTGATAAACTATTTCTTTATAACCGCTTGGTAAGTAAAACAACATATTCAAAGATGCAACAGAGACTGACCTCCTCTCAAAGCCATTATGTTTTTCAAGCCAAGGCGCTTGGCTTTACTGAGGTAGCCAGTTATAGTCTCTCTGGTTTGATTGCAGCAGGTCAGGTGGAGGATGCTCTCCAGACCACAGTAGTTGACTGCTGTGCTAGCGATCATCATAGAGGAAGTCTCTTTGTCCGACCCAGGGTCCCCTGCTGGGTGCCAGGTGACATCTATGAACAGGGGCCCTCCAGATCCCATTCGGTCAAATCTGAGAGAAAGAGAAGATGACATTGTTTAATCCAGGTATGCCTTTGTTAGAAATGTTCAGAAATTATACATTTTGTGTTAGTTCATTGCCTACAGTAGTCTTTAACTTTATGGAGCATTGAGTTTGTGCAGGATACCTAGATATGAGATTGACAGCTCCGCTCGCGGTGCGAGGGGGGAAAAACTCAAGCGAGAACCAGTTGTCCCCAGACTCAGTCCGCCGACGCATCTTGTCCCGCAGCCTGTCCGTGCGGTCGGTGTCCAACACCGGGGTGGAGCTCCGAGAGCTGTCCTTAGAACTGTCCCCTCCGCTGTTACTCGCTCCGCTGGAGTCGCTCTTGCATGATTGCCACTCGCCGTCAACTCTCTGCACTTGGTTCACCATGATCCACGGGATTCAGTATCTATATACTACTTAAAGTCACAAAGAAAGGCTGCATGACTGTCTTTCTCTCTTAAATCAGTCACACAAACACTGGGAATATCCGATCAACACTTTCAGAGTTGCACACAATTGCTTTGTGCACCACAAAGATTGATGGGCGTTCCACCCATTAAAATAACAGTGCCATTCGTTGACAACCTGCTCAACTTCTATTGTCAGTTCAGCAGGTTTTAAAACAAACGTAGGATTTTTAACTGTAAATAACGTCTCGATGCAAGTCTCAATGAAAATAACATATCATAATATAATACCAATCAGTGGACTGTTTATTTGCTAGCTAAATCTATCAGCTCACCTCAATTAAAACATGTGCTTGTTCCCCCAGTAGCCTAGTGGTCTCCTGGTCCCCGCAATAACGCGTTTCGTCTGAGCGACTAACGTGACTAACTCATAGCCTAAATAAGGGCCAGGCTTTAGCTCCCAAGAAGACATGTGCATGTGGATCAGTTTGACTGGTTTTATTTTTTTACTCTCTTCTTTATGTTTGTGAGGGGAGGGGGGGGGGAATCTTCCTGAAGGCTCCTGTCATTGCGTACACTTTACGCATATCGCATCAACACGCCGTATTAGTGGGCGACTTTATGCTTAGATGTATTAGTAATGCAATGCTGAAATATATATCGGGTAATATAATACCCTATTGAAATTGGTGATGATTCAGAGACAAAGCTTGCTGACTACTTTAATAGCAAATGCAAGGTTATATGCTTATATTTTACGCAGTGTGGATATTTTGGTCATGGTCTCACGTTTTTATCACATGACATGGAGCCGGAAGGGAGATGCAGACCAGTCAGCAGGCAGTGCAGCGAAGATGGCGTGCTGTGGGGACTGTTTCAGTTGTCACTGCTGCTGCCGGGATGGAGAGACCCGCACACCCGAGGAACTGGTACGAAACAAGATTTCACTTAATTTAAGCAATTGCATGGATCGTAAACTTTGCTTACATGTCTTGATATGCAACAACCACAGTTTAACAGTGGCTGGTTCAGGGATTGTCTTGCTCCTGGCTCAGCATCTGCAGGGTCTGCCTGGAGCACAGATGATCTAACCTTGGCACTCTTTGGAAGTGTAACTTTATTCCCCCCCCCCCCCCCCCCCCCCCCCCCCCCCTGCATTAGACAATACTTGGGGAAACCAGAGATGAAGAGGATGAAATACTGCCAAGGAAAGATTATGAGGTCAGTAATAACAAAGCCAATTGAATTAAGAGCCTGAGTGGTGTTGAGTGGTTCTCTGTTGAAAGGTTCAGAATGACAGGACATAACATCCTAATGTGTGATCTTTGTCTGCATGTTTTGGCAGAGCCTGGATTATGACAGATGCATTAACGAGCCCTATGTTGAGGTGCTGGAGGGTATGGACAATAAGGTTGGTCAGTTAAACAGTATAAAGAAAGAACAGTTTTTTAAATCAGAATAATTTTATTTTTTTAATCAGAATCCCTGACAGCATTTGTTTCACGTGTTTTCAATGTCTGATTTCAGAAAGCCAAAAAGTACGAAGCTGTGAAGTGGGTAATGGTGTTTGCTATAGGTGTATCCATAGGCATGGTAAGTTCAACTATTCTGTTCCAACCACATGTTCAGGCAACTGTCATGCCTTGGCTGGTAGCACGGATTAAGCTGATGTATATTTTTTATTTCTTCCAGGTTGGACTTCTTGTGGACTTTTTTGTACGACTCTTCACGCAGATCAAATTCAGCTTGGTTGGAAAATGTATCCTTGATTCATCTCCATTTAAATCTTCGTCTTCATATGAGTCAACTCGAGTTTCCAATGTAAAATTGTTGTTATAGTGAAACCTTAATTTTTAACCTTCGCGCTCCAGCTGTAGAAGAGTGCAGTGAGAAAGGCTGCCTCGCCCTGTCCCTTCTCGAGCTCCTTGCTTTCAACATGGCCTTCATCTTCATCGCCAGTGTGCTGGTTCTCATTGAGGTAAACCTGCCATATCTGAACTACCAGTAGACTTGTTATAGTTTTTTCCCCCTCTGCTAATCTGTTGGAGCTGATCTGAACGTCTTTCTGTTCTGCAGCCTGTAGCGGCAGGATCGGGTATCCCAGAGATCAAAAGCTACCTGAATGGAGTGAAAATCCCAGGCATCGTCAGACTTCGAACGTTCCTCTGCAAGATCTTCGGGGTTCTGTTCACTGTAGCTGGAGGTACCACTGCAGCATATTCCAGAACGTTTTAGTTTGGTCCTATCATCCTATTCATCAGCATGCTTTCTTATTACTGCAGTTTCTGTGTGAGGCATTTCTGTGTGAGGCAGGGAAACACTTTTCACGAAGAACAGTGATGTCATCCGTAGTAACTGTAAATTACTCTTATTTGATAGATCTCGCATGATGCACCATATCTGACTTCTTGAGCCAAGAATGATTCATATTTATGGATTACTAGCAATTTAGATGGTTATTTAAATAATGTATAAAAGATGTGTATTAGTACAGGCCTGGAATCATAGTCATGGTCCATAATAGCCTAGTGATTGGTGGTAAAGTTAATGACAGTCTCCTTAATGTCTCGATTTGGATGGCTCATATAAACAAGGAGCATCTTTAAGATGAACTATGACCTTGGTGTCACAGGAAGTTTAAGCTCCTACAATCACATGAATATACAGTTTGTTCCTTAAAGGTGTGTGCCTCTAACTCTGTGTTTGATTCCCCAGGGCTGTTTGTGGGAAAGGAGGGCCCAATGATCCACAGTGGAGCCATCGTAGGAGCAGGCCTCCCCCAGGTATAGATCCGCTAATTTCAGAGTGTATTCACATGCTTGCAGACCTCTGCAAGGCTCATTTCAAATGGAGTATTATGGAATTTTTCGAACTTGTAACTAAGAGCAACTGGTAGCTGTGATTAGAATAGTAGGACATTAAAAGCGCACTTTTTCTAACCTCTCCTTTTTATTATAGTTCCAGAGCATCACTTTTAAGAAGATCCGCTTTGATTTCCCGTACTTCCGCAGTGACAGGTGCAGTAACCCTTCAGACACCAGCCCTTCTAGACACAAACAGATCAAGTGTCCTCTAACAGGATTGTCCTGAGCAGGTCACATGTTCAGAAACATCCAGCAAGCTCACAGCAGACAAGACGAACTGAGACCTGAGTTGTGGTTTGCTTCATGTGTTCCCAGGGACAAGAGGGACTTTGTCTCGGCGGGGGCAGCTGCAGGCGTGGCTGCTGCCTTCGGGGCACCCATAGGGGGCACTCTCTTCAGTCTGGAGGAGGGATCCTCCTTCTGGAACCAGGCGCTCACTTGGAAAGTGGTGGGTCAAGATTCACTTGTGACCAAGTTGAGTTGTGTAAAACTTTGAATTGAGGGGAAAAGAGACTGTCTAGTGATACCTGTGTCACAGAACAGTAGTCAGTGTGATGCCTGAGGCTGCTCTCTCTATCTCCCTCCTCCCAAGCTCTTCTGTTCCATGTCAGCCACATTCACCCTGAACTTTTTCCGCTCGGGGATCAACTACAACAAGTGGGGCTCCTTCCAGCTTCCTGGTCTGCTCAATTTTGGAGAGTTCAAGGTACGGTTTTGCCATTATTGTTAGTACACGCATGGCAGCATTGTTCTACTTCACCGTTCAGTGTTTAATGTGTGACCCTTGGTGTGTCTCTCCTAGTGTCTGGAGGGAGATAAAAGCTGCCATCTGTGGACGGTGGTGGACCTGGCCTTTTTTGTGTTGATGGGAGTGGTAGGTGGGCTGCTGGGGGCTCTCTTCAACTGTGTTAACAAGAGACTGGCCAAGTATCGCATGAGGCATGTCCACCCCAAGGCCAAGTTTGTCAGGTGATTACTGGGGAGAACCCCTCCCTCTCTTCTGTTGTAAGGGGATGGAATGGTCTGTTTCTGTTTCATATGGTAAAAAAAAACATTGATTTGAGTAAAGCAAAACTTCATAATCTTCTGAAACCCTTAACGAATATATAGGCATCAGTAAGTAATAACACATAAGTAATTGCCTGAACTTTAGGTTACGTTTTCTTCAGATAGCCTTTCTATCGTTGCTATTCCAGGGTCTTGGAGAGTCTGCTGGTTACCATGGTGACAACAGTGGTGATATTTACAGTGTCCATGACATTGGGTGAATGTCGGGATTTGCCCACTCCAACTCCAGTTCCCACAACCAACAACACCACAGTCCTGGTAAGAGTGGTCATGGTACCTCAGCTGTCAGCTCACCTCTGACAGACCATGTCTGGTCTAAAAACACAGACTGGACTTATAATGAACTAAATACTTCATGATAACACATTCATGGCTGCTGTGTTTTTAGGTGAATCAGAACGAAAACATCAACTCTACCATCCGACAGTTCTTCTGTCCCAATAACACCTACAACGACATGGCTACACTCTTCTTCAACCCCCAGGAAGTCGCCATCCACCAGCTCTTTCACCAGGACGGTAATGACACACACACACACCCTCCTTCCCTCCCTCCCTCCCTCCTATTTCAATGTGTATCAGTTGATCAGGTGCCTTCTCACCTTCAAAAGAAGGCTTGAAACTCACTTATTTAGAGAATTCAATGGCACTTAGGAATAGTATGGCACATCACATAATCTAATGTTGTTTAGAACTATTTGTTGGTCCCCATATGGTGACTTGCCAGTGTTGTTGTTCTTGTATCTCTTGCTTTATGTTCACAATCGTTGTGTTATGCATTTATAGTTCTTCCCTTGGCACTTATTGGTTCTCATGATGTATGATTCACGATCTAAAAAACCCACTGTTTTCAGGGTCTATCACGTTGCTATGCTCAATGACCGATGCTCTTTGTAAAAGCTCTCTCTTGTAAGTCACTTTGGATAAAAGCGTCTGCTAAATGAATACATGTAAATGATCACTGACAGGTAGCCCTCTCTTGGCTAAAGGGGTGGTGTGTACATCAGCACTGCTGCCTTCACAGCACTGTACTTCCTGTTGTTTGTCTTCAGGAACATTCAGCCCTGTGACTCTGTCAGTGTTCTTCCTCCTCTACTTCCTGTTGGCCTGTTGGACATACGGAGTGTCCGTACCCAGCGGCCTGTTCGTGCCCTCGTTGCTCTGCGGCGCTGCTTTTGGACGTCTGGTGGCCAACCTCCTGAAAATGTAGGCACATAGTAAATTAGCAATTAGTAAAACTAACACAACTCAGCCACTTATTCAGGGAGAAATCTGCTGACCAGATGGTTTGAAGCCTGACCTTCCCTTACCGCCCCCCCCTCTCCCTCTCCCTCTCTTCGTCTCTCGCTCTCTCTTTGTTTGACCCAGTTTTAGCACTCTTTGTCTGGGCTTTGAGTTCCTCTCATCTGAGAGTAATGATTGTCAGCATGCGCCACTCTGGGGTCACCCTAACTGTGGGAGAAATCTGCCTGTCTGTCTTGGCACCGAACTATAGTTATATAGATGACTCTTTGCTGTTTTAATCTAAAGACTGATGTTTTGAAAGGAAAATACAGTTTGACATAGGAGATGTAAGGGATGAGGGACCCGGCTCAGCAGTACACAACCTGTGCTTTCTCAGATCATTTATAATACTTTGTCTTCCACAGCATAATTAACCTCTTTCTCATTGGCTCATTGGGTCGTCTGTCTCCACACAACAGAAACCTGGGAATGCACATCTACTCTGGGACCTTTGCTCTAATTGGAGCAGCCGCCTTCCTCGGGGGCGTGGTTCGCATGACCATCAGCCTGACGGTCATTCTCATCGAATCGACAAATGAAATCACATACGGGCTGCCCATCATGATAACTTTAATGGTACTGTGTGTACTATTTATTTTGATGTGCAGTCATCAGTACAAATATCCAACTGTTGAAGGAAATAGAAGCTTAGAAACGTGTGTGTGACTAGAGCCTCACTGACACTGAGCTAAATTAGTGTGTATATGCAACCTCCCTAGGTGGCCAAATGGACAGGGGACTTCTTCAACAAGGGCATTTATGACATCCATATATTACTGAAAGGAGTACCACTGCTGGAATGGGAGACAGAGGTGGAAATGGATAGGTAAGCATATTCTAATACTCATGGAAAACAACACAAAGGGAAATATTTCTTAGACCTCTACCTGTGTTGTAACCATTGTATTTCTACTTCCAACCTGTTGGCTTTATCCAGACTGACCGCCAGTGACATCATGGAACCCAACCTGACCTATGTGTACCCCCACACCCGTATCCAGTCTCTGGTCAGCATCCTGCGCACCACCATCTACCATGCCTTCCCCGTGGTCACCGAGAACCGCCACAATGAGCGGGAGTTCATGAAGGGCAACATCCTGATCAGCAACAATATCCGCTTCAAGGTGAGTAGCTGTTGTTACCACCAGGGGGAGCTGGAGCTTTGTGCTGAGACACAGGAGAGGGAGGAAGACTGTGTTGACTGAACCGGTACTCATTTTACTGTCATTTACATTTGGATCTAATTGGATTTCACTCAACAATTGAAAACGTTTTGGGGGGGGGGGTTTGAGGGAAAATTTGGAGACGTCCTCCTCAGCATAGTTCTTTTTGTGGATGCTAGGCCAAGTGTTTCAGTAAAATTGTAAACTACACACACACACACAGAAAGCAAGCGTGCTGACGCGTGCCGGGGAGCAGAGACGGCGATGCCAGTCCATGAAGTCGTACCCGTCCAGCGAGCTGAGGAACGTGTGCGACGAGCACCTTCCTGTTACGGAGGCGGTGGAGGAGGGACAGGACATGCTGCAGCAGATGTTGGACAGGAGGTACCCAGCCATCTTTTGGGTAAAAAAGAAAAGAAAGGCCTTTTGGAGAATACGTGTTGGTGAGCGTTTAGTGAGCGTGCCTTGCTGTGTCTCCAGGCACGTGCCTTACCCTAACCTGTACCCAGACCAGTCCCCCAGCGAGGACTGGACCATGGAGGAGCGTTTCCGCCCTCTCACCTTCCACGGGCTCATCCTGCGCTCCCAGCTGGTCAACCTGCTGATCCGAGGGGTCTGCTACTCTGAGAACCAGTCGGTTAGTTTGTATGACTCTTCTTGATGCTTGGCATTCTGCCTGGCGTTCACTGCTGTTTCTTTGTGTGAGTGAACTTCCATTTGTTTCCTGTCAGAGTGCCACCCAGCCCAGACTGTCCTACGCAGAGATGACGGAGGACTACCCCCGCTTCCCTGACATCCATGACTTGGACCTGGCCCTTCTCAACCCCCGCATGATAGTGGTACGACCCAGTTATCCACAGCATATTTTCTATTGTTAAATGACTTATTACTTTCAATTTGATACAAGAATACTGTGATTTCTATGCATTTTTGCAAATATTCTTGTTTCTATGCAGGATGTCACACCCTATATGAACCCATGCCCCTATACGGTGTCCCCAAACACGCATGTGTCCCAAGTGTTCAACCTGTTCAGGACCATGGGCCTACGACACCTGCCAGTGGTCAATGCTGTGGGGGAGGTAAGGACATCCTCAGCAGACCAATCAGGGGCAATCACATATTCTTAACCTGCATATATTTACAGCCACAGGAAAACATGTTGCACATTAATGCAGATTTGAACAGATTGAACTTCTAAACATTAATTATAGTTTTGCTGAGATAATTTCCATTAATGTGCACTTCATTTCAAGCGTACACTGTAATTTGTTGGCATTTGATAATCTAATTGCGGTCTACTTTAAATGATGTTGTGTGTAAGAGAATATGATGTGCTCTTCATTTCAGATTGTGGGAATCATCACTAGACACAATTTAACCCACGAGTTCTTGTTGGCCAAACTCAGGCAGCACTACATCACCATCTGAGCTTCTGATTGCAGACGCTTTAAATCAGCACGGTTCTGCACAAGCTTCCATGAACAAGGACCTCTGATTGGAACTTTCTGATCTCTGTATATGTTTTATTGTGACACACATACACACACACACATACTCTTTAAGAAAGTCACTAAACAGCACTGCACCCATCTGCCTGACAGACAGACACTCCACCTGGAAGGGAAGATGTTCTCTCTGCAAAGATGACTTCCCCTTGATCCTCTGCACCTGTCCTACCATCATGGTTGAACAGTCAGTGCACTAGCTTTACCGACCATGCTTTACCTTTCACATGACTGGAGCACTTTTCTTGATTTTTGATTTATTGTATATGTGAATGAATTTGCACTAAAGCTATTTGTGTCCTGGGAAGGGCTGTGATAAATGTAGACTTTTGGTTGTAGCCAGGGATCAACATGTAACTTAACAATGCAGATAGGTGGCATTACACTAACAACCCATACTATTACACTGGACATGGTATAAGGCTAAATAAGGCAGATATTTCACTGATATTCAGGCAGTGGTAGTGACAAAGATTCTTTGACTTTGGGAATGTCAGACTGTAAATCTCCCTGAATATTCTGTTGACTGAAGCCAAACTAATGGAGGTTGACCTCAGCAGTAGTGTCACTGGATAGATTTCTAGGCGTAATATGGATATAGTCCAGTACAAAATAAGGTGTTATGGCAAGCCAGATATAAACTGTTCACTATAGGTTTGGTTTGCACTGAGTCGTCTATTGTTATGTGATACAGTTAGGACCAAACTTATTAAACCTGTAAATCTTTGGTGGACAGTTTCTTTGAGTTAAAATGACAAAATGTGATGGCACATATTTATATATTTCTCATTTCTGGAGTCATTCTTGTGCTCAGTGTTTTATTTAAGAATTTATTTTTATGAAATCTTATTTTTATTATTTGCTCAATGGATCAAATGACATTTTACATGTTACATTACATGAAACAACTTGGATTAATGTTGTCCTGTCAACTATTATTTGTAAAATAGCCATGTCTTTGTGTTAGTTTAAATATATGTTTTTATATCGTGTTTCTTCATAATACTCTATAAATATTATTGTGTCTGTACAGGGATCATGCTAGATGATATTATTTGATGACTTGAACGAATTGTAAATGTTCTACTGCTAAGCCAGTTATCAGATTCAGAGGGACTGTTTAGCCAATATAACCTTGTGACATATTCAGTATGTCTGCCATGAATATGTAGGCATTTATTTTAACTTGTTGAGGAATTTGTAAAAGTTTTGACATAAATAACAAGCTCATCGGCAGAGACATCAGGCCCTTCAGGGATTGGAAGCAGAAACTCTACTGTCGTGTGCCTTGAAGTTTCTCCCCAATAAACACCAGTCTGGTTTTGAAATCCTATAAAAGATCCACTTGTCTGAGTTCACCAGAGGTTCTACATGAGGGGTTGAGGTTGGCTGCACTGATGCTTAGGTTCCAGTTTTCCACATTACACTGGCATTCAAAAAACGACACACTGGTAGAGGCCCGTTTGTTAATCAGGTCAGTCTTCTGTGGAAAATGTTTGTTTTTCCCATGGTTCTACCAAGCCTGTATTTGATAAGAGTCTCACTCAACAAACCTGGGGATTGAAACAGTACAACCAAGTTTTTCTAGACTAAGTATTTCTTGACACTTTTCTAGACTGTATAGGTGTAATTCGTCTATACAGTAAAGAAAAAAGAAAATAACATTGTTTACTTATGCTACAGTACCACTCATTGGTTGACCGTATCAGTGATGGTCCAGTGATGCATCAAACTGAAGTTTAATTGACGAAGAGAAACCTAAGTAGACACGAGAGTGTGACGGAGTGTGACCTTAATGTAACACAGTGGCATCCCATTCATGCAAGCTGTCACAATGCATATACAGCACGCAAGACACATGATATTGAGTGTAATCCAGTTGCTTTGTTGTGAATCAAGCACATCCTTTTTCTCAGGGTGAGAGGCTATTTCAGTGCCCTTGTTGACAGTTATAATTTGTTTAGAAATTACAGCTTGTCTGCACTGAGAATAATTAATTAGCATGGGGAAGGGCTTGAGGTGAAATGTTTTTAAAGTTGATTCAATTATCACTGGTTTTCATATTATCTTCGTAGAAATTGGAACTGGCACCAGCAGATTGTCTTGTTTTTTTAAAAGAGCTTATTTTAGTGCATCATTCTGTGACTTCAACTTTGTTGTTTTTACTAAACTTGAGGAAGAGTAAAACAGCTGAGAAGGGATGAAAACACTTTATTATCTACATTGACATATCATATTGATTTCTTCTCTAATCCATTGTAAGAACACATAATGACATGGTTACTTTGCTGCTCTGTTCAAAATTAAGTCAGAAGCTAACTCTCCAAACTAAAATTGACTAATACATTCATTTAGTAGCTGTCTATCTATCACAAACCATCAACCACATCACAAATACACATTGTAATTTAGAAGATGAAAACTTGCATTAACGCTTAAGGCTCATAATACTTTAAGTGAAAATAGATAGTTCTGTCTTCCTGATCCAATCTAACAAAGTAAGGATCGCTGACCAGAATGTGTGTTAGAGTGTTAGAAAATCATCTCAAGTAACTTTCATAAAGAAGAGTAGGTCACTTACTACTAGGCTATCTACCTAATAGAAAATAGGATTCATTTGAGCAATTCATGAAGTGACAGTGTGTTAGCAGTTTATTAGGTCACTGAGACACAAGGCGAAGAGGTGTTGCAGATCGTAACAAGGACCTTCTGCACTGCCATAGTCATTTGTCACTTCCCGTCTGTTCGGGAAGATCCAATAGAACACTGCATTAATATAGAATCGTCCAAGCCCTGCCAAGGCCTTCATGCTGACTGCTAATACAAATGTACTATGGTGAAATTCACACAGATATTCAAAAAATGAAATGAGTCACTTGAGCCAGCTTGTTGAACTTCTTTTGGATTGTAGGATTATACTCCAAACTTGAATCGAACTGAGCAGAGAAACGGTAGTTTTACCCAAAGGTTTTATTTTCCTCAAGATGACGTTGTATCCTGGGAAACTTTATTGGTAATTTTATCCTAAAGGGGGAAATTAAGAAAGACAAAAAATATTGTTGTTAGTAACCTGTAGTATGATATTTTATCCATTAGCCTACCTGACTGAGAACATCGCAAAATGTATAATTTTTTTGCTTTTGATTTAGTGTAGCTTACCCTTATTTTACTGGGCAGGTTAACTAACAACACATTTACAATAAGATCAATAAACAGTTGCTATAAATTTTTGGTAAAAGACAAGATGTCTTCTTTAAGGATGGGGATTAGGGTAATTTCTTTGTACCAGTACCTGTTCTGACATTGCAGCCCAGACCACTGGAGGTCCCGATACGGTCCAACCTTCCCCCAAAGCAGCCGGACAGCTTACTCCTCGTGGCCATGAGCAGGTCCTGCAAACGGCTCCTCTGGCTTTGTGTTTGACTGTGGTCTTCATCTGGTTCCCTGGGCTCAACTGGAGGAGGTTTTTTCTCTTCTGGAGTCCTGTCCCATCCCAAGCTAGTCCGTCCCTGCTCAGGGTCCAGGTTTGTGTCCTCATAGTCTGGCACAGGGTCCTCTGCTTGTGCCTCAGTCACCATGGTCTCCTCAAAGCGCTCAAGCAGATTCTAGGATCATACGGGAAAACCTGATTTAGTGACGAGGCTAGAAATGCTTCAGATTAATGTCACCCTTTTAAAATAATACTAATAATGTATTCATGGCATCTCAAATCGCCACCACAATGTTGGCACAGTACACTACACAGCCATCACACCCTTGCCTTTACTTAATATAAACAAATTTGATCAGGCAGTTCATTTGAATAGCATATCTACCTTAAGCTGGGCCAGGTCACTAGCAGAGAAAGTCCGACCCACCACATGGGATCTCACAAGCACCTGCTGACAAAGTAGAACAAGAATCCCCCACGGTAACGCTGTCCTCATCATCCCTGATCCTTTTATGAATCTGGCTATTGCAGTGCCCAGGCAAAAGGGCTGCTCTGTTTATATAGTCCCTGCACCTATGCACACACACATATAGGAGACAGTCTGGTGTCAGTGGCTCATCATTTCATGGATTGTCTCAAGTGCATTCCAACACCTCAACCTGATAAGGCTGTTAGTAAAATGTATTTTCAAGTGGTGGCTGGGTGGTGGGTGACGTGTGTATGTGGATGTGAGGATACACATGATTCAGACCACTCACCAAAACAGTAGCCTGGCCACAGGAGCATCAGAGGCCTCAGCTCAGACATGGCGTGTATTGCTAGGAATGCAGCATCAGATACACAAATACCAACCATTGCGGTCAAGCCTTAATGCACCATAGTGGGTTAAAATAGGTCTGTTGTTCTATCTTTAGACAGAAAAAAAGTTTTGGGAATCTTTCCAGGTTGTGTTATGAGGAAACCTAACATGAGAGAAAAAAAATTGTGACACTGTTTGGCCTTCCAAGGGGAGGCCTTCCTGTGAGACTGTGTGCAGCCCAGAGTAAAAGTTACTTTTTCATCAGTCTTATGGATTTATTGACATGTTCAGAGCAGGGAAACGTGTGGAATGTGTGTTTGTTGTGTAATCATCCGCTCTTTGCGGAATGTCTTTGAAAAGCTCATTTTTCAGCGCCAAAATGTGACACTTCCTTATCCTGACAAGGAAACTCAGCGCGGGCTCCCTGGGGTTATCAATTGTGACCCGCCACTTTTGAAGTACCTCATGTGCATCCTTAACCAGAGCAAGACACCTTGGCATGGCGATAAAAAGGCAATTGGCCTTGGGGCATTCCATCGAATGTTCTAGATGAACGTGACTTTTCACTATAATCATGATTTGGACAAAGACTATCAACCGGTCAGTGTGTTGCCTAATACTGTAATGGCATGCGCTGTCCAAGGCTTATTACGGTCTATGGGTTTATCAATCATTATCACTGGTGCTTCGTTCGTGTTGCTCTTAGTTTTGGGTTTCTTAGTTTCAGTCTATTCTGATTATCAAACGTAAATTACGTGAAATCGTGGCTCATATAGGCGACTTTTCACTGGAACCCATCCAACTTATACACAACTCAAAATGGATATGCGCAAATGTAAACATTTATTGAATACTAAAATTTTTAGTGGTACAGAAAACAGTATGGCAACTTCATCTCACATCAGTTCAAATAAATATAAGCGATTAACAAATTTAAATAAATAGACATTTAATAAATAGCCTATGGATACAATCAGCTTTGGTATGTTATAACGTTGCAGGTCCTTGTATTGCTGGTAAGACATCATCTCCTCTTCGGATCTGCAAATAGAGAAAAGCATGAGACAAATGACTCAGAATCTATGAATTTTCAAATCTGTTGAAGCCGCAGTGTACACCAGAACAACCAGAAACATTAAAATGACAAATTAAACTTACTGAATCTTCCCACTGTATTGCATCCAAGAGTACTCATTGAGCCAATTCGGTCAAGCCGTCGTCCAAAACAACCCGAGGATCTCTTCGATGCTGAGTCGTTTCGGACAGTCTTTAAGTCCCTTGCCGAGAGAAACGCTCTGATCACGGCCTGGTCCAGTCCTGTCTGCGGTTGCTCTCTCTCCTCCTGGCCCATCAAGACGGTGTTCTGTGGATTCACGTTTTCTTGCTCTCTCCCCTCAGGAATGGATTCAAGTCTGGATAGAAGATCCTGCAAGCAGAATCGAAGAATATAAGGTTTGCGTCTTCTAGGCTAAACATGATTCCTCTTTAATTTACTAACTGTCCCAAAACATTCCAGTAACCTACCTTTAAGACGTCGACGTCATCATTGGTCATCAGGCCGTCGTAGACGGGATATGCGCAAATAAGTTGCAGGTTGATGAATAAGAGGAGGCCGAGAATGGGAAGGCTGGAGAGCTGCATCTTTTGGGGGTTTTGTTCGGCGTTTTAAAGGAGAACCTTCCTCTCTTGGATGTTCTTTCTCTTGTGGTTGTCTCAATACCCACCCTACCGTAACCATGGTCTTTTATACTAAAGTCTGACACGCACAGTTATGCCAAGAATTGGAGTTGCATTCTAACACCTGATTATGATAAGGGTAGCTGTCGGAAATGACTCCTTTTATAGCGTTGTCTCTTAGATATGGACCATAGCCTCCCTATGACAGGGTCATTAACATAGGCTACGTGGTTCCAGAAGCATTCTTTCAGTAATGAACCGACTATTCTGTGAAGTTGTTGACATTCCGCAGCTTCCCGGGCATCATCTTTACGCATCGTAAACGTATTTATTGGCCAAAAGCATAAGAAATATGATAAGCCTGCCTATGTGGTAGTCAATGTGTGATGCATTCTCCTTCAAAATACGACTTACAATGGTTGTTTAATGAACTGACAGACTGCTACAAGGCATGCGTAAAAGGGGTTTTACGCACGTATTTAGCAAATTCTTTAACAAAAAATATGTGCTTTAGTTAAGTTAGTTAATTATTGTGTAGCAGTAATGTGATGTAATATGTCCTAACAATCCATATTTTGGGGGGGACTGAACAGTATTTACGTATTTCTATATACGTATTTATAATTCCGTAGTTGACAGGGAACTCATGACTTGTTGACAAACTTGAAATTAGTCGAAATTTGGACAGGTGTATTATGGTTGTGAATGTATAGGCTGACGTCAACAAATAGTCTGAAAATAACGTCCACTTCTCTAATACACAGTAGGCTACATGTGCATGGAGTCCTACAACTGTGGCCCCGCAGGCTCACCTTGTATGGAACAAGGCTGAGGATATAGCCAAAAGAAGCATACCAACAACAAACAAATGAATAAATGTACATGTAACAAATCCCTACGCGTACGTATAGGGAAATAACTTAGTGTGCGTTCACATCTGTTTTAGTTCGTCAAATGAGTTCTCCATCCAGATAGTTGTGGATAAAGAAACTTTTACGCATATATGCGCCTTTTCGTCCAACAAACGTGTATTGCACAACATAGCATTACGCAAGTTGTGAGTTGGATGTTGAGTGCTTTACAATACTAACGTTAGTATTCGTAACATTAGCAGGCTTCATCTTATACACTCACAGATCCAATTCTTCCAGTCCCGATCACAGAAACAGCAGTTGAACAGTCCGCATTAAACTAAGAAGACCACCTCAATATCATTTGGCTTTCAAGGAAAAGTTGGGTCATCTCGGATGAGTTAATATTCGGGTGGATTAAAATAATTGGACTCATTAAGGGTCCAGATGTTATTGAATGTATCAGCTCCTGCAGGTGAAGGAATACTCCAAATAAATGTAGTCTCAGTTGTATTTTTCTTACATAATGTTATGTAGCTATTGATTGAATACAATCAATAGCCTCTATGCATGTCCTCACTGTTACTGAAACTGTAACCATTGAACATTAAGGCTGGCATATGGTTACTCAATACAATACATCCCATAAGAGTATGTAACGTTGTCATGACAATAACAACATACACTGTGTCCTCTTCATCTGATGTCCCCTTTACTTCATAAAGACACGAACCCGTCTAACCTCGACACTCGAAACTGTTTGCTTTCAATGTGATAATTGTTTGGAAAAGTCTTTAAACCACAGCAGTAGCCTACTTATAGTCAAAACAACCCTGCCACAACGTTTGATTGACTATTGGCAATATCTTATTTCGTAGATGTTATGCGGACTCTGTGACTGTAAGGGTTCTTTACTGTTCCAGACAAAAAGCTGTGATGAGTGTCAATCTGCTGTTTCTGATGGAAATATAAAATATCTCTCCGGATCTCTTGTCTGAAGAACAAGCGCCAGACAAAAACGCGCATGATAAGAGTTGTTAATGACTGACCCAATCTTTGTCAATCTACTGACATCCAGACATAAAATAATAGGCTAAATGAGAACGCAGCACATATTCTATTATGCAAAATATTTATTTCGCCTCAGTACATTCTACAGCATGTCTTCATACCTTACTTTGTTTTACAATAAAATAAATAGATAAATACATAGAATATAGCCAGAACCAAATGTGAACATTAGGATTATGTACAGTTCTAAGAACCATTAAATATGCCCAAATGCAAACTACAAACTTAAATAACTTTTATCACTATAGCGAATTTGTAAACTCTCAGTCAGTACTCTGAGTTGCAGAGGTACATATTTATGCAGATTTCAAGTAAGGGTAGCCCAGACTCTTTTGCTCCGATCCGCAACCATCCAAACCTGTAACGAAAGAACATGACACCATAAGAAACATATGGCGAGTTTGCACATGGTTGCCTCGGTTAAGAATGTGATGACAGTCAATAGCACTTCAAGTGTCCTTGGCAAAACATAACCTGGACTATGAGCAGCCTATACAACTGGTACAAGTCCAGGTGGGAAAATACGAGTTTAAGAGTTAGGTGCCATACCTATTATTCTTTAACATCCAAGCCCGCTGAATGAACCAATTCGTTCGAGCCTGACGCCAAAACAACTTCTCAAACCCCCCTTCTTGTATCGGCCCCACGAGCGCTTGGACGTTGTCATTAGATCAGTCAGTAGACGCGCGAAAGCGTTCTCCTTTTCTTCCCGCGCAGAATTCCGGAAGTCGGAGTCCCACTGACGCTGTTCTGCAGCATCGAAACTCGCCTTCTCTGGATTCAAGCCTCTGCCGTCCGCTTCTACAGTCTCCTCTGAATCGTAAAACGGCACGTTACTTTCTTCCATAATCTGTTTCAGGGTCTGACGAGGGAAAAACATGATTTAAGATACTGAGCAAAAGGCTTCAATTCAAAGTCATTGTCCTATAGGCAGCACATCAACTTACCTGAAGGTTGGACACAGGTTTGGCTCCTACTAAGTTAAGGAGCACAAGTGCGGATAAACAACAAAAGGGAATATTTGAAACCATTTTCACGTGCAATTTGTATCCTTCCGTTATCTGGGTTAATTGTCAAAATTAACTTATGGTCCTCATGTAGCCTAGCTCCTTTGGAAACTGAAGGAAACCAGGTTCGCTTTTATAGCGGTCCTGATTTCGTCACAGAGGCCCAAGAAAAATGAAGCGTGACTAATGTTAACAGACAATTCCGTGGGAGTGTAGTTAATTTCGACCGAAAGCGCCACCTCAATTGACATGTGCTGAGCTGAGAGTCCTCTACCCAATTACCCCTGTTGCCATACCCATGTCATGAGTGGATAAATAGGCTACTTAATGCCGAACGTTTTAGGCGCTGCAGGGTTGCTATGGTTCAATTAATATGTGCATCTAACCAAATGTTGCAGTCGAGACGCTCAGATCACCACACATGAAATGACAGACCACCTTAAGCCTGTTTGAGGCAGTGTAGTTTGTTCGCTTCGGTGTTTACCTTTCGCTTTCTGCGTCATGCTTAGCAATAATTATTTACCAGTTCTCCTTAAAAGAGTGAGCTAACGCTCTCCTTTTTACTGTTTATACTTCAATTATCAATTTTACTAATGGGTTATAAACACTCACATGATCAATAAATTCATAAATCCAGAACCTCTGTATGAGCTCGGTCTCCCTGGATAGTGAAGCAGGGATATCTTGTCCCTTTAGTTGTCCCTAATTGATTGGTTCAATCAACCATGTTTTTGTAGTTTTTAACTATTAGTTAGTTTTTGACAAGTTGATTACAAAAGGGATTATAAAGGTTATTTATTATGAAGTGTTCTCAGAAGAGGAGATGGATGAAGAACAAAAGCTTTCACTTCCCAGACAGGGAAATAGAATTAATTGCCTCAAGTCTGAATGATATCAATAACTAGTGACACAGTAGGTCTGTTGAGTTTTGGTCAAGTTAATATTTCTCCCAATCTCTCACTTCTTTCCAACTCTCCCATTCGTCTCTTCGCTAGACAAGTGCGACACACGATTGAAAAGAAAAGAATACTGCAGCAAATGAGTTAAATCTAAATAAACTATGACGTAAGTGTCTTGTCAGGCTTATTATCATTTTGCCTGGACGCTTACATTTATGACTTCAGTGAAGTGGACAAATGTCCTTGTATCCATGGATACTGGAACAGGTTTCACTTCAAAAAGCAATGCCTTCAGGCCAGCAATGCATTTTGGATAAGTAGGGTGTATGGCGCTAGCTATAGAGGCATAAATAACGATTTCAAACATACATGAGCATTATCCCATCCAACCAAACATGTTATTATTTCTAAAGTCTCTTCTGGGGGCCCTAACAACATCTACAAATCCTCTAAAAGAGTTAGGAGTTTCACACAGGAATTAAATGTGAAATCCATTAATAACTGACTGGTTTCACATTGTGTGTCTTTATTACATTCATAGATCTTGAGAGTCATATGATCAGACTCTAGCCTATGATTCCCAACTTCACCTTTCACCTTTAATTTAGATGATAAAGCATTGATGTTCTCATTAAGATTTTTAATGAGGGGAAACCGGTGATGGATCACACATTCTTCTGAGTGACAGGTCAGCTGCCTAAATGTCACACTGCAATAGCTTACTATCATAGTCATGTGGTTCAATTGCCTATGAATTTTAATGTTCACCAACATTAGAAGAATTGCAGTGCATTGTATTGCATAGTACATTGTATTGTTTAATTAATTGTATTACAAATGTAAAACAATACATTGTTAAAGCATTATTGTGTGGTACTGTAGTTCTGGGAACAGGATTTCTCAAGGATAAAGCTGTTGATATGAATACTTCTTAATATATCAACAATGGTTTAATGTGGAAACTAAGACCCTAATCAAAGAGCAAATCCATTTAAATGTCTGCCAAAAAACTATTTAAGAAACAATATGAAAGTTTATTGTTTCCAGGTGCCCTGAGGTCTAAGTCAATTTAGCATGATAGCTCCTTGTGCTAAGAGGCAGGCGAAATGTCAATTAGTCCCCCTTCATTTTCACTTTGTGCTCCCTCAGATGCTGAGGCTACAGGGGTAATCAGTCATCATCTGCCCTCAATCCCCTTCTCACTTGGGGGATGGGCTCTGAGGTGTAGAAACTTGGAATGGCTCTTGTGTGGCGATACACACCCACACGTTCACTAACACACACACACGCACGCAAACACACACACACACACACACACTGACCTGAGTGAAACATGAAAGAGTCACCTACACCTTCTGCTCACTAGTGTGATCTTGAGCCAGTTCTAGGACACAACTTTTTTATGAACATGACCTGTTCATTTCTCTTTCAACAAACAGCTAAATTCAGTTTTAATGTCCAATATAAAATGTACATATCTGGGCAGAGAATGTCTAACACAGGCCTACGCCTACACCCAGGGGCCCATCCACCCAGCACCATTTCCAGTATGTCCTCCTCTCGCTATCTCCCTTTCATTTCCTGTCTATCTCCACTGTTACATACCCCCCACCCCCCACCCCACCCCCCAAAAAAGTACATCTTAAAAATAATCAAATGTCTGTCTTTAATGACTATGAAAAACAACAGTGCAGTCACAGTCAACGTACGCCAACATATGATACAGCTTTGCAACCTATGCCAAGAATGTTTCACCTGATTAGTGATGGAATGAAGTGAGACAGTCAAGGATGTTCTCAACCAACTCATCTCTGTCAGCCTGCCCTTACGCTTCTCAGACACATCCTAGATACTGTTATCGCTCAGAGATTGTCAAAGCAGACCAAGAACATTCACCACGGCGGATCCACTATTTTAAAGTACAGACTGTGATGCCTAAGGTGTACATCATGCATTGTGAACAATTCATTACCACTTGTAGTCAATCATTGACCATGATGCTAAAAATATCCGTTACAAACAGACTTCTTTAACGAAGTGCTAAGTCTAGGTGACTATTTACTGGACAGATTGACAGGATGCTTGAAGACAGCGTCACTGGTATTTTTTAAATGTATGAACTATGAACTGAGTGAAAATGTATTTTCCATGTCATCATGACTCATTCACAGAAAGATTATTACCTTACATTATTCAAGTCTGTCTACATGTGTGTGTGGTTGTAGAGGGAGACCTTCAGGAAGGTTAAAAAGATGTGTGCTGTGACTTCATAAAGGGATGAACTTTACAGGCCAAGGAACCCAATTTTATTTTCACACTACCCTGATCCCATGAAAAATATGGCGATGCCAACTCTGATCCTAACCTGAAGCCAGTCATAAATTATGACCTTCCCATATGCAATATAAACCATTCTCTTACATGAAAACCAACAGCACAAGAAGAGGGGTATCTGATCGGGATACAGACAGCATGTTAGCTTCATAATTTCTCAACTCTGCTCTGTAAGCCAGGCCGATTACATCATAGCCTTGTCCAGTGGCACCATTCACAAAGATAAGGCTATTTTAACATGTCAGAGACCTTGTTGCATATATTTAGCATTAGATCATGCTATTTTTATGTGTCATGTAAATTAAGCATGACAAAATAATGGACACATTTCTACAAGCTGCTCAGTACAGAATACTTCTCGTAATACGCTTCTTGTATATATTTTTCCTTTGTTCAATTTCTTTCAATACCTGTCTTGATACCTATAATTGCCCTCTGATTCATACTATATAAGGAAATATAGGCTTGTCCAGACCAATGACTGTTTAATAATACAAATCTGGAAAAGGCTTACAGAGAGTGTAATATTGGATTGTACAATTGCAGTCGCATAATTATTAGCAGTGATCCACATCAATGACAGGTGTTAAGCTTAGTCATTGCAGTCGCTAAGTAATTATATACTATATAATTAAGACTAGGTTAGTCTTTTCAAATGACTGGTCTGTTATGACTATCTGAACTTATAATGAGTTTTTATTAAAAAAAATGCTGATTCAGTGATTCAGCAAGAGCCCAATTTATGAACATGAGTGCCCTTTCTGCTTCCACACTTTCTCAGTGTTTTTTAATTAGATCCATCTCTTTTTCACTGCAGATAGACTCTGAAATATCTAATATTCATTATTTTTTGCATTGTGACAGCTTTGAGTACTGAGAGAAAAAGCTAAATCCAAAATATGAAGTCAGACAAGGTCAGACTGCCTAGGCAACATGTCAAAAACTCAGTATTTGCAATACTGTGTTAGAGTCAGGTGGCTGAAAAGTTAGGATGTTGGTCTGGTGATCAGATGGTTGCTAGTTTGATTTCCCGGATGCGGCAACATGACGTTGTGTCCTTGGGCCAGGCACTTCACCCTTCTTCCCTCAGGGGAATGCCTCTGTACTTGCTATAAGTCACTCTGATTAAGAACTAAATGGACTAAATGTAAATGTTAATAAAATGATCAGCTACTTATCTGTTTTTCCTTGGTTGACTAATGTCTTCAGACTTCTTTCCGTCATTGAAATCATTGAATGGTTGGCCACTTACAACCAAACTTAAACTCCGAAGGATAAGAGCTACCAATTAGCACCCAGTCTTACAGGCTGTTTAGATGTTTCTCTGAACAAACAATGCACTACAACTGAAATGCAAAAAGCAGCTTACAATGTCATTAAAATCTCTTTACCTCGCCCTCCCTCATGCTACCAAACCCCCGTGGTTCGCTGACAGATATCAATGGTGTAACCTCAGGCCAGAAGCACCCCCACTGTGGCTAATGTACAAGACACAACATGTAGTAATGATGACAAACGCCTTGTCCCACTCTCCACCAAAAGTGCTTCGTTGTCTTTTGGCAGGAGAGGCCAGTGTGACCACCTGCCTTTACAAAAGTAAAATGCTAATGTGAAGGGCTTTAAAACAAATTAGAGTTACCCTAGGGTGAATATACACACGTCACAGTGCTTAGAATCTTTGAATAATTAGTCTTGAATGGTTCAAATAAGAGGACACATACTGGTCATTATATATCCATAATGGCAACCTTTCCCTAGTCCTATTATTGTCTGAGCTCAATGTCTGCCCTGCAGGTAGCTGGCTTTGTTTTCCATCTGCAGTAACACAGCACTAACTGTGACTTTCACAATTCAAGTCACATTCAAAAGTCAGCTATGATCAGAAATATATAAATATAAACATCAGCTATGGTGATTCATGTCCTGTTAGCCTTTTCAACAAAGTTCAATGACTTTTTCATGAGACGTTATGAGATTTCTCTTTACGTGTGAAGGCCAATTATTTAAATGCATAGTTACACAGCTTTCACATTTGTTGTTGTTTTGAAGTAGCATGGGAACTTGTCTCAATATCTCAGAGTTTTGCACCTACTTTTTAGTACCATGCACATTTGGTTCCTGTGTTGTCACCCAAGGCCCAGGCCCCTTCCCGCTTGCCCTATCTGCCCCGCGCTGCTGCCATGTTTGGGGTGGAATGTGTGGTGCCTCAATGTGCCAGGACACCCCACATGGCGCCTGACACACGCTGACACAAACAGGTTTCAGGAAGTGAAAATGTAATAGCAAATCTTTAGTTTTGAACGATGCGTGTTACAAGGACACATGGTAATTCAATAACTTGACAGTGTGCGGTGCAGAGGAAGAGAACAGGATATCGACGGTATAGCAACATTTGAATTCAGCATTACACTCATAAACCATGTAGTACATTTCATTGTATTAACCTGGTGGCCTATCATGTCACCTTGGCAACAGCCCTGATTCATTCATTCTGTGCACCTGTTACCCACCAGACTTTCAAGACATGCTTTGTGTCACTTTGTCATGCGATCAACGCTCTGAATTCTGTGAGACAACTAACTGCAAATTAAATTAGATTTCATGCATCTTCTGAGTATGGAACCACAGCCAACTATGTCAGATTCTTTTAGATCTTCCAAAACAGAACATGAAATCCATGAAATATGACATTACGATAACATACAGGTTCTTTCTGAACCCCATAAGAGTGAGGGAGGTGGGGATCAGATGAAATAAAGAGAAAGAAAGAGAGAAAGAAAGATAAAGGAAGAAAGGGGTGCCTGTGGGATCGAGTCATCATGCTGTCCCCCCGTGACAGCTTTATTATCAGGGTGGAATGCAACACAAGAGTCATTTCCACCGATGAGCCCACCCCCCTCCACACCTCAGGACAAGTGAGTGTGCCTGACATGGGGCTCGCAGAAAGACGGAGATGTAATAGAGAGGGAGGGAGAGACGGGAAAACACACAGGGAGGACACACAACTCAATGTTGGCGGGGGAGGGGCAGGGGAGAGTTGTGAAGGGGGAGAGACAGAAAAGTGCGAACAGAAAGGGAGAACATCCGTCAGGTTGGCGAAGGACCTCCAACAAATTGGTACTCTGCTCAACTGATCCCTCATTATTGTAGAAACAAAGTTGAGGTCTTGTTTCAACCTACTTGTCTTCCCTACAGTAGGCGACAAGGGCTCCTCTCCATTCCATGCTAGGTTTGATTCAGTGAGCCATTATGTGCCATGTTGTTCACATTTGGCTTAATTACACAGAAGTGATGATTGTAGCTGCTGTCTGCTGAAATTGAGGTAAATGCCATCTTGGCATTGAACAGCCCATGTTGTAGTTGTTTCATAAGAAGGACTTGAAAATCCACAAATATCACCCCTCACTTTGGAGACGTTAGACGATAATCTCTAGGTTTTGCTTGATTGCCTAGATTGTAGAATATGAACACAGTCTGCAGTCATAACAGTCTTCTCTGTGTGAGTGCCATGCCTGCGAGTGGTTTACAGCCACAGTGTTTACAGACCAGTCATGTGATGTGTACCTGAGGAACTCCTAGGCAACACATTCTACCAGATCCAAGAAAACTAAAGTACTGATTCAAAGCTGACTGAACCAAGCCAAACATACATGCATTGTTACGGCATTCGGTCAGTGGACAAATAATCTGCTATCAAGGACTAAAAGGCTGGATCGAGATGTGATCAGACATTGCCCTCTTGTGGTTAGACTGAATTTCATTTACCTATAATTTCTTTCACTGGTAAAGTGTGTATTTATCACTTTTCATTGATCCTATATGAGAAAACACATGCATCGATAAACAGGATGATAGCAAAACTTTAATACTGTCGCAAGTTTGTTTACTAATGTTTAAATCTCAGGGTTAAACTATGTCATCTTTACAATCTGTAAAACATAAACTACAACACAATACAACCTAAATTTAAATGCCTGAATGAATAAAAAAAAATCACAAATATGTATCTAAACATCAAAAACGTATTTTACATGTGAACGATGGAACCAGGCAGCAGGTCTGGTTTGTCTTCTGTCCCCCCATGGGTCCTCTGCTCCCTGGGCAAAGGACTATCACTGCCCCCTTGGAGACCACCGACCAGGGAGCCCAGGGTTCCAAAGCTACTGGCGCAGGGCTCTACCTGGGCAGACACGCACAGGCCGGGGCCTGCAGAGCCCTGGGCACTGGGTTGGAGGCAGGGCTGCTGGAGGCTGGGTTGCTGGAGGCAGAGCTGCGTGGAGGCAGAAGGTGGGGCCACTTCCACAAGGGAGATGGGAGTAGTGGTGTTCTCACTAATGCTTTGCACTGTTGCACAGGACTTGGAGCAAAGGAGAAAGGAAGAGGTAGAATAAGGTGTGAATAATGATTGAGACAGATTCCACATCAAAGTACTTCTACTACATATATAAAAGACTAAGAAAGTATACTAGTTTGAATGAACAATTACATGATTAATTGAATGATCTATTACAATATGGTTGAAAGTATATGGACACTCAAGACACCAATCAGGTACAATATAAATAAAGATAGCATACATTTCCCATAGAGCCCTGGCTTCCAATAACAGGCTTTTTCTTTTTGGCCATGTTGGGGTTCCAGTGACACACCAGGCTGTCATTCTGGACACTGTAGTTCTTATGCCCAATCAGCCAATATGTGTTCATTTTGCCTTTACCCTTAAAAAAAGACGGAACATATGTTGTGATAGTTTCAAACATTTTTTGCAGTTGAAGAAAATGGACACATACTGGCTGTAATATAATAGCTGTAATATTAACAATGAATCATTTCTTCAGTATATTAAAACTCTCACTACTTCACCATTCCATTATTCAAATAATTACTCAACTTCAGGCAAATGAACTCACAAGAGACACATGATCACCTCTCAATCTATCTTCAAGTGTTTAATTATGTCAGTGCAGACCGACTAATTAACTGGAGAAATGTCACTCAAAACCATCACATATATAGTGTGTGTGTGTATTGTGCGGAGGAGGTCGTTTCAGGACTAACACAAGATGAACACAATCATTCTATACCCACACTAGGAACTATAGACACTGACTCTCACCTTGACCTCTATCTCTCCTCTGAGCTGGAGCTCATAGGCATTGTCCTTCATCAGAGCCAGGTAGGTAGCAGAGCTGGCATGGATCTTTTGGGCTGAAAACACATACACACATTAAGCACACACTCTGTCTCTCACTCACTCGCACACACACACACACACACACACACATAATACACACACATATAATGTTCTTATAAGCATCTTATGGAAATATACTGTATATCTACTGTACATTTCAAAGGATGTGTGTGTGTGTGTGAAATATAGGGGCTGCATTTGTGGGAGAGAAAAACTGGATGAAGGAACATAGACCTACGCAGGCTAGTGGATTCCATTCTGGAAGCAGTGTTGACAGTGTCTCCAAACAAGCAGTATCTGGGCATCTTGTAGCCAACTATACCTGCCACACAAGGACCTACAGCAACAACACCAAAACAACAGGTTGAGTTATATCTGAAACGATAACCTTTGTGCCAGATGGAAAGGGGAAAGAAAAGTCTCACCTGTGTGTATACCTGCCCTTAACTGGAGCCTCTTGTTGGGCATGTGTGGGATGAGCACCTGCCGGACCGCAGCCACTAGGTCCAGGGACATCTTGGCAATCTCGTCAGCGTGCTTGTCACCGTTCCTCTCTGGTAACCCACTGACCACCATGTAGGCATCTCCTATAGTCTCCACCTGAAAGGTGTGACACGTCAGTGATGCTTTCCAACAGTCCATAATGAGGACTTTGACTGTATTCTCCATGTTGTGTTTTTCTGCAGGCCCACTTTTACCTTGTAGACGTCGTAGGAGTCGATACGCGTGTCAAAGCACATGTACAGGTTATTCAGCATCTCCACAACTTGTAAAGGAGTGCAGGAGGCAGAAATAGAAGTGAATCCCACAATATCAGAGAAGAAAATGGTCACCTAGAGGAAAAATAAATAACTTAGGGAGTCAGATGGCTCAGTGGGCAAGGCTCATGAATTAGAAGGTTGTGAGTCTGATTCCTGTCTGTGGCTACATGATGTTGTGTCCTTGGGCTTACTTGCTGTAAGTCGCTCTGGATAAGAGCGTCTGCTAAATGACTAAATGTAAATGACTCAGCCTAAGCATTTATTAATTTTATGATTTCGCCATATCAAATATTCACCTGCCACATATTTTATGAAAGAAAGTGAATTTCTATTCTGAATGAAATCTCTCAAAAACAGAAAGTGAAAGTCCTGTTGTAGATTCATTTCAAGATTCTGTCCCCTCCTTTTGTGTCCCCTGCTCTTGGCTGGATAGTTCATGGGGCCTTAGAGTGTGTGTGTGCAAACAGCCCTGATCACGTCAGATAATAAACCTGAGCAGAGTGCTTTGGACACAGCTGCTTCAAGCCCCTCAATGAGCTAGGTACAATTTTCCCCCACATAACCTGTTTTATCTGCTAATGAATAATGGAATACCGTAATTATAGGTAATTACGACAACAATAAGAACAAAGAAAGCGGAGCATGTGTGCATTCAGAATGCTGGGTGATCTTGCCAAATGTATCACACAAGCATAGTGTCTTCACATCACACGGCCCATTCTCATTTTTATTTGGTTAAATGTTAAAAGTGAAGGGGAGACAGGACCTTATGACATTGCATTTCACATTATGCTAAGGAAAACCGGGTATCCCATGAACATGAAAGTAGTTATCAACACATTAGTGTGTTGAAAGGGTTAGAAAACCCTTATAAACCCAATGTAATATAACTCATTTCCACCTTATCTGTTCAGAAAATCTTCAACAGCACCATGCAAGGAAGCCGACATGTATAAACATACAGTGACACTGCTTTGATTGTAATGTTCATTTACCAGAACCCACCTGTTCATAGCTTTCAGCTTCCACGTGCTTTTGCTGGCGAAGCTGCTTTGCTACTGACTTGGGAAGCATTTGGTGCAGGAGATCTTCAGCCAGTCTCCTCTGGCGTTTCAGATCCTCACTCTTCTCCTTCAGGCTGCGGGCGTAGTTCTGGATCCACTCTGTCATGTGCTTGAAGGACACCAGGACCACTGGATAAATGAGGCAAGCCATCGCCAGCAGGCAAATCCTCATGCTAAAACCGGAGAATATTGTTCTGGATGCCAGCCTCAAGGCTGGCACTGCGTGGGCAAGCAGGCATACTTGGGTGTCCTTCAGGACTTCAATGCCAGTCAGGGATCCAGCCATGGCTCCATCTGTCCTCTCTCCAGAGATGTGCCAGGATGACAAGTCTAAAATATATGTGTCTTTTAAATGATCAGTAAAGTTGAGTTTCTCGTCTATGTTCTCCACCCAGCAGCCATTCAGTCTTTCAGACAGGAGCTTGGTGAACGATAGGTGGTTGAGGGTATGGGCCCATTTTAATTGGAAGTCCATGTGAGTTCTTAAGGAGGGAAGTTCACATAACTGGTGGTTGAGCTCCTGGAATATGACCAGAATTCTGAGAGCCAATACATCAGCCCAGTAGGAATCTTGCTTGACCTTGATAATATCCTCTTGTACAGTTCCCCAGGTATCCAGAAGTCTATGAATGGTTGAGGAAAAAAACGACTCGTCAGTGTCATTCATGTCCGCAGTTTTCCACGTCTCGTTCACGAACCGTGTTAGATCGTCGCTAGTCTCACGACAAAACTCCTCCAGTTCCATGCTGCAGGACAGGCCCTTGGCGTTGGTCTGCTGTTTCATTTCTGCGCACATTTGAATCAATGTTGGCAAAATGACGGCTGGCGTACAATCTTGTTGGTAGGTGTCAATGTCTCTGTACTGGCTGCATAGTTTTCTCCTATTTTGGAATTCATCGAAAAGTCTGACATATGTATTAGTCTTACACGAAGACAGCTCGTCCAAAGCGGCACCTGTGGTTCGCAGCAAGGTCAAGTGGGAGTGCAGGTCAGTGGACACGGAGCCAAGTAAGGCCAGGAAAGACATGAGACAAGCTGTTAGAATGCGACGGACTGTGCGGCCATTACCAAGGCAGGGAGATAATGAGCACCTGCAAAAAGATCCGTTTATTTGATTTCAATTATTATGAATCATTACAAATAATGCTATAAAACAATCTAATGGCTTAGCTCCCTTTGTTAGCCCCCAAACTATATGAAACTCAATAAATGCAAAATCATACATGGGACACTTCAGTTAATTTTGATTCTGATAAGATTAGAACTAAATGAAACTAGCCTGGATACCATTGTCACTTAATAGACTAAAAGCGACTAACTTTAATCTGGAACAGACATTTAGCGTATCTTATATTTGAAGCAAATAAAACAGACCTGCATATTTCGCAGTCACTGTCAGACCCTTCGTGGGTCTTGGGTGCAACTCTTCTTTTTCTGTGCCTCCTAATTTTGGTGAAAGTCCCTTTCAGAGAGGCTGAGGACAGAGTCCCAGATGGTAAACATTCCTTTTTCATGTATCCTCCTCAGACGATGACACAGAGCTCACTCTTCTTCTTCCAAATGTAAAATGGCTTATTTTGTTATTATTTTTTATCTTGTCATTTTTTTCCTGCACACAGCTCGTCTCATCCCCCCGGTTGGGTTCTGCTTAATGAGATGCAAACATCCCCTGACGTGAGTTCAGTCAGTGGGGCTCTCGTTTAACAAGGCTGGACGGATAGATTTGCAAATTTCATTCGATATGAACTGTTTTAGAGTTATTGACAAATGATGAAGACATGTCTTTTCCATGACAGTACCATTTCACAAGAGAATTAAGAAGTGGGCCTGTTTAACCTGGCAGTGTTGTCTTAAACAAGCCATAACCTAAATGTAGCGTTCCTGTGTATATTTATATTTAGTCATCTAACTCAAAAACTAAAATACGGTATAGTACATTGACACAGCGTTGCGTTGGCAGAGACAGGACTCGAACCAGGATCCTTTCGATTACAAGCCCGGTTTCCTATCGTGAAGCCACCTATGAACAATAACAAATTGCGTTTAATTTGAAAAAAGTTGTAGACCAGTGACATATGGAACCTCCACATTGCTACTTTATTACATAAAATACCTTCATTCCACATCCAGAAATAGCCTACATTTAAACCTTCCTGTCAGCATACTTAGATGTAACTTTTTTTTTACATTATATTCTTCTTAACATTTGATTCAAGATACAATACCATACACCATTTACTCCCAATTCACATTATCCAAACAATATTCAAGTGCAGACCATACTGTGTCATCAAAATTAATTTAAGGCACACTCAGCAGATTATCATAAAAAACATTATATAAAGCCCTTAAAATGATATCAAATAACCTAGACAATAATTTGAAAAAAAGAAAAAGAAAAAATAGGCTAGATTTCAATTGCAACTCTTGAGAAATTGAGAAAAAGTTAATATGGTTATTTATGGTAAACATATACACACATTTATTCAAAAGCATATTTAAAAAATAAATATGAAAACCTCAAAGAATACTTAATTTACTAAACCCCAACCATATTTACTTAAATAATTTCAAATTACATTCTAAAGCCTTAATCATTGTAATTTAAGGATGCACTTATGCGTTTACAAATACCCAAGTAAATGTAAAAGACAGGAATGCAATTTAGAATTAAGAATTCACTACCAATCAGGAGTTATAGACTGGGTATAACAGACAAAGGAAAAACCATTCAATGTAATTGAAAGTATTTGGTCCTCAAAGCACAAATATCGAAGACAATAGCTCTCAAAAGTTTGCTTGTAACCTGCAAATAAGATTAACAATCAATAGAATAAGACTATTTGAATATAATCCTGCCATCATGTTATTTCTTAATATTTTTCAAATAAATGTATGTATCCTACTAAAAGGTAATAACATATGTCCTCCACAAATTACCATAAAAAGGCTTGCTCAGCAGGTAAGAGGTAACATTTTTAAATAATGGTTACTGGAGATTGACTCCAATTTCATGTGTATTGTGATAATTCAGTGGCTATAATTGGAGGGTTAAACATGGCTTGTAAAACTGAGTGAAAGGAAATGGCCCTGGAGATTAAGTGGAATTTGCAGAAACTGCATAAACAAAATGTACACCCATTTAAAGAACCCATTACACTTCACATGTTCACTCAGGCAGTATTTCACCTATCTGAACCTGTTGAGATGGTTGCATTCCTAAGGAGTTATTTCCTCACTTGTCTGCGCCACCTGGTAAGGTCAAAGGGGGAACATTAGAGACAGTAAGCAGACATTCAGGAAGGTTTACTGAAGCAGTTAATATATCCCAAATTCAACTCCATCCATAAGCACTGGTATAGTGTAGATCTGATAGGATTGTATGTGCAATTAAGTAATAGCTTCAATGCATTGCTGCATGGTACTTTTACTGCATTGCTTATTCATGTGATCCTTTCAGTTATTTGCAAAGTGCCATGGTGGTATGAGCTGGTACTCATCAATCCAGGCTTATACTGATCATTAATGAGGCAAAGTCAACCTGTAAATGCATCATTAATTTAATAAAAAGTGAGTCAATATAAAAACACCATTCAAAACACAAAGAATGAATGAAAAGCAAAGCGGACAGGCATAGTTGTCCACGTCCAAACGCATCAGACAGCTGAGCAGCACTCATGTGTCTCATGGTTCCCAGGGCAATCACCCACACACATCATCTCTCCCAATCCAAGCAGTGGACTAGACTACTTTATATGACAGGCAGGACAGATATTTGATTTTGTGTCTTGTTAGTACCACCACACTTGAATTTCCAATTATTATATTGTCATTTAGTTATCTCACTGAAATGTTTTTATTTTTTTTATTGTCAAACTGAAGTGGTAAAAACAAGTACTGAAGCACAAGCAACAAAAAACTGACTCAGGTTGAAATATTTACAAACAAACCCCATTTCATAAGAGCGCGAGAATGATTGAAGGCACCAGCAAAAGTACTGAACAGATTAATAACTGAATGAAAAAAATTATTTACTTTACCCACTGATGCTATAGCCACATTTAAACATTTAAATAAATGTAATGGATGAGAAGCAAGTAAAACCGTTTTTTCTTTTGTTTTCATCAATTGGTCTGAAACTAGAAACCCCGACTAGAAACCCCAACAGTACATGTAGGAAAATATGAATTATTATTATTGAACTTCATCAACACCTAAAATATTATGTTAAACAATGTGTAGGCTAATGCTACTGGTGCTTTCAATGATATCAAATGGTTTTTAGTAAGCTTTTGAAAGTTTCCGGTGATGACAAAGATTGTGCATTTCCTTCGATTTAAGTAAGCCGATTTGATTTTAATTGATTCCTTTAACACATAACAAAAATAAGTCTTTAGTTAGAGGGTGAAAAGGGGAAAGATGTTTACTGCAATTATGTCAGCCCACTGCAAATCTACTGGACATCCAAAGCACACAATCAGAAAATGTTCCACACTCAAACTCCAAAACATACCAAGCAGATACACCGAGAAAACCCACCAGAAGAGGATTAAAACAGAAAAGGGGAAATCTTTGCCAACAGACAAGTGTAAAGCTAACGGCAGAAAATGTCATTTCGAGGTTGTCTTTTCAGTTCAACGCATTTTGTTGTGTGTTTGTTTATACCTTGCTCCTGAAGAGAGGCTTGGCGCCAGGTCCACAGTACTCGTTGTAGATGAGCTTGAAGAGAAAGAGGTGGAAGAGGGTAATGAGGGAAGCCACACTGAACCAGAAGATAAATGGCAGCCCGGGGTATCTGTTTGCCATGTGCTCCTCATGGGCCAAGATGGCCTTCAGGTGCAAAGTGTGCCGCAGGTCCTGCAGATGGCGCAGGTCTGTGGAGATGTACAGCAGCGGTGTGATTGGCTGCGTGACCATCACAGGGAACGTGTGCCCCCTGACTTCTGACGTCAGCTCCACGGGCTCGTTCATGCATCCGGCTTCACAAGCGTACAGCTGCACCGGCTTCTCCTGCTGTTTCACGGACACGTGGAGGAATGGCTTCCCCTCTGCGTCCAGCAACACTGCCAAGTTGATCAAATCCTGGTTGTAATGGATCCCTCGGAGCGAGTAGCTGTTATGTAGAACGTCTGGGTCTGCTTGAAACTGCAGGTGGTTCTCTGTGAACTGGAGACCACCAAAACTGAGCACCATGCCCTGCATTAAGCCGTGTGCACCGGCCGCTACCAGAACCTTACAACCCCTCTTCTGGAGGGTGAGCGTCCACAGGGTGGCCAGCTGAAGGATCTGTGCCGCGCTGCTGACACGCTCTGGCCACAGGTTCTCAGCGTGCATGGTGGCGTGGCCGCTGAAGCAGTGGTCAGCGTAGTTCAGGCTGGATTCCAGGCGGGCATGCTCCTCCCCTCCAAGCCTGCGGTCCAGCAGCGGGGCCGTGGTGGAGGACAGGATGTAGTACAAGGTGGTGTTCACTGTGTGGCTTGATGGCGTGTGGGAGTCGGTGATCTTTTTCATCTCCACCCCTGATGAGACAAAAATGGGGAAAAAAGAAGACAATCCATCACATCCACAATAAACGAATCAAATAAAGTATAATCTAGGCAAAGTTTATGCATTGTAGGCTAGTAGTCTTATCTATTGTTTCCATATTACGTAACTCTCTAACTGTAATTGACTTCTACATGTAGAGAACATCTTTAACAACATGCTCAATCTGAACATTGGCAACAAACTCACCTGAGATGAAGAGGTCCATCCAAGCTTGCTGATGGTCCTGAACCACATCTTCTACATTTGCTCTCAGGAGCTCCCCCAGCTCCTTCTTGGCTCCGTCTCTCAACCTGGTGAAAGTCTCCTCCAGTTTAGAAGACTCAATGGGTTCGGAGGTCCACACCACGGATAAAACATTGTCTGTATACTCTGATTTGGCCAGGACTTGGATCCTGCTGGCCAGCTTCTTGGTAGCCACCACCACCAGCACAATGCGATTCTTCTCTAGCAGAACTCTCCCTGACGACAGAACAATGTCCTTCTCCTCCAGCTGTTCCACGCTGGCAGAGAACTTACTCCCAAATGAGGGAGTTTCAGAGGAAACTTCCATGGTGGCAGTCCGGTCTGAAGGATTGTTGATGTGGATCCTCTGCAGGTACACGTTCGGACGGCTGCGATGGGCAATGAACTCCTCCCTGATGGTGACACAGTCTCGGACGGACTGCATGGTGCTTGGTAAAAGACAACGGACCGACAGGACCGCCCCTTTGCGAAACCACAACATGGTGGCTTGGGCCTCTGTTCGTTTGCCAGGAAGATGAACGCCCACTATTGGTGAATACTCAGTCTGGTGCACAGGGGCAGAGCCAGGCTGAGTGGATGAAGCTACCCAGAGTTTATTGGAGTCTATGTCAACTAGGATGTGGCCATTACCTGATACGAACGGTGTCTCTACTTTCTCCAGAGGTGTGCTGTAAATGCCTTCCCCTCGTTCGACGAGAGACTTCCACCGGTGGATTTCAGTCTGTAGGCATTGCCCAGCAACTCCACCTGACTGAAATGAACTACCAAAGAGCCTTAATGCACCATTCGAGCCTAGGTACCAGTAGAAAATAAGGAAAATTAACAGTCCAACGAGGAGTCTTCTTGCCCAGCTGCTTGACAGCAACCCTGGGAGACCCTTTAATCTTTGTTGCAGCCACATTATGTATTTTAATTTTGGGGATTCAAAAAACGATTGGCAGACAAAAAAAGCCAACTCGATAGGACATAAATGTTTTCTGTTGTTGCAAGTACAATCGTGGGCATCCAAATATGGCCTGAATCTGACAATCAAAAGCGGACCGAGTTTGAAAAGTTGACTAGTTAGGTAGTATTCCTACCATCTCATTCTAAGCAATAGCAAACAGGTGAACGTTACTCTTGCACAAATTCAACCGACTTTAGGCAGCGTCACCACTTGATATCCACATAGGTAGCTGGTACCAGGGGTACAAACTGGATTTAAGCCAGCAAGCTAGCTAGCTAGTTAGCTATGGCGTCTTTAACTAGATGACTAGCGACGCGCTGCTCATCAGGCGAAAGTTAGTATTTTTCCTCACATCATGACTATTGTAACACTACCCAAAGGTTGCATTTGCTGGTCATTCGTTGGTCGCTTCTAGCGGTTGTGAAAGGCCATCTTTCTTGATGCAGAAGTTATTTATATCATCATTCATTTGCAGAACTGTCGATGACATTTCTGGGTTTACAGACATTACCGTAAAGCAACGTGAGTGTGGCTGACAGCATCCGGAAGTGTCGTGATTTACACTTTGACGTTAATTCTTTTGCGACACTCACACAACTCATAGGTCCCATATTATAGGTCCATGTCCATGAACTCATATTGCTTTAAAAAGTTGCGTGCCTAAATATACACAGTGTTAGAATATATTTAAAATGTCTTGTGCAAAAACGACACAAATCTTGCTTATAGTTAAAGCATTGACGAATACTACTTTGGACATGATTTTGAATCGTGAATTCTTTTTTTTTGTTTTCTCATTTTCTTATATGGCCTTTACAAGCTATTTTAAAATCTTGTTACGTGCCCTTGGTCACGTAGTTTGGGAGTTAGTCCTGCAATTTGTCCAATCTGCCCATTTTACGGTGTCTTAAGTGTTCTTTAGAGACTATAAATGCAATGCCTCGACATTCTAGACACATATATGTGATGATTGTCTTTAATAATAGCCTATTTAATAGTAATGAAAGCCTCTCTCTAGCGTTGAAGTGGAAACAAATCGACTGAACACGAATCAAACATGTCTGTATAGCAAATTGGTTAAATAAGTCGTAATTGAATTTATTTAAATTGCACGATTGAAAACTTGACAGCTTTCCATACAATAAAAGACGGAGGGGAGGAGTGAGTGAATTTTAGGAAAATGGGAGGGGATTAGTTGGGGCAGAATAAACAAAGTAAGAACTAAGGAATCCGTTATACCGGTAATTCATTTGGGGCTGGTATTACTAACGTGTCGAGACAGCTGTACAGTTTCAAACCCAAAATGAAAACTTTTGCACTTTCACTTATCGCTTGGTTCCTATGTCTTACATTTTTACCACTGATAGGTGCCACCGGACAGCACGACATATCCGAAGGTAGGATCCTGTATGTTAATTGGCATGTAAGCATTGTTTCAGAAGTTTTGCATCCACCCTATGCATCTGAGTAGTTCATGGATCTTATTTTTAAAAATAAATATTTACGTTTATACCCTGTAACTTTTTCTATACCTCAAATCAAAGCCATGCATGAACCCTGCAGTTCTCGAGTCTTCCATGCCGCTGACGTGGACGGGACGGTCGACCTATCCTGCAGTTGCTGTAGTCTTTCTACTTGGAAATGGAAATTGAGAATATGTGGATTATGCATTTTCTTCTAGAGCAGGCCCCATAGCCTACCTGCGTTTAGGCAAACTGCTCAGTTCAGCAACTAATCGAAAACGTGTTTAGATGTAATAGATAACCTACAATACTTTAGCTGTTGCAAGCTGCAATTTTCCCCACTGCGGGACATATTGAGGATGATCTTGTTTAAAGATCGAAAACGTCGACTATTTGCCTTACAGCTGTTTTTTGTGTCATTACTTTTATAAGGAAATGTACCTTAGAATGGACAGAACAGTTATGAAACGAACCGTCAACACTGGGTAAAGGAAATCTTTGTGGGCATGCAGGCACATGTCGCAACGAAGACCCTCCTGGCAACTTGGAATGGCATTACATTTAGGTGCTGTATGAGAGTGGGGGGTCGGTTTAAGACCGTGTAAAACTGGGGCAATGATGGGAACAACATCATGAAATCCCAGTCACAACACAGGGTCATTAGCCCACTGTGCTAGTGTGGGGAATGTATTAAATACAGCAACACATGCTGGAATAGTGAAACTATTACATAATAATAATAATGAAAATATCCATTCATATATCCATATCCTGTCTTCCAGGCAAGCTTCTTGTTTTGACTGTTGCAACCCAAGACACTGATGGCTTTAGGCGTTTCATGAGATCTGCTCTGCACTTTAACTACACTGTAAAGGTATGGGGATCACTTTTTGTTTCTAAAAACTAAGTATTCCTCTGCCAGTCACGGTCAGGATGGAATGCAAAAATGAATTAAGCCAAAGTTGTAAACAGCTACCCTTTTGTCTCTTGATAATTGATTTGCTTGAAATGAGTCTGTGCATGGTGGGAATTATGCATTGTACTCTGGGGACTTTTTCTGTCTTGGCTTGAAGGTGATTGGCAGGGATGAGAAATGGAAAGGTGGGGACTACATGTCGGCGCCCGGAGGGGGCCAGAAAGTACGGCTCCTCAAAACGGCCCTGCAGGAAATGACAGATGGGGATAGGATCGTCCTTTTCATTGACAGGTAGATAATCAACCGTTTGATGTTTTGCAAGTGAAATTCACCACAATGTAAATGTGGACATTAATTTATAGATTGTTTTGGAAAGAGGTTTTCAAGTTGGAAAAAAAAACTCTTCCCCTATTGAGTATGTTTTGATTTGGAGTTGCCTAACAGCCATTGGAATTCTGAAGGTAAAATGCCAATGTAATCGCTTCAATATATATTTACAAAGAATTCCAGTGTCAAAGCAGTAACATTTTCTTCCCTCTTCAACTGCTGGTTTTACCCAACTGAGAAACCCTTTCCTATGTTTCTCATTCTGTGCAGCTACGATGTGGTCTTTGCCTCTGGTCCCAAAGAGCTGCTGAAAAAGTTCCAGCAGACGAACCATCAGGTGGTCTTCTCCTCTGAAACCCTCATTTGGCCTGACAGACATTTGGAAGACAAGCACCCCCATGTTAGAGAAGGCAAGAGGTTCCTGGGATCAGGAGGTACGTCTTGGGAATATAACATACATGGATGTATTTGGATTATGGTGATGTTCAAAAGCATAATGAAGTGATTTTCTTTTTCATGAATCAGCTCATGTTTTTTTGTCCTCAGGTTTCATTGGCTATGTTGCCAACCTCAAAGAGATGGTTTCTGAATGGTCAGGAGAAGACAATGATAGTGATCAACTTTTCTTTACCAAGATTTACATCAACCCTGAGAAACGAGTAAGCCCTCACTATATATTCTAACTGACCACAATTTGATATATATAGTACTGTACGAAGGGATTTAATATGTATGTATTGCATTGTTATGATTTATTTCAGAAATCCATCAATATAACACTGGACCATAAATGCAGATTATTTCAGAATCTTCATGGATCCCTGGGTGAGTTCAATTGTCACTAAACACTTGTTCACTAAACGTAAGCATATTACATTTTAAGCATAGCTTCTTATTGAGTTTGAATCTTAAAAGTCATTATTATTATTATTATTTTTGCAACACTTTCATCCTGTCCCAGCCACCTACTCAGTGGATAGTCAAGTAGCAGTGGATAGCTGCTGTTTAGTTTACTGCGTTTCTGCTCAGCATGCCTTGAGAATAAAAGAACAAGGAAAATGAGACCTCCTCCTGCTTTCATTTCCTGGTGTATGCTAATAGTTGGCTGCTGTAACTTTTTGTTGAGGGATGGAGGTGGTTGTCATTCTCACAGGTTCACTCAGAGCTGTGTATGAATATCCTGAGCTTGTTACTTCCTACACATTTATTCTCCCTGACTCCATGTTTTCTCCTCCACTAGATACGCCGCCTGTGTTAGGAATTTATGAGTTTGCTGTGAGGCAGAGATGTGCCTTAGCTCACGTAGTCCAGTAATGAAGAGAGAAGGGAGAGAGGAAGGGAAAGGCGGGAGTAGGGGGACTTCTCAATGCCTTTCCCAGATGCCTTAAAACAGCTGTGTCTATAGAAACATGTTTGAGTGAAGAGCCGGCGTCATTTGACCACATCCAGCCGCTGGATTCTTTCGTAACCATCCACTTTGGAATATTTCCCTCCAGATTATGAGTCATCTTTTATTAACATATTTAGTTTGTCTAATAATGAGGTGCCATCTATTGTGAGTCCAGCCTTATTCCCCAGTGAACAAAATAAAGGTTCTCTCTAATGTAATGGGCTGTGTGCTTTTATGGAATATGGACACAACTGGAGTTTAGGATGTCTTTCCAGGAATAAAGTTTACAAGTTTACAATCTGAATCTACCTAAAGCAAAGGACAGTTAGTAAAATATGTATATTTTGTGTGCATGTGGTTGTGAATGTTTGTAGATGAGGTGGTGCTGAAGTTTGAGGACGGACGAGTGCGGGCCAGAAATGTGCTCTTTGATACACTACCAGTGATCGTTCATGGAAATGGGCCCACCAAGGTAGCACTCAAATTTTCCTCCCATTTTAATTGTTTGGTTGGCAAGTGCAGTCATCTATAATAACAGGATACGTGAGACTTTCCACAAAAGCATTATGACCGCCCTTGTTTTACAGCTCCAGATCAATTATCTTGGCAACTATATTCCCAAAGTATGGACGTTTGAGGATGGATGCACAGTGTGTCACCAGGACCTGCGGCCACTCTCTGCACTTAAGGTCTAATTCATTTACTTTGTTTAGTCAGTGTGTGTGTGTGTAAGATCATAAAAGGCATACATTTTAAAAGGAAATACTCATTTCATCAGCAACAAGTCTTTGTTTTCTTTAGTAATAGAAAGGACGAGCTGTAAGTCACTCCGGATAAAAGCGTCTTTAAATTACTAAAAATATAAACGTAAATATGTGGAGAAATTGTGTACAGGATGGCTGGAAATGACTTTTACACGAACAACAATAACCCTAGTCTCAACCAGCAAACTTCATATGTGCATATTTGATCACAATCAATACTCATTGATTAATGTTATTTTCTTTCTAATTGCTGTTTGTAATTGGACTTTTTTCTGTCTTCAGGAGAGTGAGTATCCGCTGGTTGTCATTGGGATCTACATCCAGCAGCCCACACCCTTTGTCACGGTCTTCTTTGAGCGCCTGCTCAAACTCAAGTATCCCACGGACCGACTCAAACTGTTCATCTACAACCAGGTGAGAGGAAGTAGAAGAACGGATGTTCTGTCTTACTACTGGTTGGTGTTCTGTCGAGAAGGATTTTTACACGGAAAAAGTCTGTTTGCTTTTAATGTTCTGTAAAATGAGAGGAATCAACAGCTGTAATTTACAGAATTCCTTCAGTTTAATCAATCTTTTTTTAATGAAGTTTAAATCACTATATTTTTGGGTTAATCATGTTGGAGGGTTGCAGCAGGTTTTCAATGCACTCTTTAACATTTGAGCTGGTGTTTTTTGTTCAAGTGTTCAAATTTCCACGTGTGCCCACTTGCCTCTGTGTATCGTTACAATGAAAAGGAATGCTGCAGTGCTGCAAGTATAGGACCCTGTAATATAAAACCCTTTTCAAGTTAAAATGCATAAGAATCAATAGATACTACATAAGTTAAAAGACTGTAAGCTGACATCCAAAATTAAATTAAATTGCCATCATTCACCTATAAAGATTAAAGGTTGTCTAGCAGTTTTATGTTAGGCGTGTCCCAGAACACGTTAAGCAGATTTACAAGATGCACACTTCAATCTCTAACATAGCATCATTTAACTGCTGTTCTTTGATAAATGCATTTTAGGCTTCATGTAATCTGGCGTTAACATGTTCTGGTGTTAGCAACTGTCTTATTTAAAGTGTTAGGCTATGTGGGAAACTACATTATGCGGTTAGAATCCTTTCAACCAAATGAGAGATGCCAATCAGAAATTATAAATAATTCCATGTTTTAGTGTGGCAAGGTCCCTGTAGTAACCACCATGTTCCTTGCTGTGTTCTCATTTTCCAGGAGCCACATCATGAGAAGCATGTCAGTTCTTTCCTGGAGGATCATGGGACACGCTATCAGAATGTGAAGATCATTGGTCCTGAGGAGAACATGGACCATGTGACCTCTCGAAACCTTGGCCTGTGAGTTAACATATCTCCCCTGCACTGTATCTTAACATTGGTGTTTATAGGAAGTAAAACTGAACTTCTGATTAGGGAACATCTTACTTTCTGTTTCTTTCAGCTGAGGTTGTTCGTGCTGTATTGCACCATTTAGTTGTTCTCTTCAGCCTCCGTATGTTTGACATTCCCACATTGTCCTTCCTTAGTGACTTCTGCCGTCAGGACAAGGACTGTGACTATTTCTTCAGCATCGACATTGAAGTGGTTCTTAAAAACGAGGATGCCCTCCGAATTCTCATTGAGCAAAATAGGTAAGTGCAATTACCCAGTAATTACTATATGCCTGGCAGTCTTTAAACGGGACAAGAGTCATACAGGATCCGGTGATTTAGTCACATGTGTTTGGGTCTCTGTTCCAGACCCATCATCGCACCGATGATAACTCGACCAGGCCGACTGTGGAGTAACTTCTGGGGCGCGCTCAGTGCGGACGGATACTACGCCAGATCCGAGGACTATGTGGACATTGTGCAAGGGCGCAGGGTGTAAGTCCAAACGCACTTTGCTTTTGTCATCTACTTTGCGATGATGTTCCTCTTAGTCATTAATAGTTCTGTATTTGGAGAAACTGCATATGTGTAACATGTACTATGATGTGGTTGTTCAGGGGGGTTTGGAATGTGCCCTATCTGTCCCGTGTGTACCTGGTTAAGGCCAGCCTCCTTCAGGCAGAACTCTCCGCCAAGGATCTCTTCAGCTCAGACTCTTTGGACTCTGACATGGCTTTCTGTCACAACGTCCGAAACAAGGTAACATCTGGCTTTAACTAACAAGTCATACTGTCATAATCATTGGTCAGTTTGTTTGTGGACTGAATGATGGGTGTAATGGATGTCAAACCAACACATTCAAATTGCTCAGCTTTATTTGGCTTCATTGATTCAATTTGTGCGTAGCATTATATGATAATATGGAGGGAAAGCTAAAGAGTACAGGTATTTTGCTAATATGTTTGCATACAATTTTTCAGGGAGTCTTCATGTATGTCACAAACATGCACACCTTTGGGCGTATCCTTTCAACAGAGAACTACCAGACCAGCCATCTTCACAATGACCTCTGGCAAATTATGGAAAACTTGGTGGTAAGTATTGACTTGTGAGTTCATTACAAGTTCGACATTTGTGATTTGAATACTTGTATTCAATGCATATTACCAGTATTGCTTATGGCCTTCACAGTATGTTTTTCATCAGAGGTAAAACCATAAAGATGGTTTTATAGCGATGCATGTCTCCTATCATTTTCCTCAGGATTGGGAGGAAAGATACCTTCATGAGAATTACACCCGAATAATGAAAGACAAACTCATTGAAACTGTGAGTTTGGAATTTTTTTGTCAGCAAACAATATGTAAGCATTCCAGAGAATGTTTGGGAAAGAGTGTACCGCACACATCTCTAACCTCTTGTTTATCCTGGCTCTACTCACAGCCCTGCCCTGATGTCTACTGGTTCCCTATGTTTTCTGATGTTGGTTGTGACCACATTGTTGAAGAAATGGAAAACTTTGGACAGTGGTCAGGAGGCAAGAATGATGTAAAGTACCTTTTTCACATCAGTTTTGTCATTCCAAATGAAATACAACACTACTGTTCATAAATGTTTAAGGTTAAAAGATGTCACTCATATGTAATCCTTGACCAAACAGTTATGGAGAATTACTTAATTTAAAAAGATAATCGTTTATTTCAGGATACAAGGATCCAGGGGGGCTATGAAAATGTTCCCACCATTGATATCCACATGAACCAAGTGGGCTATGAGAAAGAGTGGCAGAAAATACTATTAGATTACGTCGCACCAATTACAGAGAAAATGTATCCTGGATATTACACCAAGGTAAAATACATCTAAAGGTTTTTCATACAATTTTGTGTTTACGAAGCCAGTTGCAATGAAACATACATGAGATGTATGAATCTGTCTACTTTACTGAATACTGAGTTGAACTTTAGATCTCTCTTCTAGGCTTGTCAATCTCAAATCATTGTCTATCCTTTAATTACCAAACTAAGTAATTTCATAATATATTGGGGAGTACTTTTAACTTTTCCTACTTTCAGGAACAGAAGTAATGAAAAGAATAAATACAAATAGTATTCCACATTGTGGACTTGAAATGCGTTACATAATCACAAAATGTCTTTCTCTAGCACAGCCGAGAAGCCAAACAGCCAGAGTCAACATTGAATTGTTGAAGATATTTATTTCGATCTGTTCCACTTCTTTTCTCCATGGTTATGTTTTGATTTGACGAACATCTCTTTTCTCATCAGTGCACTTCATATCTCAACTTTGTGGTGAGGTACAAACCAGATGAGCAGCCGCTGCTCACACCTCACCACGATGCTTCCACTTTTACAATTAATGTAGCTCTCAACAGCAAAGACACTGACTATCAGGTAAATGAGTGCTCTGTCCATTAAGACCAGGTAGAAACAATGGACAGGTAACAGGAAAGGAGGCAGCCAGGGATTGGATGCAGGTGTTTTCTCCTTCTTCCTTTTTTTCCCTCCTTCTTCGGAATGAATGCTGGCGTCTGGAGTCTCCTTCCCTCACTCTGTATGTTAGGAGGTGGAAAACAACATGCACAGGCCCGGCTCGGTCGCTAAGCGCTCTGCCTGTGAATGCTTGCATGACTCTTTGCATCACACTGGTGTTGTCTGTCTCTCTTTGCAGGCTCAGTTTGATTTGGCCTTTGTAGTTAGATATAAGCCAGACGAGCAGCCCTTTTTAAGGCCGCACCATGATGCCTCCACTTTCACTATAAACATTGCACTCAATCAAGTGGGACTTGATTACCAGGTGAGTGATGTTTGGGTAATGCTGAGGTGCTTATATGTTAACCGCCGACGCTCTTGTTGCTAAATGTGAGGTGTCACTGGAAAGAAAGACATTTTGATATTCAAATGGTCCTAGTTTCCATATCAATTTGTGTTTAGATGGTGTCTAAGCATGTAGCTTGAACTTAATTTTCATTAAAAGAATGAAAGCGTGAATGTTTTTTACTCCAGCCTGTTTGTATTGTAAAGATTCCTCCGTTGCTTCTCATTCTTTCTTCTTTGCATGTCAAAAAAACAACAATCCTTAAAAGATGTAGTTATTTTGTCTCACTTTTCCTTGCATCGTTCACTGTTCACTGTGTTAATTATTAGATATGTTTCACACATTGTGATTGTAATTTATTGTACTGCTCTAATTGCACAACATATAATTTAACTTATTTTAATCAGTTTAATAGTTGAAATAGTAGTAACTTTAATCGTTTCTTTAATAGTGATTTCCTCTGCCTTTATACTTCAAAAGATGCTTGAGCTCATAATGTTTGCATAATCCACACTGTTCATACACAGACACCTTGTTATGTTCGGGTGTCTTTCCTGACTGGTTTTTATTTTCCTCTGAAAGGGCGGTGGATGCAGGTTCATTCGCTATAATTGCTCTGTTGAGGCCCCTCGAAAAGGTTGGGCCCTCATGCACCCTGGACGTCTCACCCACTATCATGAAGGCCTAAGGACCACTGCGGGTGTCAGATACATCGCTGTGTCGTTCGTTGACCCTTGAGTACCTGCTCAGATTCGCATTAAGAGTTGGAGAAGTTGTGTTTAGATGCTTGTCTTGGGCCAGTTTAGTGTGTTTGTTATCCATTAGTGGTTAGTGAGGTTTATTACTTGGACATTGGTCTAGATGCATTCCTCTGACTGTCTCTTCATGGGCTCGCCAAAAGTCATTTATATGTTTCAGATTTTATGCTCATTCAGGAAAACTCTGGTTTGGTATGTTTGTATTGATGAAGTTAACTTTGTAATATTTTCATTTCATTTTGCATTTCATTAGAATAACAGTGTCTGATGCTAAAAACAGGGCAGTGTTTACAGGGATGAGATGAAATGTTCAATATTTCAGCTTGTATTACAAACACTCCTAATGTATCAGTTAGTAACAAGGGTGCTGAAGTAATCTATTCAATGAACAGTTTCAATGCTCTGTCCTATTTATTTGTATTTGTAAAACAGTTTTTGAAAGTATACCAAAGACATGAATGTGCAATATCTGGCCACTTACAAGCTTCTCCATCTCCTCTCAAGGGTTCATGTTGAGAGCATAATATTTTCCTTTTTAACAGTAGCAAGAGTCTTTTGTGATAATTTCAAGTAATATTTGCAGTTATGCAGCCAATGTTACAATAGGGATAGCTGTGAAAATGTGTATGTTGTTCATTTAACAATTAAACACAACCAAGTTGTAATAAATCTGTGAAAATATGACATCATGCCCTTTGTGCACAAAAGATTGAGAACAGTTGGTGAAATAATAACCTTGTGGCCGTTTTTATTAATAGCTTTGACCCGAGCCATGCAAAAACTAACCTACTGACAACGTTAATTGAATAGTAAAAATAATAATAATACATGTTATTTATATAGCGCTTTTCAAGATACTCAAAGTCGCTTTACAGACAATACAATCATTAAAGTTTCACTTTAGAGATTGTACATCTCTAGACTGTCCAGTTGGTGGCAGCACGCTTGTTCATGTTCTGATGTCATGCTTAACCACGAAGAAGAAGAAACGAAAGGAAGAATAAAGTTAACGAAGAAGAAAAACGTCAGTTGATTTTAGCCGCCCAGAAACGTAGCTAAAAATGAGTTATGCGATATTGGTAAATCACTTCTAAATAGATTCATGTAATGGTGACGATGTGTTAGCCAGAAGTTAGACCAGGGGGCTTCATTAGCACGTGTAACTATTTGACTAGCTAGTTTATTTGCTAGCACTGAAATACTACCACATCCTCCTTCGTCGTTTTGGCCTGATTAGCTGATGATACAGAAGTGAAGCTTTAACTGGCTCAGACAAGCTGAAAAGGACGATCAAGATGCAAGACGACTGGTTATAACATCAGTCCGCCCTCCTCGGTAAGTCTAACTCATAGTGTTGGAAGTACATGATCTAGGCAGGAACCTAGCTGGCTATCAAGCATGTCAGTAGGCAAATACTAGACCTAGGGCTGGATAGTGGAACAAGCCTCTAGCTACTTGGGTGGAGTGGAGTCGGTACTGCTACAGTACGACAAATCCTGTATCTTGACCTAGATGATGGAAGGATGGCCACCAGTAGTAGGCCTAAAAGGTTTTGTGTAATGCATATTATATAACGTGGAACCCATTTTGATTGAATGCTTGTAGCTGTCCTCTATGTTCTCTGTGTAGACACTTGATAGATAACGTGATATGTTGGCTAAGTTACTCATCAGTGTCACTGTCGTGCCTGACATTGAACAGGTTAGACTGAGTCAATGCTGCTACTAAGCTTAGTTATGTTTTGCGTTTTGGATGGGATCGTTACCATGACTATTCTTGATCCACCGGCCTTACAGCAGAAAGGGTTCAGTTTGACTTTCATAACGTCGTCCATATTGTTGAAGCACGACTCTACTAACGTAACTAGACACTGGATGTTTCTGCCTAATCTGATGATTCATGTTCGCTTGGCTCTAGATGGGTCTGCCCTCTATTGTAGGGCTCCGGCAGTGCGTCTATGTAGGTGAAATGTCACGGTCAAGTACTGCGGTCATGCCCTTAGCTCCCTGGCCAGGTTTTCACTATAAAAAAGTCAGAAGCAAGCTAGGTAACCCCGTATGACAGGGATCACCAATCCTGGTCCTCGAGGTCCCCTGTCCTGACAGATTTCGATGTTTCCCTGCTCCAACACACCTGATTCAAATAAAGGGTTATTATGAGGCTTCCACAGAGCTTGATAACAACCTTTCATTAGAATTAGGTGTGCTGGAGCAGGGAAACATTGAAAACTGTCAGGACAGCGGACCTCGAGGACCCTTGGTGATCCCTGCCGTATGGCATTCAATATGTTCTAGATCAGGGGTGGGCAATCCTGTCCACTGTCCTGAAGGTTTTATATCTTTCCCTGCACTAGCACACCTGATTATAATTATCAGGCTTCCGCAGAGCTTGAGAACGACCTGTTCATTTGAATCAGGTGTGCTGGAGCAGGGAAACATGGAAAAGCTTCAGGACAGCGGTCCTCGAGGACCAGGATTGCCCACCCCTGTTCTAGATTGAACACACAGACCATTGTAGTCTTTCCTAATCACATTTGACATGAGACAGCCTCACTTCCACAGCTCCTGATCAAGTGGGAGTGTCCTGGGAGGAGTCACTGTTCTCCCTGTCCGGTCTAACTGAAAGTAGTCCTACTGTGAAATGTTAATGAGGGTGATTTAGTCTCTGTCTGGTTTCTGAAGGATTTGCTCAATACAGGATGTACTGATTTTTGTATTACTACATAGGCTGGTTTACTTTAGCAGATCTTCAAGGTCTCTCTCGCATGGCAGCAGCCAAATGGTTTTAGATTTGGACTGTATATTCAACTGGGATAAATGGATTTGCAACTCATTTAGGTCACTGGGCTTCAAGCCTGCAAAGAGTTCCTTATTGTTTATTTTGTTGAAAGCTGAGGACAATAACCGGGTGAGAATTATATCAAATTATTTTACTTGGGTTATGTTGTGTACTTTATGAGGACAAACTTATCCCAAATAATTGTCTGTGTATAAACATAAATATTAGCTCTATTTCAATGACCTCTTCATGTTTGCAAGCTGTTGGAGTAACTGTCAGGGACGTAGAAATGTCCATGTGAACAGTCTAACAAGGCGCAGTGCTTTCCCTCACGTAGCACTGAAGGTGACTCTCCCAGCTGCTCTCTGTCATTCTTTTTGACTTCTTCATAAATAATATTTATGGTTTCTAATCATTAAGGTAGACTGTTGTAAAATTGCTACAATTTGTTACTTAGTCAAATTTATTTCTTATTTATTTAAGTCATATGTCTGTATTACATTAGACTTGAAGTCTGAATGCAAAGGTTTTTTTTTTTCTTGGATGTTACCCGACACTTTCAAACTTAGAGCCAAGAGCTTAGACAGCCTGCTGGCTGGGAAAGCAGGTGGTGTAGCACCTACTTCCTACATGTGTGATTGGACATACCTTCTGCATTTGTTTCTAGCAAGACTATAATCCCATGTGTTCACAAGTAGTCACCTAGCCCCAGTCCTCTTCATTTACATCTGGCAAATCAATTTGTCTCAATCTTCTTCATCTATATGTTAAAACTCCATCATAAACTCATTACATGCTTCTTGTCTTTCAATGAATGGATGTTGAAAGTCCAGTTGAAAGAGTTCTGGAACTTCTTTACAGCATGTGTGAAACTAAAGGTTAGAGTGTAGCCTGTTGTTAAACCAGCATCACACCAACATTTTGGAAAGAGCACTGTGCAGTCAGCTGAACACTGCTGCCACTTTGACAAGGATCAGTCTAAATCACTTCACTTTGAAATATTAAGGGTTCAAATGTTTACAAAGACAAATGACAAGTCAAAATTGTTAACCACAGTTTAACCCTGTCATGTCTCTGTCTTTCAGTGCAATGTCTCTGGTTTTTACGAGACCCAATACCAACGCTATCGGCAAGAAGGACAAAAGACTAATGGCAGAGGTGAACGCTTCCCCGTTAAAACATTTTGTGACAGCCAAGAAGAAGATCAATGGCATCTTTGAGCAGCTGGCTGCCTACATCAAAGAGAGTTCATCCTTTTTAGAAGGTAAATCACTACTCTATCTTGACACGCTCATGTTACTGCAGGACTGCCATTTCCACACTGTGGGACAAATGAAGGATTATCTTATCTTATCTTACTGTCTTAAATCTAAGGAAGCTTTAAACTGCTATGTGTGTAGCCATCAACAGTGTGTAGATTACTTCCTGTACGTTTAGGCTTCTTTGATATCCTTAAATATAAGTTGAAGAATGTTTTGTCAGGAAGTTTATTGCTATCAGGTTTTCCTGACTTCCCATGACTTCAGTTTTAAAAGAACCATAAGTTTCAAGGGGTTTCAGTCCTTGTCCTTTACAAGCCTGTTCAAATTGAAGTCATGTGCCTGATCAAAACTAACGAAGTCCCCCGGCACATGCTAGCTCTGTGTGTGCACGGGCTGTGACTGTGACGTTGAAGACTTGCACGTGCGCACGTATCAAAGATCCACTCTTTCTGTTTTAGACACGTATAAGAACGATGAGCTGGACCCAGTCACCACCGAGGAGCAGGTCCAGGAGGTGAGGGGTTACCTCTCCAAAGTGTCCGGGATAGGAGAGGTGCTAGCCCGCAGGCACATGAAGGTGGTCTTCTTTGGAAGGTGCGTCTGCCATAGCACTGGGTTGGACTCAGCTCTTCCCAGCATACCATGACTCTTTGTCATGTCAGTTGTTTGTTTAAAGAAGTAACAAAGAGTTACTCAACAGGATCATTAAACGATGTGTGAATAAGATCTGTCTTGGCTTTCCAGGACGAGTAACGGGAAAAGCTCAGTGATCAACGCCATGCTGTGTGATAAGGTCCTGCCGTCAGGGATAGGCCACACCACCAACTGTTTCCTGCGCGTAGAAGGCACCGACGGAAACGAGTCCTTCCTGCTGACCGAAGGCTCTGAGGAGAAGAAGAGCATCAAAGTGAGTCTTTCACCAATAAGTCTTTACAAGACTCGTATAAAACCAGAAAATCCACATATTTCCAAGTTAGTTTGTAGACTAAGTGCCTAGACTAAGGCTCAGGACATCATTCATGGCACATGGTTATGATGGACTTATCCTCATCTCAGACACCTTCATACCCAGTTGCCTTTGGGGACTCAGGCAATCCCTCATTTACCAATCCAAACTTATATTAGACCTTCTAATTACTGTTACGCAAGGTAGAACATCCAGCTATAGAAAGAGGCAGTGTGATGAATGCACAGCCAGGACGCTATCTAATCTGAGTCTACATGTTCATGATTGGAACCCAACAGAGATCTGTCACAAATGGTTTTGCTAAGCCTTTGTTACCTGAGCGAACAGTGAGGAGTCTTGTAAGCCAATAGTCCACTGTCACACAACCAAGATTCTCACAGCAGTTAGCCAGCTATTCTTGATCATGGCATTAGGACAGGGTTATGTAAAGACCTGTACCTTTTTATATCTCTGACCAGACGTTGTGTTGTGATTTCCAGTTGTCAACAGTGTTGGTATAGAACACGTACTTTGAATAGTTGTACTTGTAATATTTGTGTAGCCTTTCTATGACCACTAATGTACCACTGCTATGTTCTGTTTTTATTTCACCTCAGTATTTTCTTAAGCTCATGGCTAGGTTCATTCATGCTTTTTTCTCCCAGTTCTTCCAGAGTTATATAGCCAGCCTGAATGCTCCCAGTGGAAGTAACCAGTTCTCATTTAGTTTGAGTGAGGAAATGGCTCTGCCTGTTGAGCTTGTGCCACACTGTGCCTATGCAACACAACATGACTTGGCTTAATACGGCTGTATTTTAGTGTCACGCTGAAAGAGGTTTTCCTTTCGAAATGGCCTAAGAAGGTAGATTCACTTGTTCAAGCATTATAGTAAATGGTAATAACTGTGCAGATGGTTAGATGCTTCTATCATCCAGGTTGTTAAATCGGCCTGACAGTTTGTCAGGGGCTGTGAGGAGGGCAGAGGTGTTGTGTTTCTGTCATGACCGTGCCCTACATACACACCAGATCTCAGGGAGCGGGCTTCAAGTGTTGTCACCGCACACGTCTGACCCAAAGACCCCCCAAAGGGCATCTAAGCTGTGGCCAAACATAGATCCAACAGAAAGCCTAGACCCGAGTCCAATCAAATGTCTTATCAGGGTCCACATACCTTGTGTTCGCTGGCTCTCGCGGGCTGGTTCTTATGGAAACTAGGCCCAGGTCTGCTCTCCATTTAATACAAGATGTGTTTAATATAGCTTTACCTTGTAGCATTTGGAATGGGACAAATGGATTGTCATCTATTTCCATACTGTTATAGTCTGTTCTTATATAACAGTGACATGAAGGTCAATATTTGTGGAGTCAAATATTATGGGGTCACAGATTGCCTCATGGAATGTCTCCTTCCTCAAACACTACGATAGGACATGTTTTTGTCTCTCAGGGTCAGTTAAAAATAATCCCACTGAAATGAATACAAGTGCAGTGAAACAAAATTATATTCACAGTTATTTATTTAATAAAACAGAGGTTGTCAACGCGTCAATTTCTGCTGCTGAGGCGTCGCCAACGTCAACCAGATAGTTTGAATGTGAAAATAACCAGTCTGAGCGTCAGCAGTTAATTGCATCAGTCCTGGATTGACCTCAGCAAGACTTGGTCTGACACCTTCCTCCTCCTCCAGACTGTGAACCAGCTAGCCCACGCTCTGCACCAGGATGAGGATCTGGACGCAGGCAGCCTGGTGTGCGTCATGTGGCCCAAGGCCAAGTGTGCCCTGCTCAGGGACGACCTGGTGCTGGTGGACAGGTGAGAGACGGGCTTCTGAAGTCCCCCTCATACATGCCCTGCACAAGATTCGCTCTAATCACAACTCTTAATCAGGTTAGTATCACAGTTCTACAGTTATAGTTCACCTTGAACTCAAAGAACAACAAGCTCAGGTTTGTGGGATGTGATTAGATTGATCATTTTAAGTAGAACTTCCTCCTTGATTCCCTCCCATATGTTTTCTGGTCTGTCTGCTTGACTAAAGTGGGCTGTGTTGTGTCTGCCTCTCTAGCCCTGGCATCGATGTCACGACAGAGCTGGACAGCTGGATCGACAAGTTCTGTCTGGACGCCGACGTCTTTGTTCTAGTGGCCAACTCAGAATCCACCTTAATGCAGACGGTGAGAGAGGATTTGAAGCTTTGATTTAAAAATATTCACGGTATAACTCTGCTCGGTTTCGACCCATAGTGCTAGCGTGTTTCATTACATTTGAGATAAAGGATATTCCATATCAATAAAAAAAAAAGATATAGACCACAATTCTGAACCCGACTATTGTATCTCTCCAGGAGAAGTCGTTTTTCCACAAGGTGAACGAGCGCCTCTCCAGCCCCAACATCTTCATCCTGAACAACCGCTGGGATGCGTCTGCCTCGGAGCCTGAGTACATGGAGGAGGTGGGTTAGCAACGCTCCTCCAGGTTCCTGTTAGTCTTAGCATTAGCAATGTCTGCTTCGTTTACAGGGTGTGAGTGAAACTACGGTTTAGTTTGGTCTTTTAGCTCATGCAACTCAAGAGGTTGAGCGTGTGATAGCTGCAGCTTCACTTTGGCAAGAGCTAAATGCTAATTTAGGCAAGGAACACACAATGGCTTAGTACCGATGGCACTACCTTCAGATTAGACAGCCATATGATCCTTTTAGGATACTGGATTTAGTGACAGTGAGGCTGGCCTCAAGCAGGATTACACTTGGACTTGACTGCCTTTGCTTGGTCATGTTGAGTTGTTTGTCAACTGTACAGTACACATTGCCAATTATGCGACAATTACATCTCAACGAGTGTGTGTGTGAAGGTCTTGGGCTGATATGTCCCTCTCCCCCCCCAGGTTCGGCGGCAGCACATGGACCGCTGCTCTGGCTTCCTGGTGGATGAGCTGGGCGTGGTAGACCGGGCCCAGGCTAGCGACCGCATCTTCTTCGTTTCTGCCAAGGAGGTTCTTCAGGCTCGAGTCCAGAAGGCCCAGGGCATGCCAGAGTCAGGTACACGACACGCACGTACACAAAGACACGCACACATCAGTTACACAATATGCACGTACCGTATTTTCCGGACTATAGAGCGCACCTAAATATAAGCCGCACCACCTAAAATTGAAAATAAATATATATTTTGTCACATATAAGCCACACCGGACTATAAGCCGCCGATATCCAGGTTGAGAAATACGATATTTACATATAAGTGTTTATTCATATACCTGAACTGGTTGTTTCTGAACAGTGCCTTTAACGCAGCAGTAAAAGTGCTGATCGAACAAAACAGAAACGTTTTTCGATGGTTTTATTCATCTTCCTCCTGTGCACTAAAGCCAAGTTGCTTCATTTTCCTTCCTTCGGCGAACTGAAACCACTGAACACAAAAACCACTGTCACTTTTTCTTTCTCTTACTGTTTTCTCACAATATATGTTTCATAATCTGTAAACCCACTATGCTTGGGGACTGTAAGTGTAACCCTGCTATGATCATGACCGATCGTGACCGATGCTCTTTTGTAATGCTCTCTCTTGTAAGGCGCTTTGGATACAAGCGTCTGCTAAATGAATAAATGTAAATGTAATGCGCAACTGTTAAAGTCGGTTCATTCTCCCTTGCGCTGAAGCCACAAGTCACTTATTCATCTTCCTGAGGACTGAAGAAAAATTTATATCTCTGTATTTAGCCGCATGGTTCAAAACGTGGGAAAAAAGTAGCGGCTTATAGTCCGGAAAAAACGGTTACCAATCGAACCATACATAAGGCTCTCCGTATTATAAGGCGCACTGTCGTTTTTTGAGAAAATTAAAGGCTTTTAAGTGCGCCTTTTATAGTGCGGAAAATACGGTACACACAAAACACAGTTTGTGAGACGTGCTCTTTTCCAATCAGGTGGCGCTCTAGCTGAAGGCTTCCAGGCCAGAATGTTTGAGTTCCAGAACTTCGAAAGGCGCTTCGAGGTAAGATTACTGGACTATGAATATTGGAAACCGATATACCAGCACGCAACAACACTACTACACATTTAAACACACAAGATCAGCAGGTCCAAGAGAGATACTGTCATAGAATTTTAGGACAAAGGGGGAAAACAAGTTAGATTGTCTTGAGAAATGTTACGACTGTTGTTTAATGATACTAATTGAGAAGCCAGAGGCTCGGGAGTTAAGCAATTTTGGCACTCTCGACACACTTGGTGAAGATCAATCAACATGAATGCCTCTGACTGTATGGCAGAAACATGTCCTGTTTGTGTTTCATTTAACTATCCCCTCATTTGGAAGAGTTGGGACATCCAATAACTTTTGTGGACATTTGGCATAGACCATATGTTCCTGGCTGTCGCTGGCTAGGGTTAGCCAATCACAGAGACCGATAGATTGATTGATTGACCATCTAAAGGACCCTTTGTTCTATGCTTGTATAAATCATTACTAAGGTAATGGGGGAGACCAATCTTAGGGATACCTGTCCTTCGCTGTGACTGGTCCCAGAATGCTCTGTTCAATTATGAAGTATAATGAATAAGTGAAATACATTTAACCAGAGTGTGTGTGTGTGTGTGTGTGTGTGTGTCTGCAGGAGTGTATCTCCCAGTCGGCTGTGAAGACCAAGTTTGAGCAGCACACAGTGAGGGCCAAGCAGATTTCCGAAGCCTTGCGTCTGATCATGGACTCTGTCCACGTGGCTGCGCAGGAGCAGAGGTGAGGCCCATAGTCCCACTCCCCCGGCCTCTGAGAGGAAGCCTAGCCAGGCAGCAGCCCCTCAAGACTTTGTGGCTCGTCCCATCACGCTCATGGCACCAGCATTCCCCGTAACCTCATTCAAGACAATCTGGCCCTTCCAAGATACACCATGTATCATTTGACCAACAGCGCGTTGAGCTTGCCAATCCTGTATAGTCCTGTACATTATTGTCGGATGAACTGTTGGAACTGATGCATGATGCATCGACAACAGTATTAATTTGGCTGGAAGTGGACATCTTGTTTCTAAAATAATGTGTGTGATGATACCTGTGGTCAGGATCCACTGTATGGAGACCAGAGAGGACCGACAGGACCGGATGGAGTTCATAGACAAGCAGCTGGACCTGCTGACGCAAGACTGCAAGAGCAAGATCAAGAAGATCACCGAGGAGGTGGAGAGGCAGGTGTCCAACGCCATGGCAGAGGAGATCAGGAGGCTGTACGTGCTGGTGGATGACTTCCACATGGACTTCCACCCCTCGCTGGTGGTCCTCAAGGTCTACAAGAACGTGAGTGGGTTCAACTCGGAGCAGGAACACGCACCAGCACAGAACCACAGATACAAAGGCTTGGTCAGAAGGCCACGCTTGGCACAGCACCACAACACTGCTGTTCTCCTAAATGAATGGTCAGCCTGGAATAGTCTTTAGTTTTTTTGGAGCGGAGGTGTAAATAGGCCCCTATTGATAAACAGTGCTGCTGGGGTCTCTATGGTCTCCAGCCTGTGTTTTCCCTCCCCCCGAGCATTCCTTTCACAAAATATCATTTGTGTCACATGAAGACCTGTTCCTGTCTGGTCAGGTCTGGTATGTGGAATGTGATCTAAGGGGGAGGATTGCATTCTTTCCTCTCCAGGCAGAGGGCAGTACTGTAGGTGGGTAGACAGGTAGTTATCCAAACACACTGACATAGTCCATGTTCAAATACCTCAACCAGCCTGATGATTAGATGAGTCAGGATTGTGACAAGGTGTCGAAAGATATGTTGCAGACAAACATGACGTCAACCAGTGCCTTTTCTACAAAGAGAATAGCTTTCAAACTGACCCTGAAGCTGTTCTTAAGGGGGCCCTGACTCCCTGGGTCTTGAGCTGGGCTTTCAGGTCAAGCAGGACAATCAGATTGAGAAACAAACCTGGCCCGCAGCCTTTCTGCTTTTTGCGTCAAATAATGTTTCTCCGCTAATCATTCTTAGAAAACTGCCAGTGTATCTTTAATGTTGGTTTTTTATTTCTTGGAAAGCTTTAAGGATTTGATCTGCTTATCGGGCTTATGTTTTTACAGTGCATTGTTCCCTACAAACACAACAAGTTTATGTGCCTTAAGGAACACTGTAATATGTGAACACTGCGGACTGTACAAGCAGGTTGAAGGAAGGTTATTCGGTTCTGTGTGTGTTGCAGGAGCTCCACAGACACATAGAGGAGGGTCTGGGCAGGAACATGTCTGAGAGATGTTCCACAGCCATCACCGCCGCCCTGCAGACCACCCAGACCGACATGATCGGTATGTACAGCTAGATGGAAGGGGGTGGGTGGGGTCTTCACCATACTCATATAATTGCCATCTAACATCTCTCCACTCCCTCCCTCTACCCTCCATCCTCCAGAGGGTCTGAAGCCCTTGCTGCCTGGGCCGGTGAGGGAGCAGGTGGACAAGTTAGTGCCCCGCCAGTGCTTCAGCCTGAGCTACGACCTGGCCTGCGACAAGCTGTGCTCCGACTTCCAGGAGGACATCGGCTTCCACTTCTCCCTGGGCTGGACCATGCTGGTCAACCGCTTCCTGGGGCCCAAGAACACGCGGCGAGCCCTCATGGGCTATAACGACCAGGTCGGTCCCCTTTCCCCATTTCAGGGACATCAACACATAAACTCACAAAATGCTTTCTAAAGAAAGATGGAGTAAGCACAGATTGTGTCTTTCCCCTCCTCCCAGGTACCGAGGCCCATGGCCCTCACTCCAATCAGCACCAGTATGCCCCCCTTCCCCCAGAACTCCATGACCCAGGAGGAGCTGATGGTCTCCATGGTGACCGGCCTGGCGTCCCTCACCTCTCGCACCTCTATGGGCATCATCGTGGTCGGTGGCGTGGTAAGCAGACAGAGAACATGGCGTGCATCTGTGAAAAGACAGGAATGACATTATGTTGAAACTCAATGCGTGTGTGTGTGTGTGTGTCAGATCTGGAAGGCGGTGGGCTGGCGTCTGATCGCCCTCTCCGTGGGGCTGTACGGCCTGCTGTACGTGTACGAGCGCCTCACCTGGACCACCAGGGCGAAGGAGCGCGCCTTCAAGCGCCAGTTTGTGGAGTACGCCAGCGAGAAGCTGCAGCTCATCGTCAGCTACACGGGCTCCAACTGTAGCCACCAGGTCCAGCAGTGAGTGCACACACACGCACACGCACACACACACACACACACACACACACACACACACACACACACACACACACACACACACACACACACACACACACAGCAGCTGTCAGCTTCCACTTCACTGTCTTTCTGGATCCCACCCATATTCATTATCTTGTTCGTTCACATCTAGATGGAGGTTGTTCCCAGTTTCAACAGTTCTGTCCTCATATGCCACTAAAATCTATTTTGCCTTTTTTAGTAGCTTTAGTTCAACCCCTCCTGTTATCTAGACCCTGCATGTTTACAACATTATCAGGGTAGAGTTTGCTAAGGCTGGTTTGTGGACCCACTGGGCAGTCAATGTGTTAACGCCATGTCTTGGATTAGATCCTGGTGGCTCACTGAGGCCCTCTAGTGGAGACACAATGGACTGGCAGCGCTTAAGAACATTCTGCTTTTGAACTGCTCTGCTGCCTGTTGAGTGTGAAGCTTTTTTTTTTTTTTACTGAATAAATGTACTTAACTCTTGTTAACTACACTACACTATACTCCCCTGCTCCTTCCATGACCCCTGCTCTCTGTGTGTCTGGCAGGGAGCTTGCGGGCACCTTTGCTCAGCTGTGCCAGCAGGTGGATGTGACGCGACAGAACCTGGAGGATGAGATTACTGACATGAACACCAAGATCGAGCTACTGGACACATTGCAGAGCAAGGCGAAACTGCTCAGGTAAAATAGATAGAATGTCTATATAATATTTAAAATATAAATATATAACTCTAACCCTATATAAATATGTATATATAATATCTTAAGTACAATTCAGTAAGTCTCAGCTCCGACAGAATTTTTACTAGTAGATTGTAACGGTGTCCACCAACCAAGAACATGCTTTATGCTTTTGAAGTATGCGAGAATGGCCTGTACCAAAGCATGATGTGCTGGATGTGGGGGGTGTTTGTGTGTCTGCAGGAATAAAGCTGGCTGGCTGGACAGCGAGCTGAACATGTTCACCCAGCAGTACCTGCATCAAGGCCGGTAGATTCCATTACCACTGCTCCCAGACGCTCAGTGGAAAGATCCACCATGCAGGGTCCCAAACAGGAAACAGACCTAGTGTGTCCTCTATATAAGCAGAAAGAAAGCGAGTCTGTACAGAGAAAGAGTGGGTCATCGTCACTAAGGCAACGGCCTCCCTAAATAAGTCACTCTCATGGCCATTACAGGAAACATCTTTTTCTTGCTTATTGTTTTACTCCTTAATTTAGGGACAGTGTTTTTTTATCAGTGCTTTTTATCGAAGTGGGAGTTCATTTGACACCAAATATTGTTCTGTCATGCAAGTTGTGTAGAGCAAAAAGGCTAGTTGTATTCTTTTGTGTAACTGATATCCAGTCATGCCTTTGAATACAAAGTGCCACCTTAACAAATGAACCCCCAAAAAAGGCGAAAATTATTTATGTAATTTTGTAAATAGCAGGGAATTCCTAAAGTGCAGATTATTTATTCCAAGGAATTACAATACTACCGCATACTTTGTGGTTACGATATCGTATTCTGGTCATGAAATGACAATGTCTATATGAACAAACTCAAATGATACATTGGCATGGTCATGGGCTGTCCAATTTGAATGCACTCACATGCCTTTTAGGCTCATGTTTATGCCATGCCTACTTTATTTCATCCTTGGTTTGATAGAAATCAGGGTGTGTCAAAAAGAAGAACATGTTCTAGAACTACAATCTTTTGCCTGATGCACTTTCAACAATCATGGTGAAGTTGTAGCGTTGTATCCATATATGGGCCTGTCCTGGTTTGATAAAGCTAGGTTGTCTTGCAGATGTATGTGTTTGTTTGTAGTCTCCAGTCAAGATGTATTCAAAATGGAGGGTAGTGAGGAAGTCTACAATAAAGAAAGTGTCATGAACTATACTTTTATAAAACCCATATATTGCCAACCTCATTCAGAGTTCTTCACCTGAACTGCACTATGTGGAACTTCTAGGTAATGAATGACCGTTTAGAAGCTGTCATCCATAGGGTTATGAATCTAATTTGTATGATTGGTGGGTAAAAAAAAAAGTTGCACATCTTTTTAGATGTCCGTGGACAGTTTGAGTGAGCTCATGCTGTAACAATTGAGTTTGTTCAAACAGAATTTATTGAAGCGTCATTGTAGCAAAATAATCAAATGGTTTGCATATTAAAAGCCTTGACCCAAACAGGTGACATGTAGAGGAGTGAAGGTACAGGACAAGACATTCACTAGGCATATACCATAGAATGATGCATACAGGCATTAGCACTGTCTACTTAATGGTATATTTATGAACTTACACATGTTTCTCAAGCTCATTATATGTTAACGTTGTTATTTGTCCTCATAGTGTAAAGCAATGTGGGGTGGTGCTTATTTTTTCCATCTGGCTTAAGCAGTTGCATTCTTTAACTGTATTAATGAGGAAGTCATGTGCTTGGTTGGCACCTTATTGTGACATTTTCTTTGAATGCAGTTTCTGGGTGGTTTGTTGGTTTTGTTATTTGTAACAAAAACAGCCAAGCATCTTGCTTAAACCAGACTGGGAATAATCGCCAGCCAGAGCCTCTTCTGTTGGATTGTGGTTGTGCCAAGTGATCAGAGGAAGCCTACTTCAGCAGATCACTCTGGAGTACAAATGTGCACTTTATACTTTGCTGCTGTTTTCTCTGCTGTTTGTTTTGTTTTGTTTCATTTTGTACTTAATTCTGCTTTCAGTATTGTTTCCCAATAGCGGAAAGAAGTCAGAAAGCTACAATGTTAAATGTTTGGGTAGACACATAAGAATAAGGTTTAAACTAGAGATGCTAACATGTAGATATGCATGCAGTGACTATTGTGATTTGTTTTCATGTTAACCGTCAATGTAAAGATAAGTAATAAAGTTAACATTATAGAAAACCAGTTGTCTTAGTTTCATATTCAGTTATGTGATTCATATTAATACTAAAAAGGTTTGACGTTGTAAAATGTCAGGATGGAAAACAATGACCCTGGATGACTGAAGTAAACCAACACTTTCACGCAAAAAATGGCACACAATTACAATAAATAATGTTGATAATGCCATGGACACAATAGAGTATTTATTATTTATTTAATGTGTCTATGGATAATGCTACCAGATACAGATGATTCAAAGTAGAGAGCCTGGATTTAATATAATAAATAAAAAAATAGTAAAAAAAAAGTCGAATGTGGATACCAGAAAACTTGACTTACGTACAGTACATTTACAAAGAATTTGTAAGTTAGGCCTATTTCCCATCTTTGCTGCAACTTCAATACAAAACCAAACAAAACACAGGTGAAAGGAATTATGCAAACCAGCAAACTGAACTCACTCCACCAGACACAGGTGAAGGCAGTTGGTAACAGGAACATAAGGACAGGGAGAACTAGTCTACAGAAAAAAAAACAGCAGCATAATCATGACAAGTCCTACATTTAGTTTAAAATAAAAATATGCTTTTGCTGACATGGCTGTGTTTCTTTTTATCATTACAGTCTCATTCATAACCCAAATTACGCTCCTGCCTGGTATATGAAAGTGTCCCATTTATAACCATAATGTTACACTATTCCAACAGTAATTAAGCCAGTAATGAACAGAGGAGCACTGAGCCGCTTTTATGGTCCCCAGACTCATTTGCATGTTAATTATCATTAGCAGCGAAGGGAAACAAGCTCTCACAGTCAAATTAGTAACTTCATCACCCGCAGTCTCCGACACACACACACACACACACACACACACACACACACACACACACACACACACACACACACACACACACACACACACACACACACACACACACACACACACACACACACACACACACACACCACCACCACCACCACCACCACATGCACCCTTTACAGTTTCTGAATGTTGTGTTTTATTAGGGAACGTATTATGTCGGACCACGCTTTTGTTACTATCAACACAACTGTTTTGTTCAGGTTATAATAATAATAATATTAATAATAATTAACTAATGACACACTTTTGTTCTTTGAGTCTGTGTCTTTATCTAATCAAGTCAAACAAAGATAATGTGTTAATACAAATTTTTTAAAGAGCATATCTGATTGGTAAGATATTTGACTAGGCTATCACTGCAACATGAAACATTCAAAATAGAATCTGTCAAGCCTTTAGTACAATAAAAAATATGTTGGCTTGTATCCCATGTCTTAGTTGGCTAGGCTTTCCAAAGTATAAATTCAATTTTCCTCATTTGTTTTAAGATGGTTCTTATTATGCTGACCAGAGGAGGGCGACACAACACTGATTTTGAAAACTACACATCCGGAGAAACTGAACCCATCAAGTGACTTCCCAGTAGGAACACGCCTATTAAGAACAATGAAAGGTAGGCTATAGTAATCCTGCATTTCCGTCCAAATGTAAATATAACTATCCAACTACGTTATGGCTTTTTTTTTTTTTTTTTTTAAAGCAAATGTGAGTTTATGTAGCAACTCACAACTCACTTGGTTTTGGCCTGCTTACTTTGGTGTGCAGGACTGAGAGATACAACATAGGCTATCTTAAATTCAATTCCATTCAAATTAATTGCTTCTGACGCAGAAATAGTTTGTAAAGGGTTTTAGTCTAACTAACCACAGGCGACACATAGTTATCACCCAGGTGCGGCTTTGTGGACGTAGATTCACCTCTAGTTTAAAACATGGCAAATGCCAAAGCAACATTGTTTGTTGTATAAGTTGTTTGGGGTTGTAACGTTTGTTGTTTTGTTTATGCTACATTCTACATACTACATATGTACTAGGATGGGTACAGTCAGGGTTAATACAGGCTTTCTATTTTATGATGAAGTCCTTTCTCTCTTAAAATCTATTCAGATAACCTGGTAAATACGTTTTTTTATAAACGCATCTGTAAATTCGACAACATTAAATTATGTGTATCTTATGGATAGGCTGCTAATACTAACACCGCATTCTCTGTTTCTAGATTGTCTTTAATCATGGCCTTAATATTTTGTTCATATCTGCCAGGTCAGGAGATGTAATATTTGTGATCTGATGTTATAGTAAATTATTATATGAGGACAGGAAGACATTTACAGTTAATCATATTGAAGCAGCTTATTCTGACAAAGAACTATGAGGGTGATAAATTGGTATCATGTACATTTTATTCACATATGATCACGACCACATTTGTACGTTTAACCACACCTGCTAATGCTACAGGAACTACACAGATGTCAAGCCGCATACATGAAACTGTAATCATTGTACAGAAGCATACAGGGCCGTTTGCCTTCCTCCCTCTAAGCAGAGGGCTTGAGTCATAACAATGACTTTAGTCCTGGACACCAGCAGGTGGGAGCCTCCCATTCACCCACTGAACCTTACATGTGGTAATGTTGAACAAATGTCACCTTTCAACTTCCAAAGGTGTTTTTGGCAGTCTGTCTCTGCAGCAGAATCCCTGGATGCCTGTCATTGTCTGTGATGTGACCTGGCTCTCTCTGTTACCATGTCCAAGGTTAGGGGAGTGCTGGGCGTCACACATGTTGTTGGCCCCAGGCTGTGTGATGGAACCGTTTTTGGAGCGAATATAAAGGAGATGTACGCTGCGATGGACCAAGTAGACTTGCAACTTGCAGCCTCGTTGGACTGTGCAAGTTCAAATGGAGTTGAGTTTTTCTGAGAATCATGCTCTGAAAATGACATGACTGTATTTATTTCTGGGCAGACCATTTTGTGGCAGCACACATATTTACATAACGAGACAGAAATCCGTGAACAAGCTTTTAAGTAATGAAGCATGTGCAATGAGCAACACGAGCAGAAACTACAACTCAAGCACACTGTTCACAAACACATCTCCTTGGAGAGGTCAGGGGGTGTTGCTGGGAAATGGAGTCTGCCTGTAATGTAGTGCAGGAGCTGTTAAATGGCCCCAGTGCAGCAGCTGTGTCAATACATGTGAGTGACCAGTGTTCCTCTGGAGCCTCAGGAAGGTGCTGAGATACACGAGTCAGTGTGCCAACCACAGTGACGCCATGCCAGACCTCTTCCTCACTTCTTTAGCCCCTCACCTTGCACCCCTGGGTGTGCTAAGCACCCCCTTTTAAATAGGGGCAGCAAATGAAAATCGGACTCTCCTGTTCTGAAACACCCTTTTGAATGAATGGAACCAGAGTGGTAATGTGGCTTCGGTCACATTCAATGTATTTCTATTCCGTATTCTTGACTTGAATATGGTTTGGGTTGATGCAGTATGTTAGCTGTTGAGATCCCATTGTTATAATTTGGTAATTTACAGTTCCCATTTGAAGTTTTATTTGGCTTTTACAAACCCATATGTAATTCCACTTTTTAAGTTCTTGTTTCATTATTTTTTATACGATCCGCCACTCAGTATGTCTGATCTTTATTAGTTTCAGTCAGCAGCACTTGGCTCTGTGGCGCAATCTGCTGTTCCTGCTTTGATCTAATGATCCTTCTGTCATAGGGCAGGGATGTGGCAGTTATGCTGGCTTCTTTTACTACCAGACCTGGTGTAGCAGGCAAGCCTGCATTAGAATAACCTGCCTGGAGGCATCAGCATACGATGCATCAGTTCACAGACTGAGGTTAGGTAGAGGGGTACTGAGGTTAGGTAGAGGGGTACTGAGGTTAGGTAGAGGGGTACTGAGGTTAGGTAGAGGGGTACTGAGGCTAGGTAGAGGGGTACTGAGGTTAGGTAGAGGGGTACTGAGGTTAGGTAGATGGGTACTGAGGTTAGGTAGAGGGGTACTGATGTTAGGGTTCTGTGTTGCAATAGTGCCCCTCCGATTATCTAGCAGGGTAAAAAGGTGCTTTTATGGACCTTGCTGATGTCATCATCACCCGGTGTGTGTGTGATGGGGCGGACTCTTCCCGTGTGGGCACCGGGGACAAAGTGCTCTTTATGTGGTGTGCCGAGCTCCAAGGCAGAAACATTGTTCAGCAGTAAAACATTCTGTAACCAAAAGCACATGTTCCAGAGTGAAGGACAGACGGACTCAGACAGCCCTTCACTCCACACACACAGCAGAGGGAGAGCTGTTGCCCTATCACGGACTCAGAGGCTACTTGACTCCAGTGCCACACTCTTGTTCAACATTTTGCATTTTATGTATCTGGAAACCCAAATGAGGAACAGATTGTCTCGCAACAAAAGTGGAAGGAGACGGGCGAAGTAAAGAAGAAGAAGAAGAGAAAAAAACAGTTTGGCCCAACACATTTTAAGCACAATTGTCTCCGTTCTGCTGAATGTTAAAGATGTATAAATTTACAGATGGTAAAACAGATGGTAAACAAAAAGCACTTTTACCACCACAAGTTTTGATTATGAGCCATATTAAACGTTTCCCAAGCTCTATTTGTTTTCGCATAGCTACATGTAATACAGAACAATGTTCCGTTTGAAAAACGTAAAAAATATGTTGTTCGGGAAGAGCAGAAATTTAGCTCAAATGTAGGACAGCCTGGTTTGGAGGTCTTCATGCAGGATTGTTCATGGTTGAAGCATATGGAGGCAGCCAGGTGTCCCCAGGGAATGAGCGCTGGCTTTTCTGCTGAAGCATACGCCTCACTGGTTGACATCCAGAGCTCTGCTTACTTCCCCTGTGTGCATGGGAGGTCAGAGGCAATTAAATGCTAATTTTCTTATTCAAATTTTTTCGCCCTCTATTTCTTGGTTCCTCATCTTAAGTTGGAAGGGTGTTTGCACTGATGTGATACTATCCTGAGTATGACTTGGGTTGTACTGGGTTTAAATGACGATATACCACTTATTATATGTTTCTCCGTAAGTAGTCGGGCTGTCTTTGGGATGACTAGTTCACTGTTGTCTGTTTATCATTAAAAGGTCATCAGAATGTTCATCAGGATTATCACCAGAGCTGCTGTTTGGCTACATAGGCTAACTGCCGTTGTCTTAACGACCAGCAGCACAGGGTTTGTGGTGTTTTTCCTCATAAAACCCGACGTGCTGAGAGAAACCCACTCTGGATGAGCGCAGCTAATGGTTCACTGCTGTTGTTCCATGATGTGTCTCCATGCTTCAGTCAAATAAAGTTTTATGACTATTCCTCTCACTGAGTGAGGCTGGATGCACAATATGCAGATGTCCAAGATGCTAAGTGTTCTCTAAAAGTGAGTCACCCCCTCGTCTACCCACTCCTCGGTCTCTGGATGCTAGCTTTAAGCTCCGCCTGCCTCTCCAGGAGGTCAGCCCTAATTAAAGGGACACCGCGCCACATTAGCCATGCATGGAGTTACAGTCAAGCAGGTAACAGAATTTAGATCGGGCTGGCCTGGGGCGACGTCTGAACCCTTGACCCCCCCCCCCCCCCCACTTCTTCTGCAACCCGCTTATGTTTGCCTTACTTAGTTGTGCTGCCTGCCTGCTTTCACTTGAACAGAGGACTAAACAGTTTCTCATTTCCTCCCCCGCCCCTCCCTCCCTTCCTCCAAGGCCCTCTGTTGCCCCGCCACCATGGTTACTGAATCTAGTCCTGGTAGAAGTCCACTAGGTACCCACACCCATACAAACATGACTCTGCTTAGAGTAAAGGGTTAGCTTCTTAGGAAATGAACAATGTGCAGGTGTGTACAGTGTTTGTAAATGACTGTTCTGAGTCTGCGTTGGTCCTGTCTGATGAGTAAGACTGGATTGTACCAAATACAGGTCGGGGGGAGGAGGTGGGGCGTGTTCACTAGCGTGAGTACAGTACGTTGAGGCCAGTTACCATGGGGACGGGAGCAGGTCTTCTTGTTCAATAACACGTAGGCTGGGGTAACAGTGGGTGACAGGGTTACACCTTTTCTGCAGAGTTTGAATACGATCATGGTGTGATGAAGAGGTTTGCGGTAGTTTGGTACCACAAGCTCAGAATTGTATAACAGACTACTAAGTAAACTCTGCCTGGCAAATCATTCTCTGTACTTTCCTTGCATAAACTAGACCTGCAAACTGTTGGAGAACAGAGTGATAACAAAGTCTTTGATGTGTGCAGTTCAGTGTCAGGGGCCATGTTTGTGTTATTTCAGATCCTCTGAAAGCCCCAGTGCTTCAAGACCTCACAGGCTCCTGCTGATCCAATCTGCCATGGATGTCTCCGCTTAGGACCTTTCTCCATGCTCCAGGGATTGACAGGGCCGTCCAGGGGTTGGAAAGTCACTTGTCCAAATACAGCCTTGTTTAATTACAGGAGGGGGGGGATGCACGCCTATCACTGCACACAGATCCCCCATAGTCCACAAACCTGCTTTGGCTCTTAGTCCGCATATTCCAATCCACCACCAGAAGAATCTCTATCCAAATAGCCGTGGATTTGGGTCTCGTCTTCTCCTCATCCGAAAGCCCTTAAGCGCTTTCCTCGTGTGTTCCCCTTCGCTCTGCCAGTGACATACCTCCCAACGGTTCCTCCGTCCAACGTAAACATCGGGAGATCCTCTCATGCTATTACTTACACAGCGACCTCCCTCTTCTCCTCAACACCCCTCCACTACCCCCACCAACCCCAGCCTCACTTCCATATTCTGAATTGCCAATCCCAATCTAATTTATGGAATATTTTGGAGGTAACCGTAGACGGCGGCGGCGGCGATAACATCTCCAGGCCTCCGTGACGGACAGGAACTCGGCAGCGCGCGGTTAATAACATAAACTGCTGAAAAAGGGGCTTGAGCCTGTGCGTTGGCAGAGGAGCAGGCCGGAGGAAGAGAGGAAGAGAGGAGTAGAAGAAAAGAGAGGAGAGAGAGAGCGGAGGCGACCCAGCGTTCTGTGGGGGGGGGGGGGGTAATTGAGACCATGTGAGCCTCCCCCAGTGGAAGGATTAGAGAAGAAACGGAACTCTCTCAGCCCAGAGATCGCTTTCAATTAGATGCGCCCAGGGCAAAGGGACTAACGATGGAGGGTGGGGGACCTGGCCCAAAAGACTGGAGGAGTGAAGAAAGGTGAAAGAGAAGAGGGGGCATGTCGCGTTTCCCACTTCCCACCTCCTTCCCCCTTCTCCAGCCGTGCCAGGGCCAGGCTGCCCGGGTCATGTGTGAGTGGGGTTAATGGAAGTCAACGGGGCTGCCCTACCTGACAAGCGCCCTGCCACACTGACGGCCTGTGGGTGGAAGAAGCCGTCAGGCCAGAACCTATCCAATTAGAGAACAGGCCTTATAAAGGCCTCTGTATGTTCTCAGAGAGGGACACAGGGGGTGAGGGAGCTCTAAAGGCTAATGCATCCTTGCTTGTGTCAGAAGTGACTTCTCGAGACCAACTAAAACAGAATTGGAGATGGCACATTGGCGTTTGCCTTGCTTTCTATGCCTGTTTTATCGCAGGGTTTTCAATCTGAAGACCAAGAATAGAACTGACGTGGTCTTGGTGCTCTGGAACATTTCACTGATGTCATTTGGAAATGCTAAAGGAAAGCAGCCCAATATACCGCAATATTATCCAACTTCAACCCTCGGTACCAGAAATGAATCTGAATCAGCCCAGTATATTTTGCCCTCTCTTTGGCCCTATGCCCTCTGTCTATGCCATCTATCCGGTAGCCTTGACATTAGACTGCAGTAACTTAATTCAGTTCATTTAACATCCAAGTATTTGTCCTATAATAGAATCATAGTAAATTATTGAAGAGATCTAAATCAGAAGAATTATATGATTCATCAAGAAATATAAAGTGAGTTTGATACTACCCTTACCCAAAGATTAAATGCAGTTGGAACAACTTACCACCTCACTACACAGGAAAGTGGCGGTCCAGAAACGAAAATTAAAATGTGGCCTTGTTCAGTGATGCGTGGCCATTTACTGAAGGAGAAAAAGAAGAAAAAAAAACCTGGGTACAAATTAAATTATGTCTTGCCTGGCGAGTCACTGCAGTCTCTCTCAGCAACAGATCAATGCTTATAGTGTCTGACGGGGGTGATTGATATGTGTGGGACCCTCCTATGGATGTTGTAAACAAAGCTTCACAAAGAATCACTTCATCCTGCCAGCCCCTGTACAGGTCCAGAGGGTCCACCTTTTGTATGTGCCACCACATGGACCCCTTCAATGTTTGGGGTTTTGTTGGAGCGCCCTTAATTGTTTAGACTTTGCTGTTTATTTTTTTTTCTCTGCGAAAAAAAAAAAGAGTTTAAAAACAATTTACAGAAATCCCCCCCCCCCCCCCCCCCCCCCCCATCCCTCCCGTTATGCTTTCAGCATCATTTAGCTTAAACCACAGGGTTTAGACTGCTCATGCTGTGGACTCTGGTCCGGTTTAGTTGACGCAAATTGATTTATTTATAGATCTATTACCTCATTTGTTATGTCATAACCCTTCCATATGCCCCGTGTGGGGACATGTTGCAATCAAGAGTCTGTGTTTCTTACGATAACATTGGCTAGACATTTTTTAATAGTTGTATACCTTATACACTACTCACCAGTGTTTTGTAAACGGCAAAGGCACATTGCAGTGCAGTGAAATGTACGCTTCTCGATCATTAGGAATGCATGTGCTACATTTGTCAGTCCACATTTTTCTATACTGTACGCATGTTCAAGTTACATCTGTTGCCTTCCCAAGCTAAACTATGAGGAGCCAGAAGTTCCTAGTGTACTGGGTTAAAGGTCAGAGTCATTGCCAGCCCCAATGAGGTAATTATGTCTTTGTGTTTATAGTATGTTGACTCCCACTCTGTCTCTCTCCTGCACTCCATCTTTCTGCCTCCCCCCCCCCTTTCCCTCTCTGCCTCCCTCCTTCCCTCAGTCCCCCCTCCTTCTCCTCATTCTCCCTCTCTGTTCGTAGCACCAGCCGTCTCCCTCTGGGAAGAGGTGCCTGGGATGTTGGCTTGGCCATACATCTCTGTCAAAATCTCTATGAATAAATTAACCTTTTAAAGATTAGTGCACCCTAATACCTCAGGGTTTTTTCAACAGACCAAACAGTGTGGAAAGGCTTTTCTTCCCTGCTTGTATTCTCACCAAGGTGGTGAGAACAATGTTCAGTGCACAGCCGCACGGTCATACGCCAACGCATATATCTGTTGAAATGAAACAAAAAGTTAGAGCCTATTACATTAAAAATAAGAGTTTTGCATTATGAATCTAAACTGCTTAATTATTTTAGTTATTCCCTAAACAATTGTATGTTTGCACTGTTATTTTGTTTCTGTCCATTATAGCGGTACGCCTGATCGTTGTTTGTAGCTAGGATAAGGATGGAGAGGAATACAAACAAGTAGCATTTCAAATCTGTGATATTGTCACCTAAATTACTGGTTGGAATGGGTTCTGTGTTCATCTGAGCGTTTATGCCACATTTGCTCAGTGAGTTTAGTTGTCTTTCATTGTTGACAAAACATTCCATGAAGTTCCGAGCCCATCCCTTTTTACAATATATTTGCGCATTACACAACTGCAAATAATTTTTTTTTTTTTGTTTTACTTACTTTGATTTGACTTCATTCTTGAAATATCTGCAGGGTTCTCATCTGTTTTTTTTATGGAAGAAAACAAAGTTTAAGAACACTTACAAAATGGGAAATGATTATTGATTCAGATGTTTTAAGTATTGAATCAGTCTTGAATCTACAGGTTCATTGTAATGCCAGCATCTCTAAACAGAGGAGCTTCATTGTGATTAGAGGGTACAATGTACACTATATTACCAAAAGTATTTGGTCACCCATCCAAATGATCAGATGGATGGGTGACCAAATACTTTTGGTAATATAGTGTATTTCTAAATGGACAGAAACCAAATGTCATCTGGTTTTTAATGACTTAATTGCTCTCTTTAACCTTGTTTATAGTTAAAAACTGGAGCATACTCAAAACAACATACACAGAACCAGTTAAATATATGGTATTGACGGTGCGTTTACATGAATAATTTGAGGCAAGCCGGTGTGAGAATTACCTTTACGTACTTATGCATTCCATTTACAACATGGAAAGCCTGTAATTATTGGCAGCTTGACAAAGTATCAGAGATTCCCTTGCGAAATCTTTGTTTGTTCATAAAAACGGGGGACTCAGATTTTATAGACAATTTAAACCTCTTAGTTGTACCAGTTTGAATTTGTTTCCTACAATCTGTTTCAACATAGCTCTGGGAGATGGTCCAGCTTTAAAACTGAGAGTAATTCCCGTTCCTTAAAAAGTAAAAACGTCAGGAAAGCAGAAAGCACTCTTTAGAATTACCCAGACTAGTCCCAAAGACTATTTAGATTTAAAATGACCTGGAGCTCCTCCAAACAGCACAGACTTGTGAGTTTGGGACAACAAGCTCCGATCGTAGCTGAAGGAGGCTCAACTGACAGTAGAAGAGGCAATTTTTGTTATTGTTTTAGAAATGTGTAAGTGAAAGAAATGTCTCTAGCTGGAAACCATCTTTCGAACTCAAACAACAGGTCTCTTGTTGGTGATCGGGCCAGGACTGTCCACCTTGTTTTTTCAAACAAATCAGGATCATTTTGAAGAACAGGTTTTAGGTTGAAATTCCTTGTTGAAAAATAAACTGTTCATGACTGAGAGAATATGACATGTATTGGCTATGTCACTGGTTTTGGGTTTCACTCTCGGGGCAGGCAGAGGCGTCTCCTGCACTTCCTGACTTCTAACTCGTGCCAACTTATGTACTGGACGTTTTTCCCACTTTAAAATGTTTTTGGGGGGCTAAGGAGAAGAGGGTGGGGGGGGGGGGAGGTTCCCCTTCCCACTTGTCCCCTTGGTCTAGCGTCTCCCCTGTTCGATCTCATTGCTCAATCTTCGTTTGGCTCTGACAAGCACTCCCCCAGCTTATTTATGTCTGCTAGGACAAGCTTGGCAGAGCGGAGCTTCCACTAAAGGCCACTGGCTCTTCCACTGCCCCATACCGCGGCAGAGTGGCTCATTTGATTTTGTTAGGTGGAGGAAGCGGCAATGTTTTTACTACGGCAAAGCTCTCCGCACTGCTCTTACCATACTGGGAAAATGTAAGCTTTAGGAAAAATGCTCTTTTAGTGCTGATAAAAGTTGAAGGGTATGTTTTGACCTTTGCCTTTTACCCTTGATAGTGGACAACACATGGCTCCATTGTATGGAAAGACATCCCCTAATGCCATACAGCCAGACACTGCGTTGCTCTGTGCAATTATAAGAGCTGGCCCCCGGACAGGTCCTTGGTGCCCTTTAGATTTATGAGACGAGTTCCCATGTCTAATGGCGAAGTTGAAGTCATTAACCTGTCATAGTTCAGCAGCAGAGGTAAAGCCTGTCTCACACACTGTGTCCCTGTGGTTCCCTGGGGCGGCAGAAGTTTGGTTTGAGTGCCTGTGTAACTGAAGCCTCTGCAGTGTTAGAGGCTGCAGAGTTGAAGCCTGTGATGGCTGGGTTGAGTCTCAGACAGACACTCTCACTCTTATCTTTGTCTGACGTCTTCAACAACGTCGGAGCACGACACGCGTGGTTGAAATCATCCTGATCGGCACCGGATCCTTGGGTGCATGTGAGGAGGTGACTGTCCAGGAGGTGACAGCACATGCAGGTGAAGATGACCAGGTTTTCTTACGCAGTGCGATCCACTGCTGAGGCACTTTCTCCTGTTCCTCAGTAGGAGGCTCCAGAGCCCACTGAATCCCTCTCTCCCTCCCTCTCTCTCTCTCTCTCTGTTCACTGTGGTGCCCATACAGCTCGGCCGCCCTGTCGCCCTCAGCCTAGCCCAGCGGCAGCAGCAGCCCACATATGGAAATGCTTGATTTGATATAGTGTCATTTTACATTGCCGAAATGAGTGCATGTATTCCCCCCCACCCCCTCCGGTTCCCCCTCCATCCTAACCCACGGAGTGGGACATGTGATCCAGGGTTACTAACAGTATTAGAAATAAAAAACAGACTTCTTATTAAACCATTATCTTCTGACACAAGGACTTTGTAGATAGGAGGTAAAGGCGGTACTATTTATGGTCTTAGACCATAAGTTGTCCTCTTCTGCATGTTGATTCACTGATAAGAGAGCTGGATTGATCTTATGGTCCAACAGAGGAGACTGTGCCCTCGCATGGTTCTACTTTAGGTCATTGGTGTCCTTACACAGTCCTCTTGAGAGTTTGCAAAATATGTCAAGATCAATATTAAGTTCAGATTTACTGCCGTTAACGGCATATAATTAGTTGCAATTGTGATAATTGTATTTGTGATCAGGTATTGCATCTGTGTGAAAAATGTGAAAAATCTTTTGACCAATCAAGTGGCAAAATTGAATTCTATGGATTTTGCCATATTTTGTCGAGGTTTGGGGTGGAATAATGGTAGCACTTGGTTCTGGTTATTGGAAGTCTGAGAACAATGTTTCAATCTTGTCATACATCAAACTAGATCCACATCCCTCCGTACGACAAAATCGACACCCCAGACACCCGTGCTCTATGGCTGGGCTTTTACTAGCTTCTCTCTGGGATGTGTTGGGGAGTGGAGCCGAAAAGCTGCGAACTACAAGGCTTTGACAGACTGTGAAAGGACTGATGTGTATTACTGTTCTCAGCTGTAAAAAAGCTGCAACCGGAGGGGCTGCTTGGGCCGGATCCAGGACCCACTGCGCTCTGAGCCAGGGAGCAGGAGAGAGAAGGAGGTCCACTGTTATGATGTTGGCCATCAAACCTTCAAAATAACAGTGCCAGTTGTGATTTCCTGACTATTGGAGAGATTTCTTTATTTAACATTGTAAGGGAAAATGCTGGAGAACTCTGTCCCAAATTTTAGCAGCAGTAAACTGCACATGCCATTGAATCAGCTTTGGTGTTCCCAACAGCAGCCGAGCCCTGTGTGGGAAAAGGAGAACCTCAAACTGCTGCAACTCTAAGCTTCTGTTCGTTCCCCGCCTGCAGAGATTTATGTAGGTTCAGGACAAACCAAACAAAACAATGACAAGTCCAAGAAGCAGACCAACCAACTGAATGCCCCACAGGGCTGAAAGCATGATTCTGATTCATAATGTGTGTGTTACATGTATTTAGTCAAATTAACTAACTTAAATGGCTTGGTTCCTTTAGGACTAGACTGCATGGGTCTGTGCATTATAAAAACGGATATCTAAATTGCCTAATTATCCTTTCCTGGACTGACTGGCACAAACATTTGAAGTCAGGACTATTTAAAGGATGCCATTTTTTATGCTGCCACACGCACCTTTCTTTAAAAAATATTTTCCCTCGTAGGGAATCTTTTCTGAAGCCGGTGTCCACAGAGATCATTTTCAGTGGAAGATGTTGGCTGAAAAAGTGAACAGAACACTTATCTGTTCCTCTTTACAAAGCGAGCAGAGTCCCTCTTAACTGAACAAATGGACCTGTCTGTGTGAGAGGGAACAAAGCATTCTCACTTCCACACCCACACCACTGCAGTGCTGCTTCGCTCACAGCCCCAACCACCGCCCAAAGACCAGTAAAAACCTTGAAATGCTTCCTCCGCCCCAGAGTCTGCGCTAGTTCCCCTAATCTCTCTCTAGTTGAGACCTCGAGAGGCTGTCACCTTTCCTGTCACGCTCGGCTGCCTGCAGCCCATTGGCCGGCGGCAGATTTATTTCTCCCTGTCATGGCCAATAGCGTGGCAGCGTGGCTCAGCCCACTGTTTAGTTACAGTGACAAACATGCTGATTAGAGAGGCCCCGATGATGGATGGCTCTTTGGCGGGGAGCAGCGAGAGTTTTTAGCGGGTCATAATGGGCCTGACACTGCACAGCCCTCTCTCTCTCCATCCCCGTCCCCCTTCCAGACGCTGGAGCTCCGCCCACGCAGGTCACGCTCAAAAGGTCAAGAGTTAACGGGCCGGCCTTTACACAGCCCGCCAAATCAAAATGACCCCTGTTTGGAGTCATATTTGTAGATACTCCATCATCATCATCATGGGTGCGACACCTCTATTCCCCTCTCTCTCTCCGTGGCCCTTCTCCTGTGACTGCCTCACAAACTGGCCAAATCAGAGAGTACAGAACCCTGTTGGCTTATTTAAGCAGTGCATTCTCACATTTTGTGTGAGACACACACGCACATACACACACACACACACACACACACACACACACACACACACACACACAAAACACATATTTGCCATTTCTCTTTACCTATCCAACCCACTCTTCTCTGTTTTGTGGATTCATTTCTGCCAATTCAACAGAGATTGCAGCTTGTGGACTGTGTCAGGAGGGTGTGTATTGAGTCATGCTTGAGAAGCGCCGCCATTTGAAAACACTGTATGCCAGTTAATCCCCTCTGAAGTCTGCTGTATGTAGACCTTGGTTGGAAGCCTGTGGCACTAACACCACTGGGATGGTTTCTACGGTTGAATATTCAAACTGACCTTGGCAAGGTTTGCGTTTGCGTCGCCTCAGTCTCCCCGGCTTACGCCTCAGCCATTTATCGTGAGAGAAATATCAATATGTTGAAGTTTGTTGTTTGAAGAACTACTGTTTAAGATGCAGAGTGACACAAGAGACCATGGAGTTTTCACGTTTTGGCTTCTATTTAGTAGAAGTTGGAATGAGCCTTTGAGTTTGAGTGACCAGATGTGTGCCTGAATGTTGTCCTCCATGACTTTAAATATGTGGTCAAGCTGGTCCATGGAGATTGTTTGGGTTTAACACAGCGGACCTAGGGCCCCCAGGGGCCACAGCCTGCCCAGCACATCAGGATGCTGGGACCAGGAGGCAAACAGAGAGGGGGTGGGGGGGTGGGGGGGTTGAGCAGGGCTGGGTAGGGGTGAGGAGGGGTGGGGAGACCAGCAGCTCATTTGTATTCTTTTGGAGCCAGATGCTTGGCTGCATTAATGACTTCTAACTGAAACATTTATAAAGTGTTATTAGATTCTAAATACTGGGGTCAAGAGCCGTGACCTTTGAGGTCTGAAGGTTGCCATCTCCTCCCCGCTCCCCTGCCAGAACCCCCCCCCCCCCCCCCCCCCCCCCCCCCCCCCCGTCCTGTTCCTCCATGTCCCTCTCTCCAGGTTTGGACGCTCTGGTTACATCACGGGGGTGCAGCTCCAAATTGGATGCAGAGTGAGAAGTTCAGCAGTAGCCCAGGGCAGGGAATAGTTTTCCATTTACTTAAGAGGGAAAGTGGAAGAGCAGGACATGCAGACAAAGGGGCTGAACACATTACAGGTTAAGTAATGACTAATCAACAATGGTTCCTCCTGTGTGTGTTGGTGTGTGTGTGTGTATGTGGGTGACAGAGTGTATTTGGGGTTGTGTTTGTGTGTCTGTGTGTGTGTGCCTGTCCATCCACCATGTAATGATTAAGGGAGCTGGGGTGGGGCTGCAGGACAGAGTCAGCCTGGGTTGATCATGGGTTGCTGTGATCATTTGAGTGCAGTGGAGGATGGACTGAGTAAGAAGGTGGTTTTCAGATTCAGAATTCAGAATGGTTTTGTTTGCTTCGATACGATGTCTTCAAGGTGCCAGGTGTTCTGAAGAGATAAGACAGACTCTCGGACATTCCTCTGCTGTAGATGTCAGAGGGAAAGTGAAGAGTTGACTCTAGGTGCCGTCAATAGACTTGTATGAGTCACCTCATTCGTCTGCTTGTCCCTCTGCTGACTGTTGGTAGGAAAGAGAGAGGGTCGGGAGAAATCCAGGAAATCCTGGGCTCAGATCCCAGTTTGTGTGTGTGTGTATACTGTATACTGTGTCTGAGTGTATATGTGTGTGTGTGTGAGCTCCAGGCCCAGGCCCCTAGGAAATGCCTTGGGGACATACACTCGCACAATCACACACAATGTACAGTATATCACATTTCGCAGTCTGCGTTCCGACAGTCAAACTCGCACTAGTGTAGCACTTATGGTTCTAATCACCAGGTCATTCTCAGTATTAACGCTACACCTTCCAAATGAATTGCACTCGCGTTGAATAAAAACCTCCTTGGATTGACTGGGCCTGGCCGGTAGTGACTTTGATGGCGTTGATTCTTTATTCATCTCATACCCACTCGTGTTCTCTGGAATGATATCTGGACAAATGGATTGGCCATTGGCTTGGTGAGCCCATATGAAGAACAGGGTCTTTAAAGCACAGCAACTGTAATCTGGTGAAAGAGAAAGTGCTAAGCTACCATGAAATAGAGGTTGGAGTTTGGTTCTGGGCCCAGTTAGTCTTGTCATCCAGCCAAACCATCTGTATGGACCAGAGGGGAACCTCAGACATTTCCAGTGCAGCCGTACTACTCCACTTCATCTTCCACTAATGTTGTGACCGCTGGAACCCAATAAGCTCAATTGGAAGTTCAAGACCTGGAGGTTCAATGCTCTTGAAAATAGATCTTTTTTTTCTTTCTTTCTGGAGAGCTGGGTCAGTGCTCTCCAAGTCGTCATCACTAAGAACTTTCTGTGAAGCATCGTGCCGGACATTTTCAACATTCTTTACTCGCTCATTGGTTCTTGTCGACCCAGCGCTTTTTTCGCTTGTTTTGATTTTGTGCTGGAAGGTACACTATTAGATACGTGACTAGACATAGTCCAGAGTCTGCTTGTTAAACTGGCCACCCATGCAATAAACACCGTAAATAAACCACATTTAAAACAAAGCCCCGTCTTCGACTCCACCATTTTCTAGCAGCAACGATGCCCAGTCACAGACAAAGTTGATAGTTCTTAATAGTGTCTGCCTCTGTTTAATAACGCCTCTGCAATAGTTTATTGGTCTGTTTGAGTCCGGGCTCAGAGCTGTTAAAGGTTCAGAATAGCCTATAAAAGTCATGCCAGCTCTAATTATTCCTCGGCCTTGTATTATGAAATATCTGAAATTTGGAAATGGGTCAACTACACAATCAGTTGGTATAGTATCTAGGCTTACACCTTGGCTCCATAGAGGAGTAATTAACGAATCCATTCAGTGACTTGTCAGCAACTCTTGAATCACCTCATGCCTATACAGATGATAGCCGCTGCCCGCCGCTTTAGGCGTCATACTTCAATTGCGTTCCATGTTCAGGCAGCTGAACTTTATTCCACTTTAGCGTTACACGGTTGGCTGTAGCACGATTAGCATAATTGCTTGTGTTCACATATGGTTCATATCGCGTTTAGAGCCGAAATGCATATCAAGGAAGACCATGTAATTACCATAATTAGAATTGAGGATGCAATTATTATTATTATTGGCTTATTAGTGTTGATTTTGTTTTGCACACTTCTTGTAGCTGCACTTCTAAAAGAACAGTACTGAAAAAAAGGGAAGTGAGCAAATTCAGCTCCTTAAAGCTTTGGCCCTTCAGGCGGTAATTCTTAACCTTCTGTGACACTACTTCCTCACCCTCTTCCCCAAGGTTAACATATCTTTAATAAAAGTTAATAAGTGGAAATGCAGCAGGCTAAATCTGGCCAACGACCTCGGAGTAATCTGCTGCTTCGTGCTCATGGACGTGACTAAATTAGGCTTCTCACCGGACCTCTTTCTTTCACTCCATAATTTCGGGGTGATGTTTTGGGAGCAAATTGCTTTCTTATGCGGTGTGCTCATTCCACTATCGGCCTTCTGTGATTTATCTGATCTGCTCTGCCTGGAACTGTGGCCGGGGCTCAGACGAGAGGGTTGGGAGAACCCCCCCCCCCCCCCCCCCAGATAAAGCCAGGCCTGTGGCTCCTTCTATAGCGAGTCTGTTGTCGGCCTTTACACACCAGCTCAGGGAGTTGGCACATGTGTCCATTCCAGACTGAGAGCCATTTGACTACTTCAGCTCTCTTTAATGAATCTCAATTAGCCTCATGGAGGTTGTTTGAGCCGACCCATGACAGTGGACTGTGGGTCAGGATACGGGTCTCATGCCTGTTAGAAGCGGAGATGGGCTCTTTACACTGTCTAAACATTAGATTCATATTGAATGACATTCCTTTTTTTTTTATCCCGCAGTAAAATCAGGTGTTTGGATAACGTTGGTTGTCTCTATGAATGAAAAAAAATACTTGTCCGTACTGTGGTGAAAGGATTATTATTGGAGAATTTACAGTGTCAGAGGCTGCTTATGTTGCTCTAAGCTCCAAGTTATTTCCAGTAATCTAAGAGAACACAGTGGATTCTGTATGGGAGCCGGCCCATTTGGTTTAATCAGATGCCTTCAGGCTCGAAAGGAGATGGGGCAATGCAGGTCGGTGTGTGAGCGTGAGTGTGTGCGTGCATAATGCATTTTTTGTGTTTTTTTTGGTGCGTTTTGCACTAGTGTGCGTGTTTTAGTGCCAAGGATGTGACTGGTATTTGCACATGTGTATATGTATATGTATAGGCGTGCATACCATGTGCGAGTGTGAGCGTGTGAGCATGTGTGTAAATGTGTGAGAGTTTATGTGTGTGTGTGTGTCCTTGTGCACGTCCATGGCCCCAGGCCTTGTTTGCACTGGGTGACAATGGTCCTCCTTTATTCTCGTCTCCCTCCCATGTTTTGATTTCTACTTAAAGTTTTATGTCACTGCCCCCCTCAAGGGTGCCATTACCTTGTATGCTAATAGAGCTATGCATATTCTATTAGTGCTGTCAGGCCAAGATAAGGGACACATTCAGCAAAGGAGCACTTAGGGGCCAATGAACTCAGCAAGGGGTCCCGCTGTTCCTGCATTATCAGTCATCTTCACGTCTGAATGAAGCTGGCTTATGTGCCTTCTTCCAAGCAATGACTCAGGACCGTCCTCCATAATACTCAGTCACTGAGAAGCTGCCTGATTGCTATCACACTCTCTCACACACACACACACACACACGCTTGCATGCACACACCCACACAGGAGCGCGTGCACACACACACACACTGCCATACTCACCGCCAACCACAAAGAATGCAGTGAAAGAGTTACATTCTCCCAGGAAACACTTTTCATCTAGGGTCAGCTTGGATATATTGACTGTCTTCATTTGCAGACTCACAAAATGGTAAATGTTGTCGTGGTACATGGAATTAGATTACACATGGGAGTTTTCACTACCACTATCTTCTCTCTGTCTTTGTCTTGCTCTGTATCTCTCTCACACTCTCTCTCTCTCTCTCTCTGTCCCTTACACTCTCTCTCTCTTCCCTCTTTTCTGCTTTTTCTCTGTTCCCCAATAAAGCAGCCACTCCAAATTGAAAAAGCATGCTGACTAGGAGTGCACACCTCATTTATAAGATTGAATTAAAAGGCAGTCATGCTCAGATGACATTTTCTAGACGGGAGGAGGCATGCAGACCATGTTCAGCTGCACACAATCATAATCCTGTCATGTGATTCGCTGGTTCTTCGTGGCGACACCTTTTTCCTGTCACCTTGTCCTACGTGTCAAACGCCACACCTAGGGCCCACAACACATGATAATGTATGGGATCGCTTTCGGATTTTGTTTGTTGGAATTAATATTAAACGGAATAATGGAAACGATCTAGGGGCAGTTACAGCGAAATACAATTTGAAAAAGTATTTTTCTGCGTTGTTGCCGTTCAACAGACACCTTATGACTGCCCCTCAGCTATTCTCTATGAGACACTTTTAATGAAAAGATAAATCACACTGTAAGATAAAAAGACTGACGAATTATGCTCCATAAAAAAATCTCATTTTGTTTCTACCTTAAAACAGATGAACCTTTTATGGAAATGTGGAAGCGATTAGTTTAAGGGTCGTCTTTTAGAGTAATTCCCAAATGAAACTAGCAGGCCCTGTATTTATGAAGCCCATAGCAAAAGGGGTCTTAATGAGGCAATTAAGCGGAGGGGTCGACTGACTTTGATCTAAATGTGGTGATTTTTACAAAAACATTGTGCAGTGATAGATACTCATAACTCAGAGACCTTAATTGTGCTTAATTTGTTTGGAATAGGAATGTGCTTTCAATTAGAGCGTGGATTTCAACCCTTGTGTTTAAAAGAGGCTGTCAGGGAAAATTAAGAAGCAGTTTGCTTTCCCCGTTACTGTTTTTTATCACTGGAAGAGAGAGAGCCTAAAACAGAAGGCAGAGGGGTAATTAGGTCCCAAACATAGGCCCCTATAGGAGGAGCGAGAGAGGGATGGAGGAGGGAAGAATGAGTATGGGCAGAGGAGGGAAATGAAATGCTCTGGGCGGGCCTCAGTCCCACTCAGGTCTGAGGATCTGGCACAGCACTAGGCTTTTACTGGCTGCCACAAGCACATGATGTGGGAAGTGAGGTGAATGACCTGGAAAAAACTTTGGGGCCTGGATGCAAAAAGTCTTCCAGGAATCTTGCTTTCCATGGGTGCTTCTGGAAGTTTTGTTTAAAATCTGTGATGTGAGAGAAAGAGGCAGGTCTCAACCTCTTCTACAAGTACAGGGAAAGATAGGAACCCAGGAGGCATCCGATTAAATCAAAATAAACAATTTTTTACCACAAATATTTGAGGTACAGTTGCCAAGGGCAGGTGCCTGCGGTTCTTGCTGACCAGGTTATGCCGTTAAAATAACCTTTGTGTGCTTCTAAGTTGAATGTGTTCAACATAATAATGCCTTTTATGACTGACAGCCTATCTCCAACAAGTGGCTCATGGTTATTGTCGAGATTCTTTCAGTTCCTTCCACTCGTCACATTTGCAGCTGCGTGTGTGCGCGTCTGTGCGTGAGTGTGTGTCGGTGTGAGTAAGATGTAGAGAGCCTGACTGGAGCAGACAAGCAGATGCTCTCTCCCTGTCTCCTGAGGTCTTCCACTTCACGGGCCATTAGTGGCGTCTCTTCCCATCATCCTACTGTCCATCACCAGCACCGCCTGAGAGAGTCCTCTGTACCCCTCTCTCTCTCCCTCTCTCTCTCCCTCTCTCTCTCGGCTGTGTAGGCTGTGGGCCATGAGTCAGGTGCAATACTGAGTGATGTCTGATGGACCGCCTGTCACCATGGCTCTGTCCTCACTGCCAGAGGCTTTTATTCTCCAAGGGGCTTTTAAGATGAGAGATTCTGACCGGCATTCTCAGCCACGAGGGATGGCACCTATTGCTTCTTTGTTGTTTAACATCTATGGAGGGGGAGTTCAGGGTCTATTTCTGAGGTTTAACTGGTTGAGTGAAGGGGGGGGTGGAGTGATGGAATGACTGACTGGTTGATGAGCTGAATTATCCTGTCCATCCATCTGCCCATTTATCCATTTATCCTTCATCTATTACGGGAGTGGCTGAGTGGTAAGGGAGTCAGGCTAGTAATCAGAAGATTCCTGGTTCGAAGCCTGGCTGTGCCAACATAAGGTTGTGTCCTTGGACAAGGCACTTCACCCTACTTGTCTTGGGTAGGATGTGCCTGTACTTGCTGTAAGTCACTCTGGATAAGAGCGTCTGCTTAATGTAAATGTATTAGCCATCTATCTATCCAGCAGTTTATCCAACTATTCTAGTTGAACTTTTATTCTTGACAGATCCTGACATCTTACTTGAAACAGATGCACAAAATTAGTTTCTTTTTTTTCCGCCAACGGATTAAAAATGTATTGCGTTGCAGAACACGCACAGCAACAACACATTCACCCTGCTTCAGGATGCATGCCAACTCAGCAAATCTCCTGAAATGTTTCTTGTTCTTGCTTTGTTCATAGAAGTTAACCTGGCCTCCCAGCAACCACAAAAAAACCTTAATTAGCTTGAATAATAGCCAAGCATGTGTGGACTTAATCCCTTGGCCGAAGCTGTGGCGTTAATGGTTTCCTCGTCATTCACCAGCAGTGTAAGGAAGCACGGTCCTCTGTTTCCCTTTGAAGGGGTATTTTCTCTCCCTGCACATTTTCTTAACGCTCGCTGTGCCCTCCGAACCCTCAGCCGAGCCACCAGCCGCCGCAGTCCTCTCCTCACATGCCGCTCTTTTGATTCAGCTGAAGGGAATTATGATGAAACCTGGTCTGGCATCAAGTCAGCCTTCTCCTCAGCGCCTCTAACGAGAGAACAAATTACTCACTTCCTTCATTCATATTAACTACAGTATGGCAGATGGTGTTTCTTTTTTCTTCCCACTCTCCGTCAACCTGACTTGGCTGTGTTGTGGAGAACTGTTGTTTTTTTTTTTAAAGAGTTCTCTGGTGCCTAAAATGGCCCAGTATTTGTATCCCAGCTGTGTGGTTGCACAGTCAGTCCACAGTGTTGAGCTAGGTGTTCAGAATGGGTCTTAGAATGCAAATCAATAAGAGACATAGAGCCAGGCAATGCATTCTCATTGAGGTGGGACAGTTTGGACCTGCTCAATAGGAAGAATGAGCCCCACTCTAACTCACCAGTCCTGAACCAGAAGGACTGTTGGACGATGGTCGCCCCAGCAGTCCCTCATATCCACCCTCCACCACCCCCACCCTCCCTCACCTCCACCTTGCACCACCGCCTACCCTCCCTTACCTCCACCGTCCACCACCCCCGCCCTCCAACCCCCTCCCCCCACCCCCCTGAGGGGCAAGGCATGAATGGATTTGACATTCACAGACAATAAATTGCCCCTGACATCTCCACCATAGGTGAAAGTCATTCTCAGAGCATTTCTATGGACCAGTATAAATCTTTTAAATTATAAATCAATAAATAGTTAATACAATAATAGGAATCTGTATAAATATTTAAGTAGGTGTATAGAGAGAGTGGTGGCGGGAGAGGGGATCGGGTGGTCAGCCCAGTTCCTACACATGCGTGTGCACTCACACCACACACGTGCAGTAATACACAGCCAGTGGGACAGTATGCCTCAGTGTGTGTGAGAAGGTGTGTGTTTTTGTCAGTGGCTATGATTGTGATTGTCCAAATGTTAAACTATTCACTTTGACAGTTTAGTTGATCCAGATCTCTTTTTTATACGTGCGTTTTATAAAAACATTTTCCTTTTTCTCGGAACAATTATTATATTATAGACGTATCTGACATGCTGCAAGACATCATGAATCCTAAACTGCATGGTTTGGGCTGTCATATGCAGGGTTACCCCAGTTAAAATACACATAATAGCTAGATTTACAGTGTTCAGAGCATTCACAGGATGAAAGTACACTGACATCAAAAATGTTTTTTGCTCAAAGCAACATGGAAGCGTATTACAGAAATAGCAGCTATCATTTCAACAGAGGAAAACACGTTCCCTTTGCTCCGCATGTTTATCCTCCCATCCTTCTGTCTCTCTGACAGGCAGAATGTCTATTGCTCTGCGTTGGGAGTAAATTCTCTGAAACACTCTTGGGTACTCGTTGATGATGATGATCACCCTGTGAATACCCTCCCTCTCGCCCTCTTTCTCTCTCTTTCTCTCTCTCGCTCTTTCTCTCTCTCTCCTCTCTCTCTCCCCTCTCGCTCTTTCTCTCTTTCTCTTTTATTCCATCTGCCTTGCTTGGAAATGACAGCAGTGACAGTCCAATTTCCCTGTAACGGATGGTTGCTATCCCAGCCGCGCGCAGCTTTTCTGTTGACTTGTATTTGTACCTTCCAGAGAGCCTAAACACTGTGCAGAGTCCCCCCCCCCCCGACTTGCCATCATCGCCACCCCATCCGCACCATCGGGGGACAGATGCCGACAGTCGTTTATTTACCCCTGTCAGCGCACCCTGTGTACTTATCAGGCAAATGATCCCCCCCCCCCCTCCCCGTTTCCCCTCTCCTTCCTCTTCTCTCTCTTCCCCCGCTCGCAGGCCCATAAAGCAGTTATTGATCTATATTTTCTATTGGTCTGCTGCTCCGCTTGCTGTTGTTCCCCGCCCTTCTCTCAGGATTGATATCTCCTCCTCTAAATGATCTTCCCTTCCCCTCGTTGTTGGTTATCCTCATCAACATCCATCCAACAGGTCATTAGATCCATCAAAGGGTAATGGTCATATTTTTCTTGTGCCTCACACCCATCTTCTACCCTCCCTCTTTTTCTCTTCCAAGTATTCATCTCTCTCACACACCCTCGTCTCTCTCCAACACTCATACTATCCATTCATGTCTCATTGGCTCGTACAGCCTCATTTCTCTCCTCTGTGCTGCTCCCATCCATAGTTCAAGGGGACGCCTCCTCATCCTCGGCTGTCAGCCGTGGAGGACGTCTCCTTGCCGTTCATTACCCTCCTGTCCCCTCCTCCAATAATGAGCCGCGCTCTCATAATGAATCTAATTAGGTACGTGTGTGTGTGTGCGCGTGTGTGTGTGTGGGGGGGGGTGGGTCAGGAGTCCCCAGCCCCTCCCCTTACACAAAGTTGACACCCCCATTCCTTACAGAGGTACAAGGCAATTAGAATTAGACCCGTTCCCACAACTTTGTCATAGCCAGCTTCTACATCCTGAGAGCATGCCTGAAGATAACTAATGATGAGGGGGAGACACACGGCTCATTTTTTACGTCAGCCACCGACACCTCCCCCCCTCAACGACTGCTAAATTAACTTGCAAATCTGGCCCTGTTTGATGTATGGCTGTCATACACAGGGAATCTGCAGGCACTGCTTTGTCATTGACCAAAGACATTCGGCTGGGTGGAGCGGGTGGTTGGAAAGAATACGGTTGGAGTTCCAGTCAATCCTCTACGGTTGGATTCCCCATAGCAGTCTGACTGGAAGGTACACCACTCTGCATGTATGCTGTCTGTCAACTATCATTAGGAACATTTGCAGACCTTGGGTGGCAGGTCAATGCAAGTGGCGTTCTCAATGAAGGTACTATGGAGAGAAAGCAATCTGTAGCACGTTGACCCTCCGTACCCGAGTTGAAATGGCTTTGCTGTTCGTGTGATTTACACATGACAAGGTACCTGCTTGGTTTCAAGCAAGTCCAAACGTCTAAGTCTGTTACAGTGTTGTGCTTGGCACACGACCCCCACCCTTCTGATCCGAAAGCCAAGCGGAGGTTTTCCCAGGCAGCCCGCAGACCCCAGGTGGAGACCCTCAGTGACAGTGGGTGTGAGCGGCCCACACGGGGGAGTTTTCAGCATGACGAAATTAGCCTCCCGTTGGTTGTAATCACACGTTACCTCCGGTGGCACTAACAGTTATGGCGGCGCACGTCCGCGTGGAGGGAACCTGGAGACTGCTCACCTTCAGAACCCTATTGCATCTGACACACGCATGATTCATGGAACCCAGACTGTATACCTGTCTCCTTCCCGACTGGAACCTTCCTTCGTGGCCTTCGTACACGGAACACTGTTTTTATAGTCAGGTCACATGATCAGGAAAGCCTCGCGGACGCGCCTCGTGTGTGTGTGTTCAGCAGTGGTTTTCCTGTTGTCTCGCCGTCTCCTCGTTGTTCTCGCTCGGTGTAAATCATCTCCAAGGTTCCTTACGGGAGTCACACGTTAGTTGTTGTTGGCATCGTAGGCCATTTTAACTCTGGAGGGCTATACTTCTACACACAACCACAATGGATATAAACACCACCAACTGCCCTCCAGAGAGAGAGGAGGTCAAACTGAGGTGGACTTCAGTTCTTGGTATGCACTGAGACTAAGATGTTGGGTAACCTTTCAGTGTACTGTACACTATGTATGGGGGCTGTGGTATCTTTAACTGTCTAGTATTTGGTGGATAATCAAGCATTTTCACTAGCATGGTTGGATGTCGATACGGTCTGGTTCTAGATGGTTTATTAGCTTTTGGTTTCAGTGGATTACACCCCTAAACCCCCTAATACACACACAAAAGTAATATTCCCTCTAACCCCAAACTACTTCAGGTTTGTGTAATACTTTTGTTGTTTTGCTCTAGATTGGCCCAGTTCAACTGTACACAGAAGCAGCTGGGTGGGTCGAGGGGATTCACCTTCCATGAGGTGACTGTGTGGGTGTTGTTATTTGTAGCGGAGAGATTGCGTGTGTATGCTTCAGAGCGTGTGTTTGTTTCAGAGTGTGTGAGTGTGTGGTAATGGACGTCCCGCTTCCCTTATTATCAATCTAGCGAGAAAATGTGAAAATTCCCAGTCAGCACAGTCGTTCCTCAAACTGCAGCCCAAGCACTGTACTGTAATGGGAGGGAACCTGTAGAAAAGTGTATTTTCAGCACATTTTAGGCAAAACATTCCCCCCTGCTTCCACTGTCAGCTCTGTCAAAGCAACGCCGGCCGTCTATCTTGACGAGGCGGCCATTAGAGTCCTTAAGCAAAAAGGGAAAGGGAGAGAGTGTGTCCCAAACAAAGCAGTGGTTAATGTTTAAAGAGAAAATAATGGAAATGTGATGTCAGGATAACACAAAAGAGGATCAAAAATGTGTGTTTTTATTACAGGCAAATACGGTGTATTGTTAAATAATACATTAGATGTGCATGTTTTACATCAGGTTACTCGTTGCGAATATTAAATCATGTCTATGGACAGGATGTATATTAGCCTGGGAACACCAGAGGCTAGAAGAGGATGAGGAAATACACAAGCCAACCGCATGTTGTAATTGAATTTGGGAATGTTGGCTAATGGAAGTGAATGTAAATACATGGTTTTCTGGACAAAGGAAACATGACAGTTTTGCTTACATGGACACAGTGATGTGCTACACATCCGAATGTTCTTTACCACTTTAAGGCCCAGGTAGCCCATACTAGAAATGCCATCAATAAGAAATGCACTAAACTCCACGAAAGAATAGATTTGAGAAAATGTACGATTTTTATATTTTTCTTTCATTGCGGCCGCAGCCCCACTAAAAGAAAGTGCAGCCTGCAGGTTAATGATGACGTGTTTATCTTTTGACTGCCTGGCCCGGCCCTGACAACGACACCTTGTTCAAAATAAAAAAACGTGTTGGTTTCAAAAATGGTTTGAAAAAAGTGCGAGTGTAGTTAGAAAGTACAGAATAATGACATTTAAAAAAAGATCTAGAAACTAAGCTGACAAACTACATTTGTCAGATGAGACAAGACGAGGTTTGTAGACTAAATAAGACGGCCGGTAAGCTAATGTCAAGGTGGTTAGCTCTAGGAGCAGTGCAACATGCTAGCGCTCAGCCATGCTAAACAACATCTGCAAACCACCGTTCATGTATCCAACTGTTTCTTGTAGCTATTCAGCAGCAGCCTTTATCCTGTGTTTGCTGATAACAATGAAGAGCCAGGCCCAGTAACGTTACCAAGCTCCTGTCATGAACCCAATACATCAGAATGGGCAGGTAGGATTGTCATTGAGTAAATAAAAGAATTAGAAGTTGGGAACTAAGGTGGGATGGTCTAAGACATAAAACTCCAGGACTGATAATTAGTCCTACTCTGACCCTCCTCTCATCCACCTTCATTGCGACCTTAAGACTTTCCCCCCAGTATTCTGTTTTGCTCTACATCAACCAAGCAGAACCTCAAGTTAACAAACACAGTAAGTATTCATCAGCACTGTCTGAGAGGAACATTTCAGAAGGTCAAATGCTCCTGCTTCCCTCAGGACAGCACTAAAGTCACTCAACCCTTGTTTAGTGTCTGCACACAAAGAGGCTCGCACCGAGCTAAAGTATGACCCAGGGCAGTGGAATGAGGACAAGACTTGACTCTGATCACTGAACAGTCCACTTCTTAGCTTGAAGGCACAGGTGTGGCTTTTCCTGGGCTTCCTGGCATTTAGATAATCTTTACGATCACATCAGGCACTGCGATGGAGGTGGAGATGGACTGAAAGCAAGGGAGCCTGTGGGAACCACAGCTCTGCTTTCACTATTCATGACACTAGCGTGGATGATGGCAAAAGCAAGTGAAATGTAATCAAACACTAAACTTTCCCTGCATACATTCTTGCATCCCTCTGGATGTAGTTTGATGAAGCAGGATGACAAAATACGTTTGTTTAAAAAAAAAAAAAAAAAAAACGTCAAAAGTTGCCATAATGACTATCAATCTCCACCAGTGACTTCCTCTGCGAACACACTGACTCACTTCACTCCTCCTTCCACAAATTGAGTTTGAGGCGGCTCCAACACTAGGGGGAGCCAGTTAATTGCAAGCTGGTTGGAGAGAGACCCTGTGCACTTTCTTGTGGAGACAGAAATAGGAGTAAATGTGGAGGGTGAGATGGAGGTTTGGAAGCTGAAGACATTTGTACAACATAGTCATTTATTATCTAGAAGTCCTGTGGGGTAGAACAAAAGATTTAATCTAACCTGTTTGGGCTTTTTGTAGTTGCTTTACTATTTTATTAACTTCCTGAAATGTTCTGTTAGGGGCGCTGCTATCATGCAAAATCAACTATTTAAAATGTACTCAGGATGTTCACTGCTGAGCAAAGGAAAGCATACCTCAGCTTTGGCTGTGTTTTTTGACTCACTCAGGGTAATGCTAAAAATAATGTTCACTGTCCCAGAACATGGCAAGTAGAGGAAAGAAAGAAACCAATGTAATTACGAGAGACCTTTTTTTAATAGATTGTTAAGGAAATGCTTGTTAGCCATTTGGTCAACCATCCCTTCAATGAAGTGAGAGCTGAGGAGACTCAAGGAATGACGTTTTATTTGTGAATAGTTGCACAGGAGCAGAGAGTTCCAGAAGGTTTTTTAGAACAACATCACCATTATCTTCAAGAGTATGCCTTGGACTCTCAAATAATTCCCATTTATTGCCAAACATAAACATGTTTATGCCAATCATCCAATCCATTTTATACCTGATTCAACCGGACCAAGCAAATGCTGTCCGGTCCTGACTGGCTTGAGGGAGAGAGGATGCTGGCTCTGTGTATGTTGGAGGGACTCCTCTGGGTCCCAGACAGCATGTGCTAGTGATTTGACTAGGAAGACAAGGTGTGCCTCAGGTGGAGCTGACAGCAGTCCCATTTGGCTAGGGTGCTAAGGGTTTGTAACCCTTCCTTCTCTCTCGTCCCTCTGCACGCCCCCTCCCCCTCCCCACGGCCCATTATCCAGAATGACCCCTGTGGCGTGAAGGTTAGGGTCACAGAGTGCACACATTGGAGCAGTTCACCTGTGGTGTCTGATCAAATGGGCCTGGCTAATGGACAAGCATCTAAAGCGGGTGGGCTGGCCAAACATCTTTCAGTCAGATGCTTTGGCTCAAAATCCTGATCTCTTTTTTTATGTTCATCAGGAAACAAGACCAAACACAAGTCATGTTCAGCCAAAAACAAAGTTTTGTATCCACATATCATGTAGTTTTACTCTGTAGCCATGATCATTCTTGGGTTATAAGTTTATCTGCAGAATGAATCTGGTTCATTGGAGGGTTAAAGTATTGCAATGTTGGAAGCTTAAACAGAAACCGATTATGGGAGTACTTCCAAGTTTCATTCCACCATTGGCTCGCCTTACAACACCTCCAAGTGGACTTTTGCCTCAAGGCACAATAGTTTATCTATCAACTTGACTCTGGTCGTTCCCATCTGGTTTGTTCGTTCCCGCCCTTCCGTTGTGCGATCAAGAGATGAAACTTGTAGCAGGGGGCAGGTTCAACTTTGATCTACAGCCTTATCATCCAACTGGCTTCATAACAAGTAAGAAAGGAAGGATCAGGCCAATCTTATCTGACGATGTCAGTAGGAAAGTGACTGAATTTCAGCTGGACACACAAACTGCCCCCCCCCCCAACACTTTGTATTAGTTCATAATACACTATACCACACAGCCTGATATGTAAACGTATATGCTAGTTATAAGGCGGTCATAAGCTATAAACTATGAATGCCTTGACTCTAGTGTATTGAGAAGTTACATTTCTTGTCTTACGCTTCAGTCTCCCTCCATAACCATGTATGAAGTCTAATGGAGACAGATGACAGCCCCCTCCCCTTCCAAAGCTGAGTTGTGCTGATGGGGGAGACCCTCGCAGGTGGAGGTCTCCCCCTTAACAAAAACACCAGTGAACGATCCCCTCCACCAAGGACCAGTAAAAGTAATAAATGATGACCGATTTTGCCGTGCTGTAAATTCAGGCAGACAAGCAGCTGTATCACCAGGCCTAGGTGTGGTCTGAACGGTTACTTTAACTAGTGCTTGCTTTTCCCTGTGGCTTGAGCTTGTCTGCAAGCCACTGCACCAGGTAATCCTGTGAGTAATATTTCTGTTCAGGAGAAGATTCTTGTTTTTTTATGACGGTCGTACATTTTCCCTCACTTCTCCGCCCCGCTCCTTCTCCCCTTCACTGTTTAGTCTTTTCAATAAACAGGATGATTTCATTCTTTCCTTTTAGATGGAACCAGAGTGACAGTAAAATGCCAAACTTCTCTTCACCATGAAGATATGTACAGTACCCTCTGTCAGTGCTATAATGACATTAACATGGTGTCTGTTTCAATCATTTCAAAGTCCTGAAAGATGAGTTAGCAACATTCTTAAGGCAGCAATATAGGTTTTTGAGGTTTTGAAATAAACAAAATTAACAAAATGACTAAGATTGTACAAATTTTCTGTATTTCCCACAACCATTGCTTATAAATAGTATCCGAGAAATATGTCAGTAGATATTAGAGTAATTGTCTGACTTGGCTGAATCCTTTGCCTTGTGGCTGTGGGTTCACAGTAAGACACATTGCTGACCTTTTCCAGTGTTTGTACTGCACGCTTTAATCACCCTTCTGTACTCAAAAGTAACTAAGTTATTTATGCTACTGTCAATGATTAGTATTGTAAAATGAGGTAAAAACAGTTTTATATATATTTTCTGCCATAGGTAACGAAAGGGTCTTACTAGTAGCATCAGATATGCAAGTTTTGTTTCCATCAATTTCGGAAGTTGTCAATGTTCTTCCTGAATGCGTACATGACTTGCACAGCCTTCTGTGCATTTTTAACCCTCGATAAGGCAGAAGAGAAATTTAAACGTGACTTAAGCACAGTTCTAGTGCTGTTATTTAAGTCAACACAAGGTAAATCATTTTTGTGGCCATAATGAAAATTCTCCCTCCTCCGCTGTAAAACGTCCACAATATTATGTTCATTCTGGAGGCCTGGGAGATAAATCCATGCTGTCTGCTGCAATTCACTACACCACATTAAATTCTTTTAGATCAATTAAAGTTCCCAGCTCAGTTTACAAGCCACCAGTCTTAATGTTGGCTCCCCTCCCCCTGGACTGGGGGAATACTCTTACAGGGAGCAGTGGCTATGGGAGAATTTATTGACCGTCGCCAAATGAACTGTAGAGTGTAGGGAAATGCATGAATTAGTCATATTCAGCCCTTTTGGGTGGCAGGCGGTAAAGAGTCTTGGTGTCATGTAACCTATGTGTATCCTAATTACAACCATCACGCAGTTCACTCATTCACAAAATCTGCCAGAAACCATGTTTTCTGTTTGCTTTTAGGCATTATGGAGCAGGGTAACCCCACACTTGGCCTCTTTTGGATCAAAAAATGATTCTGAATGAAAGAACCCAGGACACAGTGGTGCAGTACTGGCACTACACCAAGCCTCAGTTATTATTATGTGCTGGGATGTAAACATATCAGAATCACAGTCTGACTGTGTGTGGCAGTCGTGATAGTATGTGCGGTTGGAGTTGTGGGCTCTGAATTGATGCAGTTGCTGTGCATAGTCCTCTATCTGCTGGTCTGAATACCTCCTCTGTATTTTTGGATGGGGCGATGGGAGGGATGGTCATACACAGAACAACAGGTGGACATGACCCCTAGCAAGCGACAGAACCAGTGAGAAGCCACATGCAACTGCTTTGGGTTTGTTTCTTCTCAACATGTTTACATTTACATGTAGTCATTTATTATTAATCTTATCCAGAACGACTTACAGTTCGTACAGGGTCATTCCCCCCTGAGGGAAGTAGAGTGAAGTTCCTTACCCAAGGACTCAACGTCGTTGGGCACAGCCAGGGTTAGAAAACGTTTTGTTTACTAGTCCAACTCCCTTACTGCTCAGCCACCTGACTCCCACATGTTTAATCAGGTAGTGCAATCTTCATCACATACTTGCAGTTGAAAGGTTCAAGTTATTCTCCACTGAGTCTTCCTAAATTTTTTACTGCGTATTAGACTACCGTTGCTGTGAGGATGGTTTTCAGTTGTATTTCAGTCTTGTATGCTTGAGTGTGTGTGTGTGTGTGTATACACACTACACCACTGCTGTGCCATTTGGAACAACTATAAAGGTCATTTTCACTCTTTCAGTTCTCACCCCTTGTAATTATTCACATTCACAGACCATTAAACATTTAACGAGCTTTAAGCCAAGGCTAAATATCAATTATTTAATAAAATAGAATACTTAAGAAAATATAATTACACAAGCTATTGTTATTAATGAAATAAATTGGGCCAGGTGTGTTCCCTAAATGTGTCAACATATCACAGGTTTGAGGTCGTTTTAGAATTAATTGCTTTAATTTCACTCCCTCGGGGGACTAAAAAGTTAAGACCACGCTTAGTCCAACAGAGTAAATTCACTTTATGATACCACTGTGACATGTGCATCTGTGATTTCACACGCTTAATGTAAAATTTACAGTTGCGGTATTGAATGACACCCAGGACGGGTGGGTTGGAGGGAGGGGCAGGTAACTGGAGACCCTAGAGAACAAAGCGGGCGTGTTCGGTGAGCCTCCGCGCACATGTCTCCACGCCCCCCCCCCAACTCTCGCCACCCTCACCACCCCCTCCCTTTATGGCCTAGGAGGTGTGATTTGAGCATGATGGCCAGCGTTATAACCGTTAAGTAAGTAAGAACCACAGTGGTTCTAATGGTGAGAGGCCCTAATGAAGAAAACACCTGGAGCTAGAAGCTGGGGGCTGGGGGCTGGGGGCTGGGGGCTGGGGAAGAGGCTTAAGATAAGGCTGACGCCGTGATGATGGGCAACTGGTTCTGGGGGCTGAGACTGAGGCCTGTGGCTGGGGCTTTGATTTGAAGAGATGCTTTTCTCAGTGAGCATTCGGGAAGGAGGTTAAGTCAGCAGGTCTATATCACCCCAGGAATAGGCTCTGACCAGAGCTTAGGGCAGCTTTGGATGACTGCTTGAAGTGGTCACATTAGAGAAAGTCTCTGGTCGTTTTCAGTTCAAACGCAGATTATTCACGGTCTCCCCTTGGTTTCATGTTAAAGCATTGCTCCCTGAGAATTGATCCCCTGCCCTCCCTTCCGAATTGATTTAGTTCTCTAACTTATCATCTATGTGAGATGATTAAGAAGAGGCTCTTGTAGTCTGAAGTTAATGGAGGCTTTTACAGGTATTGATTTCATGGACACTCAAGTTACTGGAAACCTGTTTTGGCACAGGACATTATTATTATTGTTGCTGAGTAGACTGCAAGATGACTGAGGCTTCCTAGGTACATAGAATATATTGTTGTTGTGTATCCTCTAGTTTAGGCACCTTTGGCCTCAGTACCAGGCCCCCTCCACCTGGACCCCAGGCCCAGGCCCCCTTCCCCTGGACCCCAGGCCCAGAACCCCTCCACCTGGATCCCAGACCCAGGCCCCATCCACCTGGACCCCAGGCCCAGGCCCCATCCAAGCAGTCCCAGTCCTAGTCCCAGCCTGGCCTTCCTGTCTCACCAGCTCTCCTCCACCTCAGCAAAGAAGCTGCTGTTATTCCACCACCGAGTTGTAAACCTGTAATAAAACTCTGGCGCGGGCCATATGTGCGGTATGGGTAATGCTCCATATACTTTAATGATACACTGGACCAGGCTATATAGTTTTGAACATTTCTCTTATGTGAGATTCATAAGGGAAAAAATGTTTTGGGTACCTGATGTTTTTGGTTTACACATGTTGGTCAGCGGAGATTAGGCGGGAATGTAAGACTTTGAGTCACGGTGAAAGCACACACTTTTCGTAAACTATTAAGAGTTGGCTGTACATGTTGAAATAGTTTCAAAATCAACAGCAAATGTATTTGAGATACTACTAAGACTATACTCGCCAGTGTCTATGTCTCGTTAACTTATCATCATGAATGAAACTAAAAACTTCACTTTCAAATATCTTACCATATTTCTTCAGATAATCTTGTTTACCATAGCAGTCATGACACATACCACAAACACACTACGGACAATTTTCAGTGTATTCTGTTGCAAACCTCCTTCTGAAATGTAGTAACACAAGCTTAATTGCCTGCCCCTCCATACCCTAAACACTGTTCAAATCAAAGCTAAATGGCTGTGTCTTACAAATCAACCATTCTGGTGTACAGATCATATGACCCCCATAAAATAACCATAACACAATGCTGATGAGTATGGCTGCGCTGGGGTTAGGACCCCTATGTAAATACACACAGTAGTGTTGACAAGCCCAGGCACTATGTTCACTGCCCCCGGAGGCTAGGAAGAGGTTTGCGGTGACTGAGGGTGGCCTGTCCATGACCAGCCATGTCAACCACATCCTGCAGTTACAAGTAACCCATGACCAGCAAGGGTCTTGATAAGTCAAATCAAGGCTTCCATATTGATTATACAACCCCCTATTGGGGAAAAAAATGACCTGAAAATCCCTATGGCGTGAATGTGGATCATCTCCAGGGCTCAGACAAATCTGTTCCAACCTTTCATTCCTGTGAATGAACCCCAGACCCTGGGGCTTTTTCACTGTCTGAGTATCACCTTGACACATTCGCAGTTCAGACACACGCATGCAGACGCGTTCTAATTTGCATCGTCCAATCGTCATTGTTGATTTTGGGGGCCTGCTGCTTCCTCCCGTGTTGCGGTTGGTGTGCGGCTGCTTGTGTGTCATCGCCGCTGCTCTGTTCATCGCAGCATGGATGTCCTTCGGCATCTGATGAAAGAAGCTTCCATGCCTCAGCTTCAGTAACATGTGTTTCCCGCCTTTCCCAAGCGAAAGCAAAAACAACTGCTCTGTCGTAGTTGCATTGGGAAAGTCGTTTGCTTCCTAATACTTGGGACTTTCATTTGCTTGACTTCAGTGCTATCATGTATTTTTAGACACAGTCTCTTGTCTGTCTCAGTGGTCTTCCGCTGCCAGGTGGTTCTTGAAACCTTAAAGGAGGGCCAGCTGGAAGGGGGCTTAAATACCAGCACTGCCACACTGGTAGATCCAGCACTGTCGTGTCTGTGACCCTAAAAGGGCACCGTCAGCTGTTGACGACTCACACGGTTTGTCTGACTGCTCCTCTGCTGACTGATAATCACAGAGCACTTCTCCCTTTTTTCATGTTCTTCTGGTCTCTTGTCTGGCCAGGAAGGATCTTTCACAGCTCAAGTTGTCCGGCCACCCAAAATGTGAAAGGGGGTCCGGTGTGTTCCAGACCTCCATCGCTAGTCCTTGGGTTTCCGCTGGGCAGAGGAAAATAGAGGGAGAGAGAGAGAGAGAGAGAGAAGGAGAGTGAGAGCTTAGTGGAAGCGCGCCAGTTGAGAAACAAACCTGATTTATTATCACCAAAAATCAGATGCAGATGTCAGCTTACAGCCTCCCCCTCTGCTGCCAATTAGAGACACTCACGCAAAGATCTCCTCAGTCTTGGAAAAGTTCTCATATACAGACAAACACTCGGACCGTCAAGCATGCGGGACAGGGAGACATTGCGCTGTGTTCACAGACAGACACATTCTTCTTTGAAGCCTTGCATCCCCATTGATAACTTCATAATCCCAGTGCTGAACTTGAAGCAGCATGTGTTTCACCAACACGGAACTCTTCCCTTGTGCCCCATGAGTGAAATGCAGGGATAATGATGACGGTCATTAAAAAGCATTAGGGATGTGATGTCATAAATAATATTTCGAAAATACATGTTTTTTTTTGGGGGGGGGTAGTAAAAAAAGAAATCCATGTATTTGTGTTATAATCTGCTATTTCAGGCTTTTACTGTAATCACAGAAAGAAAAAAACTAAACGATTTAGAATAATCTCACATTGGATTTAAGGATTTCTTTGTTTAAGGAAAGGAATGCCATCAGTTAAGAGCTAGCATCAATCACTGCAGAGGAACAATAGATTAGGAGCCGATGCTAGCCTTGGATACACCACACTGCATGGAAGGGCTTTTACCCCAGCTAGTATTGAACAGAAACATTTGCATTGTGTTTTTTATTAAGTAAATATTATTAAATTCAAACCCCAACACAGATTATTCCAAATGCAAAATATTTATTTACAATTATCAGTGCTTGTTTCTATATTCTGTAAATGGATGCAAACATGATGTGTTACAGCAGTGAACCGATCTGTTTTAAACTACTATTCAGTCGATGTGTCCACTAACTAAAACTACAAGATGGATGTGGAAGAGCTAATGACTGAATGACAGATGAGTTTCTTCACACTCTCAATCAGATTAAACTTTTTTAGTTTTATTTTAAAAAAAAAACATATAGAATGTAATTATATTTTGCTGCTGTAGGGTGTATATATAAAAACAACAGTGGTGGGCAGTAGTTTAGTTGATCTTCACTGCAGTGCCCTTAACATGAAGATGACCTGTATTTAAAGATGGCAGAAGCACATTATGTTACCATGTAATCTCAGAGGAAGTTCTTTCAGCAGATGTCCCAAGGTTCACATGCTGCATTCTCACTAGGTTTGGTTCAGTAGACACAGTGATCTAAAACATGACTAGCACTCAGAACAGAAAGACAGTATGATGTTTTTTTTATACCCTTCAACACACTGGGTTAGTGTTTCACCACAATGAAGTGCAGCTGTTATGTCTAGCCTCCGCTGTCGTGTTAATGTTTTCACCAAGTTGTTGTTATTCCATGGTTCGGTCAAATACAAAGGGGCTACATATGTCTGAATGACATTTACAATTGATTTCTGTAATGTAATGACACAGACTATTCATGATTTCTGTGTGGAGAAGAGTGTGTGGATAATATTCTGGATAAGAGCATCTGCTAAATGTAAATGTTAAATGTGCGATAGTGTCTTGCTAGTTATGCAGAGTTTTGACACATTTGAACTTCCTTTTTTTTTTATGTTTTTTTTTTGTCCAGCCCTCCAGTCATTAGACATTTTGGCAAGAAAGTAAGTCAATGTCTGGATAAATGCTGTGTTGAGTGTTGTAATATGTTGTGATTCTCAATAAACAAGTGGATTATGTCACTGAGGGAACTCTTGATTAATATAACACATTTATTTAATAATAACAAATAATGGACTATGAAATGCATTTTCTGTGTTGAAATTTCTGTTTGATAAATGGCCCATCCGTACGTCGGATGACTGAGTGGTAATGATACATTGTGGTGTGGCAGCCATGTAGCTTTTGTACTGCAACCCTAATCAGAGGTTAACTTCAGGTTTACTCTTTGTAATGATCCGTGAGTTCAATAACAATAAAGCCATCGGTTTAAGGGGTAATTAGAATGTTTATGAAACGTCCTTAATTTTGACAGATTACTAATCCTTGTTTAGCACTAGTTGCTGCTAGCATAGTTTTGCTAATGTAAACACCTGACAGTGTATCCCTGGCTTTTTAGCAATGGGCTGGATTGTAATAACATTTATGGGATTAACATAGAGGAAGAGGATGGTGGGGGGTCGAGGTGAAGGCTGCTGAGGTAGGCTGGTCATCTGATTTATTACTAGACTAGGAAGGTTTCTGCTTAGTCCAGCACTTTCAGAAATTATGTTTTTTTTTCTCTCTCTCTCTTTCTTATTGGAGGGAACAACTCTATGAATAAATACCAGTACTGTTCTGTTCTCACCCTCAAGGCATGACACACACACACACACACACACACATACATGCACGTGTCCACTCGCGCGCACACATCTGCATGCAAGCATGCACGTATAAACATTTGGCCATGCAGACATTTGGGCATGAGGAGCACACAGACATGCACGGACACGGGCACACACACACACACACACACACACACACACACACACACACACACACACACACACACACACACACACACACACACACACACACACACACACACACACACACTCCAGAGTCTGTCTTCTCCTTTGCAGTTACAAGTCATTACTAATTTGGTGTACTCCCCCTGCTGACTCATGTGTAAAGTACACACACCAGGACAATGTCACAGATACTCGGGCAGATTAGCCATCCGTGGCCAACAACTTGACGGAGTTTTAGATAAAGTATCTTTCACATTGACTAATGCAGCTGTCTGTTGTTTTTGTTTGCAAGCCATCGTGTCTCAAGTCAAGATAGGCTGGTGAGCACATCTCCAAATCTGCCGAGGTTGTTTTGAATTGTTATTCAGCTAATGAGATCATATTGAGTCTATATTACCTTCTATGACCAAAAAGGTTGTGTTCTATAAAAAAAGATTTAAAGTTATACTATTTGGAATTTACTCAAACCAAATTATTAGTGTTTTAGCCTTGTCCTATCCAAATGGATACAAACAAATGCAGGTATGAAAATGGGCCCAAATGGATGTGTTTAATCAGAATACAAGATCGTTTTTATCCTTCAAATGACAGGAACACAATACATAAGCAAGTGCTAATAGCAGCATTAGGGACCACAGGAGGCGTGTCTACAGTCTTTTAGATAAGCTTCTGTTTACCATGACATGAAAAACATGTTGAGTCACGACGACAGACGCTGAACAGTGACACACTGCAAATACATATTGTTTTCAAAAACTGAAAACCCAACAGTATTAATACACTAATGGATGCTTAATCGTGTTTGACCTAAGCAGATATGTTGGCTCCGTGTGTGATGCCTGCGTCCATTATTCAGCATGGATGCTCCTACTTTGTCCAGAACCAGGCTCCTCGTTTTGCCTTTATCACCAAAGTTTCAGCGCAGAGCGTCTAATGTCAATGTAGACCCTTTAATTAGCAGCCCATTAGCTGCTGCAGTCAGACAGATTCTCTTCTCAAGTGAGGAAGTCATAAAGCCCACTATTTACTTTCCGAAGCCCCCCTTTTCACCTCTAAAAGGACTAATAGGCATTAATGTGTTTCCCTCAATTGATAACAAGTGCTTTTAACGCTGAAAACATGCTTGGGGTCACCATTTTTGGGCATTCTCGTCTCAGCTTGTACATTAATGCTGTCGTTATCTTCCTCAGGGGATAACAATCAACTTCCCAGCTCTTCTTGGTCAGAAAGTGCACAATCTTCTATAGTTACTTAATGGACTGCCAACCTTGTGACTGGTCAGGCACATGCAGTATATACCTATTCCTGTCACATAATACTGAGTTAAAATAATTGTTGCAAATTGATTTGAACTGTGATTTTTTTAATAAATGTTTTATCAGTTTTATTTTATGTGTGACCACTTTAAATCTCGTTGTACAATTGTATAATGACAATAAAGGGCATTCTATTCTCTATTCTAATAGGAATCGGACAGCAGACTTCTGTCAAACAAGCATAGACCTAGCTGAAGGACTGACATCACTACTGTCCTGGTTCATGCACCAGACACTAGGGGTGTTAAATGGATAGGCTAGCTAGTCCACTAAAAGCAACCAAATTGACCTGAAGAGTCGGGGTTAGTTGACAACAAGGTAAAGAATGAGGGAGTTGTAGTAAAAAAAGCAGCCATTACGAGATGAGTGAGAGGGATTTGTATCTGCAACCGCTGGAAATCACCGCTGTCGAGTTCGCATCAGAGGATTCTGGGAGGTGGGTGTGTACGTGTGTTGGGAGGAGGGGAGGGTTTGGGGGCAGGCAATGGGGTTCTAAAGCAAGAGGAATGTTCACTTTGCCATGATGCATTTTACAAGAGCGCTGTGCAAACGTCATCGGACAGCTCCTGGCCTGGCCCCCGCGACTATAGAATATCTCTGTGTTTTATCATGAAAACACACACACACACACACACACACACACACACAGAGGGTCTGGGAGCAATCAAAAAGCTGCAGCATGTTGATGTCTGATGCCTGTTTTCCTGTGTGTCTGCGCCCGTGTATTGGGGGTTCCTACGCAAAGCTCCAATAAACCCCCCCCTAATGACTCCCCTCTCTGTCCACCCCACCCCCCTCCCAGCCCCGCTCCGAGCCCCCTGGCCAAGACCCGGCATGGTGCCAGCAGATGCACCAACCATCCAGGGCTGGTCCTCTTTTTTTTTTCTTTTACGAGACACAGCAAGCACCCATACTCCTGAAGTCATCCATACCTCACCCTCAGGCTGTCTGCCAGCCCTACAGACCACAATAATACCAAACCTTGGAGAGCCGCTTCTACCCACTCTTTTTCGCCTTTCTATCCTTCTTTTACGGTGTGAGAGGGGTGGCCCTCGCGCCCCGGCCTCTGGAACACGCGCAGGGATATATATAAAGTGCTTTCTAAAAATAACGCTCGTCATCCAATTACTGACACATTAACTGCTTCTCATCTGACACACCGAGGGGTGAGGGGACACACTGACGCAGTGTTTTTCAAATGCAACCTTTTAAAAGAGAGGGGGGCAACCAACACAGGGATTATATATTTTCTCCGAGCCTCTACACCTCTCCACCCCCAACCCCCGTCCCCTCCCACCCTCCCTCCCGAGAGTTAATTAGCTAGTTTGAGTGCTATGCTGCTAGCCCGGCAAAGGGACTAATATTTGAATGCAAGCTCGCACTCAGTAAATCTCGCCGGTCTGACGTCATCCTGCCTGGGTCTGCTAACCAGCAGGAAAAACCTGGCATGAAGGGTGTGTGTGCGTGCGTGCGTGTGTGTGTGTGTGTGTGTGTGTGTGTGTGTGTGTGTGTGTGTGTGCGCGTGCGTTATGGGGTTGGGGGTGGAGGGTTGAAGGTAGCCTCACCTGTGAACCTTCATAACTCACATTTGTCAATCAGCGATGCGTGTTCTCCACCTCACAGTGTTGCTTCTTTACTGTATAAGTAATTACAGATTCACCGTCACATTTTTACAGCTGAGTCTAGTAGCTGGATATCCATTTGTTGGATTGGGTTGGATAGTATTTTGTTCTATACTTGACATTTGACAGACCAAAATAAAATAAAATAATCTACAATATGCAATCAGCAGTTTGTTTAAAAAGACAGCTAATGAGCAGCAAACCTGAACAAAGAGGTTTTTAAAGCAGCAGCTTGTCTGCTATGGTGGGACAGTGCTTTCAGATCATTAAGTGCAACTTAATCCAGACTGTGTTTTCTTAGAAAATGTGTTTTCAAATAAGCACACACACACACACACACACACACACACACACACACACACACACACACACACACACACACACACACACACACACACACACACACACACACATACCGAAGGCAGATGTACACACACACACACACACACACACACACACAGAAAACACAAACACACGCTTAAATTACAAGCAGTCCTCGTCCCTCTTGGTGACAGCCAGAACACACACATGTCCTTAGGCAATGATTTGTGTATGTGGGTAGGTAGGCAGCTAATTACAGAGGAAATTATCCCCTACTCATTGGAACAGGGTCCAGCATGGTTCTTACAACACCTACTCAATTAAGTGGCGTGTGTCCATGAAATAACTGACACCCCTTTAATCCATGAAAGCACAGCCAGACAGATAGAACAGGTCAGCCTTTGATCCAGTCTCATGTTAGTAGAGCAGATTTGTAGCTGTATCCTTCTTAAACGGCTCCTATTATCGGAAAGGTTTTTATGTAAGAGAACACAGTTAAGATCCTCTCTTGTAACTCGTGTTGGTAAAGGCTATCATTACGGTAGTATAATACTGATGACAGTACAGTCATTTACTCACAATCACTGACTGGTGCTCCTTCAAAATGAAGTGCTCATTACGGCCCATTCACACCAAGAACGAGAAATAAATATGCGTTCACACCAACCAAGCTAATCAACGATAAGCTTCTGGCAATGTCGGCTTACTTTTCAAATGTGCGAGTGCCTTAAATTCTGAGGGATAATGATTGGTTGTCAGTGTTTTAACGTTCATCCGTTTGGGATGAAAGTATTTGGGGAAATTGATACCAACAATATTGTTACGCTACAGGCCTATAGTTGTCGTTATTGTTGTAGTGTGGACTCTTTATGCTATTGTTATGAATACAGAAACTTTCTAAAAAACAGTATCTGTACTTATATTATAGTTAACGTTTTTGATGTCTTTCAGCGTCATACGACCATCATGTCTGTTCATAAGAATGATTCCAGCAGTTAGATGAGCTGAATGATCCTAACTCCCTGTTTGTCCACCTGCCTTCGTAGTGAGAGTTCCAACACCGACATTGCGGGAGGCCACCCCCACCCCCTTTTCTGTCCAATCAAAGCTACTCTAGTTCTCCTGGGTGTAACCCTGGTCCTGGCTTGTCCAGCCAGCCAGATGTATGTTCAGGTAGCAGACCGGATGGTCCTTCAAAGTGCATGACGTAGTTGAATCTGATGGATGTAAAATAGACACCCTTTCACATTTGCTAACTGTGGGTCAGTTCCTATTATAGGTCAGCTCATCATTGGGGATGACTGGAGGGATTTGTGTAATGAATTTAGCCACAACCAGGAATCAAACTCACAACCTTCCAATCATGAGCCTGACGCCTTACCCACTGAGCCACCTGACTCCCTGTTGTATTTCTGTGAAAGGTGCAAAAACTTTACTGATGGGGTCAATGATCTCTTTTGGTTTTCACAGTGAGCTGAGAATGTGATGTAAGTAGAGACAGGTGACTTCCATGACCTCTCTCTCCTGCTTGAGAGAGTACAGAAAGTTATGTACCAAGAAAGAAAGAAAAAAAAACACTACTAAAGAATTCTCTCAGTGAATGAAAAGAGAAGAGCGAAAGAAAGAGACAGAAAGAGAGAGCGAGTGGGAGGAGTGGGGATGGAGAAGTCCATTAAATAGAACTGGACAAAAAAAATCCCCAGGATAGCAGCATACAATGACATAGCCAGGGTTAAGTGCTAGGATTTCAACCAATGGGGGATTTGGGGGTCCCCTGCATTAAAGCCTGTGCCCCACTCCTCCCCTCCCCCTTGCTTCCCTCCCACCACACCATGGCTGGGCCCCCCCTGGTCCCAGTCATCTGCCATAATCACAACGATGATATACAGGCCCATTAAAGGAGCGAGCCGCTGACATGCTGCACAATAGGCCCTCACAGCGTGGCCAGGAAGCCTGTCCATCCAGGTGCACTTTGGTCCCAGCCACTCAAGACCAGAGCCAGTCAGCCAGCTCTCCCTCTCTCTCTCTCTTTCCCTCTCTCTCTCTCTCTCTCTCTCTCTCTCTCTCTCTCTCCTTCCCTCCCTTCACTCTCTCATTTTCTCTCTCTGTCTCTTTCCCCTTTCCTCTTTTCTCTCCTTCCCCATGCCTTCTTATTGTGAGCCCATTGAGAGGAAAGGTAAGGGTGAGTAGAAGGGGTGAGGGGGAGTGTGGGAGTTAAAGAGGGGGAGCTGGTGGGTAAGTAGGGGGGAAGATATGGAAAGGGGCAGGGAGGGAGGGTTGTACAAAGATGCTGGTTTAGGGGGTGGGATGAGTGGCCAGGGAGGCAAGAGGGGGGGGTGGATGGGGGAGTTGGAGCTCAGGTATGTTGAAAAGACAGGACATCCGAGCTGGCCTAGGGAATCACCAGGGTTGAAACAATGGTCATCATAAAAGTTTCCCCTTTCACCTTTTCTCCCCATATCCATATCCATACCTGACCTACCGCAGCGCATCCCTGGGTACAAAAGACAGGGAGGGAAGAGAATGGGGTGGGGAGAGGGGAGAGGAGAAAGTCGTCTGATAGGATAAGAAGCTGGAGATCCCCAGGGAGGGTGAGCGTGGATGTCTGCTCATCCCCACCGTGTCACAGGAGAGGCTCGCGGCCTGTCTGTCAGCACTGACTTAGACTCTGCACTGGGGGGCCCATGGGCTCACACACACACACACACACCCACGCACACACACACACATACTGTGGACAGACAGGGCCCTGTGTCTGTTCACTCAGTCGTGTGTCCGGGCCGCCAGGCTCGTCTGTGAACGGACACGGCCCCCTATTACCCCGGCCTCCCGGCCCCAGACACTGTCACCAATACCAGGGGCCACAGGAGCCCAAGACCTGAAGGCTTCACTGAACAAATCCCCATCTCTTCTAGTAGACTACAGAGTCTGAAGTAGAGACCTATCTGCACTGTCAGCGTGTGTGGTCCACTTTACAGCAACACTGAGGAAACAATAAAAAGAACTGGCATATCTGGAGCTAGTCTGCTCTGCTTATTACCAGCAGTCACCTTCGTGCTCTACAGACAAAACCAACTACTCCCTCTGGAGTAATCTCAGTCACAGTCTCAGCCTGGGCTTCTCTCCAGCGGCTCGCTGACCTGTCTTAAGGGGCTGGTCCGAGAAGCTGGCCTGTTTCACAAACAGCAACCATTCCCTTGCTGCCTGCTGCCCAAACATTTGGCAGACCTCACTGCCTCAGTAGAAAATGTATGAAGGGTTTTAGAGATGCAGTCAAAAAGGTGTCAGGAATTTTAATTACTGGGTTTTTCTTCTCACAACTTTTGGCTCAAAATAATGAGTGGTTTTGTCTTTTGGCACCCGCAAGTATGAAATGGAATTTGAAAAAAGAAGGGTAAATCTGCCCTCCCCATTTTCTAAAACTCTCCCAACAAAGTACATTTTAATTAAAGCCAACAAGTTCAGGCATTTGAGCAGCAAACAAATATCTTCTCAGTGGTCTTTTCAGTCCGATTTCTTACTCATTTATTTTTCTCCTAATCCGCACGTCTTTCCTATCTCAGCATGGTTGGACCTGGATTATATCAGAGCAGAACACTAATATGGAGTGTCCTTTTCGGACTGGCAATAATCAGAACTGATGATATCAGGGCTTATATTGGCCTGTAGCGAATGAGTGGAAAGGGTCTTGACTCACAGTGGAGGGTAAGACATGAGGCATGGGTTGGTGGTCTAGCCAAAGACGAGCTGTTGCCCCGCTGGTCTGCACACACACACGCACGCACACACACACACACACACACACACACACACACACACACACACACACACACACACACACACACACACACACACACACACACACACACTCCTTCCACAAGGCCTCTCTCCCTCTGAGCCCAGCTGAGTGCGGTGTCTTGAAGCAGAACAGATCTTCTGGATAAGCTCAGCCAGTGGCAGAGAGCGAGACACACGCACAAATTGATTTCTTATTTGCGTGCCTCTGCCTCTCCATCTTCAGTCTTGATCTAGTGACTTGAACGTGATGGAAGAAAGATTCTTTTTTTTTTTTGATTGAGCCTTTCAGGCTGTATGTAAAGGTCTAGTGGTTCCCAGCATGGGCAGACTCCTGGTACTGCGAACACCCATTGCTGAATGGGAGGAAACCGATCCTTTTGGCTGCAGTTAGTTTGTTATTTTCCTGTACGGATGATGACTAATGTCATTGCATTAACACCCGTCTCTCCGGCTTGATTGCTATGAACACGCTCTGGCACAGAGAAAGACACATGCGAAAAAGGCAGATCAGGCTTGAAGGGAATACTTTGACCTGAAGCCCAGGCATGCGTGTTGACCTAGACAGTGAGGTGTCTGTGTGGTGTAGTCTTCCATGAGCTATGTGCATCAGCTGACCGTCTAAAAGTGTCCAAGCCACAGTAGCAGGGGTCTCTGGCAACATCAAAAGCATCATGCGTTCCATGACACGGGTCATAGTGACACATTATTCGTAGCACATTTCATAGAAACAGTGTGACAGCTCATCTGGTTTCAACACATGGCAAGTGTCATTGAATGACATATATTGGCTCATGAAAGGAAATAAAGGACAACCAGACCGCAATTAAATCCAGCGTCAGAGTCTCTTACTGCACCGGTAGCCCCCTTCCACTGTCACTGCTCCACTGTAACAATGATTCATTTGGTTCCCATGAGAATATGAATAACAACAGGCCAACCCCTAGCTAACCAGAAACACACACAAACACCCACAGGGGTGTAAATGCTGGGCCGTGATGAGCAGTTACAGTAGCATTAGCATGCTAGCCCACCCATTCAGCCAAACAACAGGCACACTTCCTCAACTCTTTTCTTTTTTTTTGTCTCAGGAAACATTAAAGAGCTTTAAGATGCCCGTCTGAAGCTGCCCTTCCCCCTCTCTCTGTGAGAAGTAGCTTCATTATCGTTCCCATCCACCATCTGAAGAAGAGAAGGGAGGGGACAAGTGGTAACAATTTCGAGCGTACATCAATAAACCCGAGCTAATACTGGCTGGCTTCAAACATCTAGCGTGGGTGTTCTGAGCGGTAATGGAATTGTTAAGCGTGCTCTGGGATTTGGCATCTGCTCTCTTCAAGAGGAGGAAGGAGGATGACAACCTGTTCATTGCCAGGGATCTGCCTTCTTGGCATGTCATTAAACCAGTGTCGTGTCAGGGAAATCCAAACACGCAGACATGTGCTTCCCCGTTCACACTCTTTCTTCTGCATGCACACATGGATTCATACACACACCGTGTGTCTTTTGATCCCCCCCCCCCCAACCCCACCCCCCACCTCCCTACACCCCTAATATAATACATGTATGCATACATCTGCAGTCACATAAACTACGGTGAGTTATACATGGACACACATACAGACACACACACTTGCACACAGACACGTTATTTCACAGTTTCTGTCTCAGTCACAGAGTTTTTCGTTTTCTTACATTCCTCTGTCAGTTCTGCCTGGGCTGTCTTCCTGTGGTCCAGGCTTATGAATGAAAACGGAAAGAAATGGACAGCATGTTCAAGAAATGTTGAAGCAGGGCAGATGACCAAGAGTATAAGCGCCAACGTATTGCATATTATGTGACTGACACAGGAGGGCAGTCTTTCAACACTGACTTTTATCTGAAGAAAAGAATATTCTCTAGCCTCCGTGTTCTTCTCTTAAACCAACAAACACACACATCCCAAGGTTACAGGCCATTTAGACTTCATACTCAACATGACTAAGAATGCACTCTTGCTCAAGCATATATGCTCTCTAGAATGCTCTAAATGGGTCACAGAAAAATGGACATCAGTACTGCACAGAATGCGTCAGTCCGTTTTTCTTTTCCCGCCATCTGGCCACAATAGTCACTCTACATGGTTTTCATTTTCTTTTGGTACGATTTTTGTCATAAACACCTAGCTGGCTGCCTACACATAGAGTGTGTGTCTGTCCTGACAGAAACCTACACTGTGCTGTTTGTTTTGAGTCCTAACTTCCATCCAGGACTTCATCAGTACCTCATCATCCATCCCTGTTCTCGCCATTTAATCCCAGCTGGGAATTTACCATCTTTAAACCACGTCCAGAGGCAATATTTATCTACCTTGTGAGGAAAAGGTATCTATGTCGTTTACTGTACACTCAAAACAAACAACCGCCACTTTTTATTCATGCCCAAACGTTGCCATAACTCCTTCCAACTTTTCCTCTGACTTTTCCCTCCTTTCATCTCCCTCGCAGAGACAATGAGCGAGCGCTGTAATTAGGGAGATAACTCCTGGCCTGTTCCCTGCATAGGAAGAGAGAGAGAGAGAGAGAGAGAGAGAAAGGAACAGAGGGAGAGAGGTGGAACTTCATTAGCGTCGGACATGTTCCCCCCACCCTCCTAATTCATTTGTGGCGGGGGCCCTTCACAGGAAGAGGCGGTGAGCCCTGGGAAGCGGTGTTGTTTTTGATGTGTCGCTGGGGTTCCCGGCCCCGCAGCCCCTATTAATCATTCTGTCAGCCTGGCAACACACTGGTGCTACCTCTCTCTCCCTCCCTCTCTCTCTTTGCCTTTCTTTCTTTTTGCAGACACAGTGATAATGAACACCACCCCCCCCCTCCCTTCCCCTGCCACCTTGAAAAATAAACAGGTAAATAAGAGAGCTGCTATACAAGTTTGGGAATCGTCGAGGGTGAAAGGAAAAATAATCACTGCAAAATTTACTGATTTCAGTTCTCATGTTTGTGTTTTCACTTCAACAGCAAATGTGTTTATTAGTCTTTATTTGATTGTATAGTGTTCCTTTGGTTCTTATTTGTTTTGAATATGATAGTACAGAAGTATTGTTAGTGTTTCGCTGGCTCAGTGCTGATGTCAGTGTGTGTGTGTTTGTGTGTGTTTATGTGTGTGTGTTTAATTATGTGTGTGTAAAAGTATAGGCTACCGTACTCTGAAGTTGCTTTGAGTTTATGTCTGCTTGGTTGGATATTGTAAGCTAATGAACCAAAACACAGTCCAGTACATTAACAGAACATTACTCAGAATGTGGTTCTTGTAAGAGGATGGTTTACACACAGTAGGCTGAACTATTATTACTGAACTCTTATCTTGGAATACTACTACTCTACTCTTGGCTCTATTCTATAAAATAGAAAAGGCTGTAGAAAACATGAAACATGATACCCTGAAGATAAAATTGACTTTATTTAAAGAAACATTCATGCATCCAAACAAATGAGGAACAGTGAAATCATTCAATAGTTTCAACCATGGGTGAGAGATGCTTTCAATGTTTATTGATAAATAGATCACAATGTTTACTGACAACAACATTGATCAATTATATTTCTAAATGCATCATTCATGAGGCCCCATGAACAATGTCAAACAATGATCATGTCTGTCCTGAACTGTATCTGTGGTCACTGTCTCTAAACATGACACCTGTTAAGAATACAATCATGAAATCACGAATTCAAGCATGTTGACCACTAAAGAAAAAAAGATTCATACAGTAACTATATATTTAGTCATTCTTAATTTGAAAGGACTGGGGATTGTAAACGAAAACACATTTCTATAAGACTGGATGAGTCTACATGGACAATATATTTTGATAATAGATCATCATTAGGGATGCTGTATGAGAAATGGTCCAATTTTTACCCCTTAATAAATAAAATGCACAATAGGTGACTCAGTCGTCAGGAGAAATCAATTGGGAATGTCTAAAAGCCTACTTACCCTAATGAAAATAATCATATTTGAGTAATAATATTACTACAATTAAAATAGTATTAATAGTGTCAATCCTATTGTTATTAATTATTCTACTAGTAATATTAGCAATAATCATAGAAGTATAATATGTTTGAAAAGGATTAGGTGGAAGATGATGTCCATATAAATTAGTGATAACGGTCCATTTATTTGATATAAAAACAATGATATAGGATTATCAGAAACCTTCTCAGTACTGTCTGATGAGGAAAATAATGGCCACACGTTTTTGTCAATAATGGGGCTTTGTTATTAATATGACAGTGTATATCCGGCCAACCCGAACAGTATGAAAGATTAACATTGTGATTCCCAGTGTCCCTAAAGACAGTTTGATTGATGACATCATATTAAGGTCATTTCTACATTGGGGTCATTTTCGCTTTAGCCCCGGGCGAAGTTTTCACGTGCATTTGATCTTTAGAGATATGGATGGGAACATTAAGAACAGATTAATTAAAACAAAAACAACTAATGATGTTGTAACAAGACGACTGTATTTATTATTTGTCCAAATGTAAAGAATTCAACTCAAGGGTGATTAATGTTTACTGTCCCCACGTTCAAAAATGGAAATTTCGTTTGGACTCATTTGGTTTATAGAGATTAGGCTGTGGTCTATTTCGCTTTTTTTCTAACGTGTAAAAGCTCAAAGGAAAATGCATCATATGTAATTGGCCTTGTCTAATAATAAGATATGGTAGAACAATGGGTTTTGACATAACAAGGGTTGCCTATTGCATATAGACTGCAGAAATTGACTTTATGAAACATGGGAGGGTGAGTTGTGACGAAATAAACAACCAAAAAAATTGCTATATAGGCATACAATAAACATATTCAGAAGTAAGACAAACGAATTTCTCATAATAGGCCTATATGGTAGGTCATGTATACGCTAGTTCTTCTTTTAGCAAACATCATTCTAATGTTTTGATCCATTTATCTGTAAGCCGTAGGCCAAGACGTGGTTTGCATGTATCGAATGACCCAGCATATCGACTAAAAGACAGCAAATTCGTTAATCTATGCCAATCGTATATATTTTTTTACGTACACAGCTTTTTCTTGTTCTTATTATTTGTTATGCATGTTTCGCCATTTTCCGATATTAAAAAAATACAATATTTCCATAAATTGCTAATATAAGCCTTTTCATTAACTGAACAAGAGGGCCTGCAAGTGTCCTCAGTAAGCTTGTCATTCAAAACAATGTTTACATTTAAGAGCCCATCATTCAACATTGAGATGCATTTTTTTTGCTGTAGGCATAGAGCTATCCTCTATTTTGATAGTGACTCGATACACTGACTTCAAACCGAACATTTTATGATAGGCTACGTTATCTTTAATGTTAAAGTCAAGTCTGTGCTGCAGTCTGCTATCTCGTCACCACCCGTGACCTCTGACCTCGCCATATCCTTCATATCAGTATGGCGCAGGGCCAGGCTCAGGCGGCGTGTTAACAACTGAAAGAGACCCAAAGAAGTGTCTCGGATTAGCGGTCAGATTTCCCATTTCCCATAGACGCCCAAGGTCTTGAACCCAATTAATGGCTAATAATTACCAAGGAAACTTCACTGTGACCGCTTCTGGGACTCCATTAGACGTGTACAAAAAAAAAAGAGAAAACCACTGCAGAGGCAAGGGTGGTGACAACCAAGCCTTGTTGGAGTGGTTCACTTTTCTGAAACCTGAAAAAATACGTTTGTCATTGGTTCACAATAAGCCTATAAACAATATGCATTAAAGCTTGGAAATATACATTATTTATTATTATTTTTTACAATTCATCGACAAGTAGTCGACAAGTAATTGTAGACGTGTGTGTTTGTGAATGTGTGTGCGAGTGCGAGTGTGTGCGAGTGCGAGTGCGTGCGTGCAAGTGCAGAAGGTACAGTAGGAGTATTTAGGAAAGGAACCTATAAGGGAGGCCGTTTTTTGTGAGTTAAAAAGAGGCGAGCAAGTAAGTGGCGAGTTCCACCACCCTGCAGTTACCATGTTTACTCTCCCATTACATTGACTGTGGGCAGAATTACAGTGAGCAAATTGACAATACTCATATAATTTACAAAGTCAGTCCAACCTTTTGATGTCTCCTCACTGCCATGGCCACAATCTGGACCTGGAAGGTGTTTGATTTCACATATCTAATGTGTGGTGATCTTATCTGTGCCTAACACATAATCCCGGGCCCTTTTCCACCGTGGATAAAGGTTCGGTTTCAGCATGTGCAGAAGGAAAACTGCACATGGACCACAGACCACACCAATCCTATGTATTGTTAGTTCTGTGCCTTGCTGCGTCACGCCTGAGTCCCATTCTAGCTCTAATTTCTCCAAAGCCATTCAACTAACCGATGATGGGCTGAAACTGGAACTGTATGATCCTCGGCCCTGTACTGATGAAGGTGATGATATTTCCCTCCTCATCATCAGCATACAGTAACACTACTATATAATCCTACTAGGTTATTAGTAGGCTGTACCTAAATACCGAACGAATAAAATGTATATAGGCTAATTGGTAAATGACAAGAAGGAGCCACATTTAGACATGAAGGAAATCATGTGTCATTTTGAAATGTACAAAAATATTCTATGCTATAGGAGCAATTTTATAATGAACAACTAACTGTTAATGAGTGAAACAAAACTGTGAATGGTAATAAACATGACTACCACAGATTCGTTTTTAATGTGACCAAATTGGGCTACATAACATGAAAAAACAATACGTGTTATTTTATTGAAGTTCAATAACAAGGCACAAGGAGTGTTCAGTTGCTGCATTTATTTGAACTCGTTTACAGACGTTTACAGCTTACCAAAAAGTAAGAAATAAATATAAGTCTGTGACATTTTAACATCTGTCCAGGGACTACAGATGAAAAATAGCCTTGTGGCTAATTCTGTCATATTTACATGTAAATGTGAATTAATATGCACTGTCCCTGAAATAAATAAATAAATAAAATGTACACATTTAGCCTATAGGTGGCCGGTAGGCCTGTACCCTACACCTCTCCTCCGGGTTACTGGGCCAGCATTCCTCCCTTCCTGGGTTAAAACCGCAGGAAAATGGTAACAATCTGGAAAGAAAATCCTCCACAATGCGGGGTTACACAGCCCGTCACGTTTCCAACGAGCTCGTAAAAGGCAGACGACGTTTAAATGACGCAGAAAACTATTCCCCAATGAGCGCGTGTTGAAGAGCAACACTTCTCTTTACAAGCATAATCACAGTTAATTGCTATTTAAAAAGGTGTTGCACCATGTGAAATCATTTGTCCTGCCCCTACAGAGTGAGGAAAAATCCGATGCATGTTTAGATTGTTTTCACTAATTCTGCAAAACATTCTCGAAACTCCTGCCCGTTCATGATGTAGGGAAAGTAATCAATATATCGATTTCGAGTCCATGTTATGATCATGCTTTCTTTCCAAGCAATACGACAAAATAACAACGAAAACTGACATCAGTAAGACCCACCTGTTAGCGATTGTTGGCGTCAAAGTCTCGTTGCACAGACACTTAACAGGCCTATAACCTAATAGTGTTATTTTATGTTATTTTAATTATTAATTAAATCAATTTATTAGTATTTGATAAAGGCGTTTGTAGTGGATGCCTTAACTCTTTTTTTACTTGCATGTTTAAGTATAATTATTGAATGACTAAACGTAGTTCCGTGGCATGAGTTGCTAAATATGTAAAGCTAACAATAACAATATAAATAATAATATACACTATTATTATTATTATTATTATTATAGTCTAGTTTATTTTTTTGTATGCCCTATTGTTGTAGCCTAGTTTCATTACTGTGGTTATCAATATAATACGTTTTTACTATAGATTTTTTTACACCACATAATAGCCTATAATGTGGTGAAAAACACAAGTAATAATGCGAATAATATTTTAAAGTATTCTGATTAAAAGTGCTAATTGTTTTGCTTCAGAGTTGCCTCAAGGCTCTGATTCCTCCAGGGTCCCTGGAGTTTAAAGTGAGTCTGAGCGGGTCACCAAAGTGGCCTAAAGGACATCCGCAGGCAAGAGACCAAGATCAATGACCATATTGTAGACTATGAGCCTATCACAGTTTTATACCAATCCCATCGGCTAACAACCTCATTGTACTACTGCACACTGTGAACATATCTTTGAAAATATCAGATATCTGTCATTACAAAATAATAGGTCTATTATTATCATTAATTATAATAAACGCCTATCTAGAAAAGGTGTTGGGCACATAAATATTATGCATATTCTGTAGCCTATAACAGCAACTGTAATAATAACAACAACAACAACAACCATAATGACAACGTCAAGCCTATACTATGAATACATACCGTATGGTGTAATACTATTATATAACCAATATGACATATAAGAATACGATGTAAAATATTATTAATCACTCCATGGTGATTACTATGATAGAAGTACACATTTAATACTGATTATGATTTGCAACATTGCAAGACTTGCATGATAAGACTTACACATAATATTTCAGCAATAGGCTACCACAAAAGCCCTATTATTTTTGTATATCCTACTGAAAGGATGCTTCCTAGTCCTGCATAATATTTTTCACAGAAAATGTACATTTCCCTTCAATTTAAAACCATCGTTTTCATAAATTATGATTTGTTCCATGAGAGTGCATTGTCAGAAGTAACCTACGTAACATAATTATTAGTGTCTTAATCCAAGCAAAAATATGTTATAACTCAAACAAAATAGACATATTCAGCGGCTTGACACGAGTCATGATCAATGTAGATATGCCACCCCCAATACGATGAGATTTTTTGGCATGTAGTCCGAGCACGTGTCCTGTCCTAACGTGTTCAAATGCCACGAGCGCGCACGTGAAACAGGTGTAAAGGCGCGAAAGTCATACTTACGTTAGAAATACAGACTCTATTCCTGCTCATTGGTTACCTGTACCCGCTGTGCCACAATAGCGCTGGATGTTTAGAGGCATGTTTCTCTTACATTACAGGATGTCGCTCCAGTGGGGTGGATTTCCGTATGGTCTCGATGGCTAAAGTTTAAATGACAGAGAACGTGAAATAAACTATCCTGCCTCGAAAAACCGACTCGGCTCCTTTCCTGCTCTCTGCCCCTGCATGGTCTGTGGAGAGAATATGGCTCCAACCTGCAGCTGCCGCTCGTGTGGCTGTCCTGGGGGGCAACGCATGAAACGCTCTGTTTGCATACAGAGAGACTCATATCATAGCATAACACTTTGAGTCTGTTGCCAGTTATGCATCTGAATTAATGAAGTTAAAAATAACCCTCAAGAGTAAGAGTAAGCCTACACTTCAGCATGTGATAAGTTGTCAATAGCGGAAGCAGCATAAACTATACAGCCTACAAAGTAAAATAAATAAATAAATAAATAAATACATGTGATTTCTAATAAAGATTATCAATAATCAAGAGGAGGACAAAGGTTATACTTTCATAATAAAATATGCAATATTGTATTTTACAGTTACCACATCATAATTATATCAAATTCTTAACATCGATATTTTAAATGAATAAGAGAGCCCATAACATTTCAAATACTAATGTCCCTTTAAGACATAACAATAATAATACTAATATCAATATTTCAACATTTTGTACCCCTTTATGCGGGAACCTTAAGGCGTAACTCACGTTTTTTCGTATTATCAATGCAATGACATTCGATTTTTTGGTCATAAAGGGACGACCTTGACCCCACATACCATGCACGCTGTGTCCATTGCTAGACCGGATCCCGTATAGTTTTGAGAAAAATAAGTTATTGCCCTTAAAGGGGTAGCTGAGAAGGTGGAGGAGGCAAAGGCAGTGGTAGTAAGGGTCGGGGTGTAGGGTGGGGGTGGGGGGGGGGCGAGATGGTGAGGAGAAGAAGGAGGAGGAGGGGAAGAGATAAGTGATCTAAAGGGGAGACGATAGGACAAAAAAGTGATGATGATGAATACATTGGAAAGTTTTTTGGCCCCGACGAGGGTGTCAGATTGAATGGCCTGTGCGCATGTGCGAAGGTGTCCAAACTGACAATGCTCGTGAGATGAAGATAGTGTTGTTGCTGCTTCTGGGCTCACGGAGGACGAGAGGAATCTACAAGCCGACACGATGAGATCCAAGGCGAGGGCGAGAAAACTGGCCAAAAGTAGGTCTTTATTTCCCTTCTAACGCTTCCACCCGGCTCGAACTCTCGTGCATATCAACCAAGGTGTCCTTGTCATTTATCATATCCTCAGTTTGGGCGATATTGGGTCCTTGTAGATAACTTTTCTCTTTTCTTTTAAAAGTGTAACGGTAAAAATACATCCTAGTCCATGTCTTTTCGCTGAAGCAGCCTTGGGGTTCGCTTGTTCCCACTGTCAGAACTTTCACGCGTGATCAGAAACACCGCTGGTGGTTTTGTATAAAAGATATGGAGAAAGAAAAAAAAACATTTGCCAAACAAACTTGCGTCCATGTTCTAGTTTTTCCATTGTCTGTTCTTGTAGGTTAAAACGGCGAGGAATCATTACTGCGAGAGTTTGCAAAAAAGTTGTCGAAAGGGATAGTAACTTTTTTTATTGAGTCGTTCCCAAGTCTCGTGAAATCATATTCCTGTCTTTTGGAATAGTGGGCGCTGCAGCACTGCTCATGGAGCTCGTGCTCATGGAGACTCACGAGCTCAGGATTGAGACCAGAGTCTCGCGCTCAACCTCATTCAGCGGGAAGTAGGAACGTTATGATGTGAAATTTGAAAATAAATTTGAAATGTTTTCCTGCCTGAATTCTAACCGTAGCCTGTTTTTTTACTGTGGAAGAAACTGCTTTCCATCCTCCAAGTCTTTTTTTTTTCTTCTCTTCTTTCTTTGGCCGTTGAACTGCTGTGGTTTGTTCCTCCTTCGGGGAATGGCAATCAATAATGCTTCTTGTGCAAGAAAGTTACCCTGCTACTTTGTGGACTGTTGCTCGCGTCACACGGGAAAATTCATGTATTCATTTTTGTGTGAACATAGGCTTTGGTTAAATAGGCCTGCGTGTGGTTATGCTCTAGTTTTTATATTTATAACGCTTTTGTACATAATGCACGCATGAAACACGTTGTTCTTTTTTGTTGATTATTTGGGTTTAAGCGTTGTTTCCAGCTATTTCGAGCAGAGGTAAACTGTAAAAACATGCCAATTCAGTTATGTGTGGAGATTGTGATCATAAGTATTGTGATCATATCTATTAGTGCGGATTGGTTTTCAAATACTGTAGGTCTACTTTTTTTATCTGTTTCATAATCGCTTCTGATTTTAACATTATAACTATTTGGATTTTTAAATGAACGAATTCTTCTAGCCCATGCAGACAAGAAAGCTTGTTGGAAATTCAGGCTACTGTGTGCATTTTGTTCATCAATATTAACGAATGTTGACACAGATTAGGAGGAAGACAATGACCAAATTACATGTTTGGTTGACAACTTTAAATCCTATGAAAACCGTTGTTTATTGCTTCGATACAATCAGTTAGCCCATCTCAACATAGTCAATTTTTTAATAATTTAAATACTTTTGACAAACTTCTGTGACTAGACGATGGCCTTCTCTAATTATAATTGTGTCTCTCATTTCTACATATTTTGTTAAATAGGGCCTTCTGCAGCATATTGATATTTTATTATTTAATAATAAAAGAATAAATGCAGCAGTGAACATTTACTGTTTTGTTTGTGTTGTTTGGACCACTGAATAAACTATTAAATTAACAGCAGTTTTGCTGTTGTCGTAGTTGTAAAGATAGTTATTGAAGCATGCTTAGGCCTATTGTCTGTAACTCACACGGATATTTAAGTGTGTAAAGAGTTGTAAAGACGTAGGTCAGCCCTATAGAATATTGCCTATTTGAAATAGTTGTGTGCATGTTGAAAGGATATAACCTATATTTTTACCTTTACCGAATTAGGACTTGATCTCTAAATGGGCCAGATTATGCCTGTTGATCCGAGTGCTAATGAACAGAAATGCCTGCAGCTTTTTCTGTGTAACAGCGAACAGGGAATTTATTGCAGAGAAAACTTTCACTTTATACTTTATTCAGACGTCCCCGCCATTGATATTCAAAACAAGATCCAGAACGATGAACTTGTAAGACTTATAGGGCTAGATTACATTTTCATTCAAAATTATGTTACGGTTACTAAACTAATTCTATAGCCTAACTAAAGCTCATACAGCTAGGCCTATAGAACACTGGTTAAATTGTATTATTTGTATTATTTTTTTTCATTTTTTCGAGTAGGCCTACATTGAAAATGAAATGGATAACAAAAATATACACATATATATAAAAGAAAAATTAATGGATGATGTTTTAGTAACTTGAAAAGACTTGCCTGCTCGAAAATGCTGAATCCACAGGGATTCGGCCCTCAGAATGACCTCTGTGTATTTTTTAAAGTTGTCTAAATTGATAAACCTGGCATTGATCAATAAACAGACTGACGGGTGGTAGTTTAGTATTTACAAACACACTTGTTTACATGTTACATATTAGGCCTATAGTAGCCAGGTGGCCTGTAATTTAGATGAATGTTGGTTTGTTTGGCTTGTTTAGGTTTGACAGGCCTTCATATTAGGCTACAGATGGGCTAATAGTCCCTTTGCTCACGATGAAAAAAAAGATTATACGTAGAATTACTTATTTTTTGTTGTTGTTGGTATTAATAACAACCATATTAACGTTCTTATTGACAGACGATCGTGACCATAATTATAACAACAGCAATATTTATCATTATAATGTAAATACCTAACATTTCATGATTTTCAGTATAACTTTAAAGCTATATTGTTGTTATTTTACACTTGTATTTGTTTTGTTGCTAAATTAAGATATATTAAGGAATATTTGAATCTTACTTAATATGTAAATAAAAGAAGACTTTGTATTGGCAGCGTTAATGCTGATTGGCCGTCGTTTGTCTTACATCAGGTTTTGCCTTTTTAAGGGCCAATTATGAACCAGAGGGTTGAATTAGGCTACATCTAACGTTTATATACAATATTTCCTGTAGATATTGTCCGAGTCAGTTTGTAGAATTATTCTATAAAGTTCAGTTGAAAAGACCAATATCTTAATTTGATTGTATAATAATGCAGTCGAAGACACTGGGAACTGAAATTGAGAATGTTGTCCCCCTCTCTCTCTCTCTCTCTCTCTCTCTCTCTCTCCCTCTCTCTCGCTCTCCCTTCCTCTGTCTCTCTCTCTCTCTCTCTCTCTCTCTCTCTATCGATGTGAGACCTGCAACACATCTATGAAGATGACGCAGTCCAAACGATGTGACCTAAAAAAAAAAGAAATCCCGCCATTACAAACACCAGCCGCAATGTTGGGCTAACGAGAGCCTTTCCCCGCAACCGTGATGGCAATTGAATGACAAAACTTACCTTGATTATGGAGCAATCCTTTTTAGGTAGGTCTTTTTAGGTAGGCTGGCTGGCTGGTAACCAAGATTGCTGCAAATGCAAATGCATCATCGTTTAAGACCAAGAGAAAAGGCACACAGAGATATAGGCTGTAGAATCGTTCAACGTTTACAGCTGGGATAACAGAAGTAGTATTTCCATTGAAAGTAGGCTAGGCCTTAACATTGCCATATCGCATGGTCGCTCTCTGTTTGGCTTAACATAGCACTGTTTGCTCGTTAGTGGTCTTCTTTAGATGTGATGTGTGTCATGAACCCAAGTGTTATTGTACAGCTTCTGATGTTTTGACAGAACTAATAAAACCAAACCCATAACACTGTAAAACAACAATGGAAGCAATGTAGAATTTCTGGCTCAAGCCACAGAGCCCAATGTAGAAGACCCTGTGCTACACTGCTAAAATGGCTGTCAACTGTGAGACTCTTAGCTCAGGTAGAGCTCAATAAAATCTAGGAAAAGCCTTAACTATATTTTTCAGAAATGTCAATCTCTTGCCTGCCATTATGGTTGCAGTGGGTTTATCACGATGAAATAATAACAAAGTGAGTTTGAAGCTGCATTGTGGATCATTCCTAACAAATGATTTTTTTTTTTAACTTTCTGCCAGGCTATTTCTGGAATAGTCAATCCAGTAGTTCTGCTTAGTTCAGGGTGACTCCATATAGCCATGCAATTTAGCTAAATCAGTGACTCGGCCTAGATAGACAGCAGATTATTTTTTTATTCAGTCTATTCCGGAATTTTGGAAAACGATGTCAATCAGAAATGTCATTTTCTTTCTTTAGTGGACTGTCCTTTAATATATCTTACTCTAGTGTACATCCAGAAGTACACACACACACACACACACACACACACACACACACACACACACACACACACACACACACACACACACACACACACACACACACACACACACACTGAGAGAAACCCAGGCACACAGAGGAGCGGGTGCGTGCAGCTTTCAATTTAAACCCAAACTATCACAAATTGTAAATGACGTCTAACAAGCAAGAGTTGGCATGGCTGGTTCTGCTGGCATTGCAGTTTAGTTTTGGAAGGTTTCATCGGGCCTGAACTTTGCCCAAATCTCTCACAATATGAAGGCATGTCTCATAACAGCTAAATTTGGGCATGGCAGACACACCTAACATACACATGCACGCTCATAAAACATTCCTTGTCTCAATCTCATCCCCTCTGATGATATCGTGCCTCATATATCCACATCACCATGCTTTCCCCTCAGTCGTTAGTACATCAGCCGCCATATTTGTTAAGTCGCTGCAGTCCCCCCCCTCTACACCCTACACCCCCCCCCCTCCACCCCCCCATATTTTGGCAGTTGAATGTGCATGTCTGAGAAAGTTAAAGATATCTGTGTGTTTTCTCCTCAAACAAGCCCTGCTTTTTGTCACTCTCTGTGTCCATCATTTTTAGACGAAGATGAGATGGATAAAAATAGACAGGCAGCGTACTAGAGAGTGGAATGCATTAGGCAAAAGGGGCAAAAAGAAGCCATTACATTGCATTTAAAGGCATTTCGGGGTTGACCTGCGGAGCTTATCGAGTTACAGCCTTGTGCTGAGCTATGTCTAGAAGACTGTCTACTCTCTCTCTGGCCAGCAAGGCCCTCTAGCTTTGCTGTCTTGAACAATTTGCTTTTAGGCACCATTCTTTTCCCAGTGACAAAACAATGGTCACTATGTGGACATCCCCTGCTGGTGGTTCGTCTGTTTTGATAGCAAAACGGGTGATACTACATGAAACTAATGATCTCACGTTAGCTGTACTCATGAGTCACTAAATGTACTATCGCAGGGATTGCTGCCTTGTAACAAGTCTTATCAGGATATGATACTTGCGTGTTTGGCGCAAGCGCTCTACATCCAAGTCACTGACTTTCTCTTGACCATTTTTCCTCTCTTCTTCTCTTTCTATCTCATTTGTCATTCCCTACTCTTTCCCTCATACCTTTCTTTATACAGTAAATATTCTGTCTCCTCTTTCCCTCACTTTACTGCTCCCCTTCTCTCTCTCTCTTTCTCTCTGTCTCTCTTGCTCACTCTCTCCCTCCTATGTTAAGGATCATGCAGTGTGGGTATGCTTGTGTTTCCTCAGGGTCATTGAGGCTTGTCCATGGTCAAGGGCACATCTCAAGAGACTCCAACAACACTCACATTCAGTGTGCTGGATGTATATTCGTGCAAGTCTGGAGTTTAATAACAAACTGCTTTTGGACACAGAAAAAGCACTAAATCCACAAATCCCAGCACACTCATTTTTCTTCTATCAATCTACAGGGCATAGAGACACAGTCATTCCTCCCTCCCTCCCCCAAGCCCAGTGCCTCATCAGTGACTCTCCCCCCACCTACTCGTACCAGCAGTCGAAGGGTGCTTGTGTGAAGATGCGGGCCCTGATGTTCCATCCTGTCCTCATGATAAAGAGGCAAATGTTCGCTCCCCGGAGGAAGGAGAGGGAGATGAGTTAAGGAGCGGCGTCGCTTTAAAGCCGGCCGTGTTCAAAGCCTTTGGCTCCCTCGCCGGTTATCTCTCGCCCTCCCCTCCCTCTGTTTTGTCATTAACACAAAGACGTGCATGTAGTGTCTCATTAGAACGGATTAGAGTTGCTGTCTCCCTCTTGGGGTCGGGGGGGGGGGGGGGGGGGGGGTGATCAAGGAAGAGACGTTTGTCTTTTTAGCCTCCTCCCTCCTCAGCGCCTCAGAGATCAGGTTCTTTGATTGGCCACGATAAAGCTCCCCTTTCATGTTGGTCAGGACGGTCGTGATTATACTGTCAGCCTCTATAGTTCGGCGGTTTTGACAAATTTGCTGCGGCGGAGGGGAAAGGAGGGGGGGGGGGGGTGGCGACTGAGAGATTCACAGTAATTGAGTCATCATTATCCAATAGCTTCAGCAGGCGAGTGACTGGCCGTTTCCTCAATACTAATCTAACTTTCTTTGAAAGTAAGACGGACTGTGAGAAAGGAGAGGGAGGAAGACAGAAAGGAGGTAGAAGGGGAAAGATAGAGAGAGCGAGAACACAAAAAAGAGACAGACGAGAAGACAGAGATGGAGAGAAAGAAAAAGAGAGAGAGAGAAGGGACGAAGACAGGGGTATCTGTCCCTGGATGAATGGTCTGCTTATTTGACTGCCTCTCCAAGCACTCCTGCTCATGAAAATTGGCTTCATTATATCAATGCTATGCCTGCCCCCTCCCTCTCCCCTGACCCACAGTGTTTGCAACACAATTAGCCCATCTCACCAACTGCCATTTAAATTGCAAAAAAAAAGAAGAAATTAACTAGTGGCACGTTACAGTAATCCCCTGAGAGACAGAGCTACTATTGGTTTAATTTAATTAACTCCACGGCTCGGAAGAAAAATACATAAAGACCTCAACCTGCCTCCATGTTCTTATGTTACCAGTGTCGGCATGCTAAGCAAATCATTAGAACAGGTCCAAGCCTAAACTGTGGAGGATTGGTTCTCTTATTCCACAGGAGCCCTAAAGTTATTAACAAGGTGCATAATCTTCTCTCAATGGTATTTATTTTGCATTCTACTTCTGTACATCCAACGAATTCACGAGTGTGTCAATGTCCAATAAGATCCAACAAGCATTTTTATTTGAAGTCACTTAAATTAAACACTTCAGAGTTGAACACATTTTCACACATCACAAAAAAAGCACATAGCCAATAGGGATCCTGTGGTCACAATGGTGTATTGCGCTTATGTTTGATGATAAACGGGACAAACTTTGCCATCCTTGTTAACCTATAGTCCGATTGTTTGTGAAATGTAGAGTTTGGTGGTGTGCGTGTCAGTCTGTGTGTCCATGCAGCAGAGTGGTGTGGGTGTCAGGGGGAGGGGAGGTCTTCAGTAAAACATTTCAAGATGGGCCATTAGTCCCCTCTGCCCGTCCGACACTGTGATGCCTCTATGCTGCCCCTCCAGCCCCCAGCCTCATCCTGGCCAGTGTCCGGTTCCAAAGTAACGATGAGGCTCCGTGTGAAAATATTGAATTGCAAAAACATCCCAGGGTGAGAGGGTGTGTGAATGGAGCTTTCAGCGCAGGAGCCAGGCAAAACCCACTGCTACTGAGTGACGGACAACAAATGGCATTTGTGACCAGAGAGAGAGAAAGAGAGATAGGGATGAGTGGTGGTGGGGGGGGGGGGGGTCTTAGGCCTCATTTCAGACGTTCGGGCCTACAGGCCTGAAGAGTGTTATCACATGACCCATCTGACCTTTGAACTATGCATTACCATGGCTGCCAAGCCACGCCTCAGTGGGTGGCCACAATCAATTCCAGCCATTCACCCCCCCCCCCCTTTCCTCCAGAACTCGAAAGGTAATAGGTAAAACTTGTATCAGAGCCCTCCACTTTCCTGCGCAGCGAGAGGTCAAACCTCTTTAGATCTGGGGATAATGTCAAAGGTAGGCAGCCATTTTAAGTCCTCTTGCGCAGGGAGATTGGATGCTGTTGCGGTCATTGTTTGAGAGTTGATCTTGCGCACCGTTTCAAAGGAAGTCCATTTCACACAGCTTTGAGAGCCACTTGGGAGTCCTGTGATGTCAGAGATGATCCTTGGAGTCTTATGAAATGTACTGTATGTGTTTGGGAGTAGTCATGTGCCTTTTATGTGATTGTGTGTGTATGATATCACGTGTGGGTGGGTTAGGAGGGGGTGGTACTAGTTGATTCCTGATGTCTCAGCAGACTTTGTGCCCCCCATCTCTACCAAGCCACATGTTGGCATCCGGTTCTCCCTTGTCTTTCTCTCGCTGGCTGATGTTTTTTCCCTTTGAGTTTTCCTCAAGAACGTTGGTCTCTCTCTCTCTCTCTCTCTCTCTCTCTCTCTCTCTCTCTCTCTCTCTCTTTTCTTTCTCTCCCTCTGTCTCTCTCACTGGTCCTTTGAAAAGATGCGGTGTCTTTGTCCTCGTCTGATAAAAGATGCCATAGTTTCCCTTTTCCTCTTCTTTGTGCCCCTGGCCGGCGGCTCCTGTAGAAGTGCAAATTGTAGCCTCTCGGAGGGGCTATCCCTGAGCCCCGGAGGGCCCCTACTCTAGCCTGCTAATTACGGACCAGAGCGCACAGCAACCCGGACCCTGGAAAGGAGTGCATTCCCACAACCACCTGGCCTTCTTTTCTCCTCGGTCTTTGATGGCTGACACCCCGCCACCCCGCCAACCTCTTTCCACCCCAACCCCCTCCAACCCCCTTCAACCTCCTCATCTCCAGACCACCCCCCCCCCCCTTTCGTCCGTCCGTCCCACCCTACTACCTCACATTTCAAACTCTCCCTTTCTGCCTCTCATTAACAGGGGTTTTAAATTGCTTTCTGACCCTGACAAACTCCTCGTTGAAAAGGGAGATGAGGAAGAGGGGTGGGGGGGATGGGACTGGTGGGGGTAAGGTGCTGGGGGAAGGGGTCAAGGGGAAAGGAGCCAGGGCGTTCCAACGCTAGGGAGGTCGTAAGGGGGAAAGGCTCGAATGTGAGGTCCAGTACCGTGGGTCTCGGTGGTGTTGGATCTCCCGAGGAACACGTGTCCTGCCCGGTGTGACCATCGAGAGGATAACACACAGAGGAAGGGTGTTAATGACTCCTCTCATCGTACCTCTCATCCTCTTCACCCTGTGCCCCCTCTCGCTCCTCACCTCGCACCCTCTCCTCCCCTCATCCCGAAGCCTTTGCAGCTTCGTCAAATAGTATTTGAGAAAGAATTACGCTCCCCTCCCAGTCAACTTCCAAGGGTTAGGAAGGATTACAGCTGCACAGAGAGCATGTCCTGAACACAGGTAGGGTTTGTTAAGCCCCTTCTTTGTCCACATGTTACTAGATGATGTGGCTCTCCAGCTCAAAACGAAACAAACAATAAAAATCTAGCGTATTTAGCCGAAGATAATGTTTATTGTCTGCAATTAAAAAGCTTCCTTTCTTTTAAGATTATTAACAAGTTTAACTGCAGGCACAGGTTGATGCCGGCCTTAAATCAATTTGTGGAAAATTTCTCATTATAAGTTATGCTCACGCACACGCACACAATCATGTAATTTGCCCTCTTATTTGCGTTCTATTACAGAAAGCTCTATCACAAGGCGAAAAAATCAATAATCCTTGGCGCAGTGTGCCAATGAAAGGCTCCATGTTACCAGAGAGAATGAGGTGGGAGAAGCTGGGCGGCCCTTCACAGGAAAACAAATGGCTCTATTAAACCCCCCCCCCCCCCAACTCTATGATGCTATCACCTGGGACTTCCCAAGGCACAGGCCCATTATGTGCCTCTCCTTCACAGTGTAAAGGGAGGCCTCCTGAATGGAACTCACCTTCTGAGCGGCCCAGCACAGAGCTGATAGCAGCGGTAGAGGAGCACAGAGAGAGAGAGAGAGATAATCATTAACCAGCTACACAAACAAACAGACAGATGTCTTCCTTCAACACGCTACTGTCATCTGTTTTTGTCGTTTTTACGTAGTCGTGTCGTTTAAGTAGTTTGTCGATTCGATAACCAGCGCTGATATTAGGTCAGAGGGACATATTTAGGGTTAGGATCTCGATGCTTTTGATTGTCTTAGGTAGTGAGATCTTCCTCGTCAGATTATTTACTGCAGGAAGAGTGGCAGAGGATCATACAGAACAGGGAAAACTGTCTGTTTCTTCCTGCCTTGTATTTCCTCCTAACTCCCTTGTTGTTCATGTACCGGACTCTCCAATCACAACAGCTCAGGAAGCACTGCCCTCTGTCACCAGCCTATCTGTGGCCCCCATTCCGGCAACAGCTGTCCTCTTCTGACGTGGCCCTACTGTTAACAGAACCCTGTGATGTAATGACTCATAGTAACTTAATTCCTCCATCTTCTGCAGTGCCTCAACCTCAGTGACTATCATGGTCAACTTTATATTACTTCAGCATTGCATCATTCAGTCATCAGGCTTTATGGTCTGTGCTTTGTGTGGGTTGAAGTTGGCAGACGCACATCCTAACATGACCATAACTATGGCTTAGTATGATGGGGTCGTACTGGATGAACAGCAGTTTGATGCTAGGCTGTTGATTGTTATATGTTGGTAATTTGTAAAATAGAGACTGATTTAGGATAGTGTGATGCACACCAGCTTTTATTTAGTCCTGCTAAAGTGTGTTTGTCCTTCTCTCTCCGACTCTTCATCAACTTAACCCACATCCTTTTTTTTTCGAAAAAAAAAATAGAAGCAGGATCCTGTTTCTGACTAGTGTTTTATGAGTGGTTGAAACGGCAACTTTTGCGGTATCCTTCGACTGCATTGACCGTTCAACTTAAGCTGCTGAGGTTTTTGGAAGACGTCAATTAAGAGTTTTAATTGGGAAGACGTTATTTGAAACAAATGCTTGTTTTCTCCGGGGACGCAGCTGTCAGTCACACCAGGCTTTCAGCCAAGCTGCTTCGCGTTTGACCATTTTTCAAAAATTGCTTAGCGCTGCTCTTGCGAGTTCTCTTTTCCCTCATCATCCAAACTCCGATAAAAATATGCTGGGATGACCAAAGGGAAAACACACAAACACACTCACGCACACACAAACACAGAGAGCTATAGACACACACACACAGACACAGACACACACGGACATCTTGTTTTTTTCCCCAACACTGTTGAAGATCGATATGCAGTACAGTGATGTGATGACACTGAAAATATGGGAGACCCCTGCTTATTCAGGAAGCAGCTACTAGATCATCGGTTTTATTTTGGTACCGTTTCAACATTTTGTCCTAGAGAAACATGAATATACTTTATATACTACCCTCTCCAGTATCCTACTGCAGGTGAATTTGGTTTGGTCAGCACATTTAGTGTAACTTCAGTTTAGTCAAAAAATCGGTTTCTTATTAGTCTTAGAATAACTTCAATGTCTGCAGTATCTCAGTCCTTGACCTCTTGCTATAGATCGGTTTTCCCCAGGAGTTTGCTGAACCAGCTCTCAGGGAAATCTAATGACACGGGGACATTAGTGTCAGTATCCTATCCTTAGTTTGACCTCCCAGCCGTGACCCTTCAGGACCCATCCCATAAACCTCCCTCCTCTCCACTTCTCTCTCTCTCGGTCTCTCCCTCCCACCTCTCTGTACAAGTAGGATGGCCGTCAGCGCTCCTTCAACCCTCCGTTAATTAAAAATAGATGTGTGGATTCCTCTCCTCTCTTTTGACACCTTGCTATTTATCTACCGGACAGGGCTCAGGGCAAGACCCGCGGAAAAGAGAGAAGATTTTTGTTTTCAGAAACTCTGGGACTTTGATGCCAAGTTCCTCCACGCCAAACACGATCCCCGCCACACATCTGAGATGGGTTTACTGAAATAACAGCAAATGTTTGTCTTGTATTGTATGGCATGCCGCGCAAGGAGCAATAAAGCCCTTCTTCCAGCGCCTAAAGCACCTCTTAATAAAATAGTCAAGAATAACTTCTTTACCTTAATCTCCCTGATAGATTACAGCTCTGAGGGTGGGAAATTAGCAGCAGGCCTATTCCTCTTTTTCAACAGTTTCCCTGTTCCTCCATCTCACCCTTTTCCTTTTCCTTACTTACCTTTCTCTCGCTCACCATTTACGCTTTTCCCTCCCTCCTCCCGGCCATCCTTCCTCCTCCCCACTTCTTTTCCTCTTTTTCTCTATCTCTCCTCTTCCCTCTCTCCCTGTGTTTGCCTGGTAATGAACTTTTACACGGCTTCTTCACAGCTTGTGGGGGGATGGGGGGTTTTATTGAGGTGATATTGGAACAACATGTGGCTAATGGGAGCAGAGTTTTCCATTGCCTGGTCCTCATCAGCGGAGAGGGGCCAAACAACTAAACATGGCCGCTGACAATGGATATGAGTCCTTTTAAGTGGATATGGGGGGATCACAGGAAACAGGTATTGTGTTTGTGTGCGTGCACTTTACGTGTGTGTGTGTGTGTGTGTGTGTGTGTGTGTGAAAGAGAGAGTGGACTTCTCTATTCCCATGGGGAGATACAGTCCTATTCGGAGAAAAGAATGCCAGTGTGTGTGTGAGTGTGTGTGTGTGTATCCCTTGTGTCCAAGGTGTAACACACACCTTTACCTCGGCGGCGGTGGCTTTGAAAGCTGTGCGCCTTGCTCCTGCGTCTGATCTTCGTAAAAGGCTGCTCGTTTTACAGCTTCCTGTCGTCCCGGGCCGCAGAGGCCTTCGCCCGCCATCTGGGGGCTTCCAGGGGGGGCCAGGCCAGACGGAGCTTCTAAAACAGCACACCGCCATGGGACAGAGGTCCCAGCCTCCACCCCCTGAACATCCACTCCCTCACTTTGAAACCAATATCACACAGAGGAGAGGGGAACAGCAGCGTCCGTCCTCTCCTTCCTTTGCTCCGTCTTTCTTTTCCCGCTCGTTCCTTGTCTGGTGATCTGAGGACCGTGACTGAGATGATATCGCTCCGCACCACGGTTAAGACAGGTGTGTGAACTGTGTGTGTGTGTGTGTTCTTGAGATGGTTACGATGGTTGACCGGTCCATTCAGATGAGGACACCCTTTGATGTTCTCAGCCTTGACCTCTGTCGGACCATCGGGGTCCTGGGCTCCACGACCCCGGAGTTGGGTAGAGCTTCAAAGGGTCTCGTACGCTCAAAGATGGCGAGGAACATCAAAGCGTGGCGGCATGCCCCTTAGATATCTAGCTCCCATTGGCATTTCTTTTTGTGCGTGTCGCTACGTGCGTGCAGGTGATAGTGTGCGGTTTAGAAGCAGGCCAGCGTACCGAGAGGGGGCGGTGTGGTTTGTGTGGGACGATGCTCTTTGATGGGGGCTGCGGTGTCTGCAGGGTCAGATCAGCAGATAGCCCCCCTCTCCCCCACACCACCACCTCCACCCCTCACCCCCCCCCAGCCTGCTCCTCCTCTCCCAGGACGGGGGCAGTGTCAGGTGTACCAGGGGACAGAGCTGGTGGGCTGGCGCCTGGCCAGCAGGGTGTTCATGACAATGACAGTGTTCGTGCGCTCCCAAAGTGACTCCTCTCCTCTTTCTCCGGCTCCAAACACTCGACGTGCCGCGCTGTTGACGTCAACAAGGGAGAAAAGAGAGACTGATGGAACTTTCCCCTTTTTGTTTTAGAGTAATTGTGAGGGTTTAAAGGTAGACTGTGTCCTCGGTTGGGAACGTACCACCTAAAGAAAAACACAACTTGTGCCTGGGCCAAATTACTCCAGTGTGTTAATTGTGTGTGCGTCCCTGTGTGTCTGAGGGCAGAGGGCAAAGATGTCTTGGCCGTGCAGCTGGCCAAACAGGCTGTTTGCTCCTCGTTGACAGTGAGAGAGAGTGTTTGAATGATGAAGGCAAGTTTAAGTAGCTGTGGAGAGAGCGGGAGGGAGAAAAAAAAAACTGAAAGCATGATGAAAGTGGATAAATAGAATTGTTTTTGCTGGCTGTGCACGAGCTATCCTCCGAGTCAAGTGTTTAAAGAGAGCGAGGAACGAAAACAAATAGAACGTATTTATTTTCGGTGCCGCAGGTGCCTGTGAAAAGCTTATTGGTTTTAGGGTGACTTGTTCACTTTCAGAGCGACGAGCCTCTCTCCCACTTGGGCAGAGAACGGGAGGAGGGAGGCGACAAGTACTGCAGCGTACACACTTTACCGTGAAGAGCAGGGAGAGATAGGATAGGACTAGAAGAGTAAAACATTAACAACATTTTTTATAACAAAGTTATTCTATCATTCCTGGAGTTGTTTGTGGATCTTAATATCTGTGTGTGTGTGTGTGTATGTGTCCATGTGTACAGTAGCAGGTCATCGAGATGAGTGTGGAAAGGGCAGCTCTTCCCTGGGGAGGGAGCCTCTTGAGTTACCCCACTCAGAGTCGTCCCTGCTCCCTCTTCATCCATTATTGAGCACATTAATTCAGACTGCGGACAAACTCATTATGCTCTGAAATGGGGACAGCCTGAGGGTCAATCGGCTAGGTAAAAACGTCAGCTTGTTGTACCTGGAAAGGTTTTTTTCAAGGCTTTTTACATTTTTTTTTGCAAAATATATGACGTCTCTTTTCATTTTTGTTTAAAATGTATATGGGAAATGAAAATATTTTTGGTTTATTTAAATACACTGTATGGTTTACTGTAGGGTTTGAATAATCGGACAAACAATATGCCAGCAAGGCAAGAACACTGTTAGTTTTTCTCATAGTCATCAGAGGCATAAATCAAAAAGTTCAATATTATTGTAGTTGAGCAGCTGGTCTGGATTTGACACTTCATGTGTGGTTTGTAAGCAGAAGAGCAGATTTGTTTTCCTAAGGTATGATATAATCTGAACACCTGTGTGTGCCTGTGTGAGTGGGTTTATGTGTGAGTGTGTGTATGTGTGACTGTGTGTGAGTGTGTGTATGTGTGACTGTGTGTGAGTGTGTGTATGTGTACCTGTGTGAGTGTGTGAGTGTGTATGTGTGAGTGTGTGCCTGTGTGAGTGTGTGTATGTGTGAGTGTGTGCATGTGTGCCTGTGTGAGTGTGTGTATGTGTGAGTGTGTGCATGTGTGCCTGTGTGAGTGTGTGTATGTGTACCTGTGTCAGTGCCCCATGATGAGCTCATAGTTCTGCTCAAGGTGACCACTGTAGAATGTAGGCTGCCATGAGGATAGTTTAGTGTTTGTTGTTTCCCAGACACAGCAGTAAGGTACTTACACACACACTGATGTTATACGTCAGAAGGCAGTAGTGTGCTGATGTTCAAACCTGCCAACTGACAGCAAACTGTATTAATATGGCCTGGCTGGTAATAAAATGACCCGCATGACCCCCCACTCCCCCCACCCCCCTTCCCACTTAGAAGTATCAATAATATGATTGATGTCTCAAGCTCAGCCCAATAGCTTTGATTCATTACAGGACCCACAACGTCAACCTACCTCACAACCCCTTTCCTCCACCCTCCCTTCTGTCTCTCCCTCAGCCTCTGCCTCCCTCAGACTCTGCCTCTCTCTGCCTCCCTCTGCCTCCCTCATTCTCTGCCTCCCTCTGCCTCCCTTGGCCTTTGCCGCCCTCGGCCTCTACCTCACTCAGCCTCTGCCTCTCTCTGCCTCCCTCTGCCTCCCTCGGCCTCTGACGCTGCCTCCTACCTACCAGGATCTGTTTCCAGCAGCAGACAGGGTCATGCTTTTTGGTTTTTCATCGTCATGACAGAGTTCCTAAACAAGTAGGGGCTCCCCTCTTCTTAATCAGATCTGGAAATGGGAGGGGGAGGAGGGTAGAGGGATTGGGGGGGGTGGGGGGTACTTGTGGTTTAGTTTGAACTCTTCATTGTCTGCATTTCCTCTTCTTTTTTGCCCATAAATGTGATTTCCCTCCCCTCCCCTGTGTGTCGTGTCAGATCGGAGCAGGAGATCTTTGAAGTGGGGAGAGGGTTTCTCCCTTCAACCTCCCCCAGGGCACGGCCCCCTTCATCTGTCCCCCACGCGACCGCGCTCCCGATCGCGCACCAGACATTGTTCATTACCTGTTGGTATCGGAGAAGAAAGAGAGGCCTCTAATCAAATTGACTGAAGTTCATTTCGTCTGACAAAGAATTTAGTTTTCGTGGAAAAGGTCACTGGTTTAATATGAGTCTGTCTGTAAATGTTGAACATGTATCCAGTGAAAAGCTGAACTCCTTATCTTCAACAAAATCAAGACTGGCACTATTAGAACATCATGAAACCCAAGCTTCACTCACTTACATGTTTAATGTTTTCCGTGCTAACACTAGAAGGCACCCTCTGTTAGCCAAGGGCCAGCAGAGAGGAGAGCATGGACACATCCAGATAGGGACTCCTGGCAGATCTCCTGGCTGGATCTCCTGGCTGATCTCCTGGCTGGATCTCCTGGCTGGATCTCCTTGGCAGATCTCCTGGCTGGATCTCCTGGCTGGATCTCCTTGGCAGATCTCCTGGCTGGATCTCCTTGGCAGATCTCCTGGCTGGATCTCCTTGGCAGATCTCCTGGCTGGATCTCCTTGGCAGATCTCCTAGCTGGATCTCCTGGCTGGATCTCCTGGCTGGATCTCCTTGGCAGATCTCCTGGCTGGATCTCCTTGGCAGATCTCCTGGCTGGATCTCCTTGGCAGATCTTAGCTGTTAACATCATGACTAGGGCCTTTCACAACACACAAAAAAACAGACGCTCTCCCATCCAGAACGCAGCAACTTAAGCAGCTGTTCAGCCGAAGGAGTAGAATTAGCGTCCTGTTCAGCAGGTTGCAGTTGGCCCTTCTTCTCTGGGCTTCTGGGAGACGGGTTTGTTTCCTGCGCTGGTGCCGCTCAGCGGCCCTCTGACCTCCTCCGGAGGGGTCAACGTATCGCAGAGATATGCTGCATCTGTCCCAGTTCTCTGTAGGGTGGACAGGATGGACGAACTGTCACTGTAGTATCTAGAGGACGAGCTGTTCATGCTAGCGTTTTGCAGTTGTTGCTCCTTTCACCAGACTCAGTCGTCAGACTTTGTTTCCGTCGCCGTGTTACTCCTCCCGCTGGACACAAATGGCCAAATAATGGTTCCCAGCCCCCCCTTTTTGCTCACATGTATAATGTGTGTGCGAATGCAGTTTAGCGAGAGATGAGCACATTCCATGTGAATGAGTGTCCGTCTGATAGAGCCTTGTGTGACTGGCATCAAGAGTCGATTTCACAATGGGCCCCTTTTTAAACCCTGACCCTGGAATATTTATCCCTCAGCTGTCTTCACTATGAATTCACTGTCTCTTTCCAAAACCCCAACCATAAAGTTGTGCATGTTAAAGAGGTTCCAAAAAGAAACATAGAATGAAACCCTTATTATTTTATGACATGTTGTTGAATATGTCAAGCCAGCATTTCATCTTGGGAAAGTATTTTTTTTTTGGAAACAGTCACATCCATCTGTTTGTTGCAACCCCCCCCCCCAAAAGAAGGTAAAAACAACTCAGCCATGCTAGACCGTCAGTCTGCACTGATAGGATTTGCAGCAACACACATCTTAGAGAGGAGTGTGAGGTAAACTGCCAGGGGTGATTCTCTTGACCTTTCGAGAGTGCTGCCTTTTACCCACTTGAGAGGCCTGCCTATCAGAGTGTCATCCCTCCCGGCTCTCGTCACCGGTCGAACAGATACGGAGGCTGGAAAGCAACGACGAAGGGAGCCAAAGTGCACGCGTGTTTTCCTGTGTGTTTCTGTGTGTGTGAGTCAGCGAAGGGCCGCTGTTCTTCTCTGCCTAGGCACTGACTTCTCACCCGAATGAAAACCGCTGCAAGTCTCTCTCTCTCTCTGTCTCTCTGTCTCTCTCTCTCTCTGTCTCAGTCTCTCTCTCTCTCCGTGTCTCTCTCTCTGTGTCTCTCCCTATCTCTCTCTTTCTAACCCCGCTCCCCTCCTTCCCTGACTTTCCCTGTCTTCTCTCCCCACTTCCAGGCTCTTTTGTTTTCACGTGGCCAACTTCTCAGGGAACACGCTCATATTTGCGGCTTTTGGTTGGCAGCAGAGTGTGCTGGGCCCGTCAAGTCTTTCAACTTTGACTTGCCCAGCGTCAAAATTCAACTGTTTAGTCATTTCCTGTCTCTTTTTTTTCCTTTCTTCCTTTCAGAATCATGTCAGATTTTAAATTCAGCCTTGTCTGCCACAAACACAAGCATTTTCAGCTTTGAGGTAGTATTTGAGTATTTCCTCTCAATTTGTCAGTCATTGTTGTTAAAATGGAAAACGCTCCCATCAACAACCTTAGGAAAAGAGTTCTTGCTGCAATTTAGACGACACCGTGATGGATGGAACCGCTCTGGATAAGTCTGCCTTTGTCAGGGTTATGAATATGTACTATGCATTTGTTTACATGACAGGAATACAAACAAATGACTCTGTTTCCAAGTGGCAACAAGAACCCTGGTTTAAAGGCAGGATCAGAGAAATCAGCCTTAAATATCCCAGCCCCCGTCTCCAGGTCAGATATGAAACCTCACAGCAAATTATAACCACGTTGTTTGAATGACTCCTGCGAGCCCCTTTAAAACGCAGCCTCGAACAACAAATTAAACGGCAGAATTAGACGACAAGCGAGAGTGGGGAGAGGAGAGAGATAGAAAGAAAGGTGGGAGGAGAGAGAGAGAGAGAGAGAGAGAGAGATACAGAGAAAAAGAAAGGGTTTTCTGTGGAACCAATAATATCAGTGGGGCTGACTCATGAGCCAGAGCAAAATGAGAAATGATGAGAAGAAGAAGTCCCAGTCATTCCTCTGGCTAAGTTTGAGGCATCATTTACTGCAAACTGGCGTAGGCCTCTGTGTGCAATAATAACCACATCCTCCCAGCATCTTTAGCTCTGGCTGTTTTTATAGCTGGGAATAGGGATGGGCAAGCACTCGTTAAGGAGAAAAAGACTATTTCTGAAAAAAAGGAGAGGGGAAGATGACCAAAAAGGGGTGCACAGAGGGCTAGCTGGCCACAGAGCCGTCACTCCAATCAGACGGATGGAAAACGGGGCAGAGTGCATGGGAGGGACACTTATAGACATGCTGTGGACTGAAGCAGCCTGCAGGAGAGGAGCTGACTGGCCCCTGGAGCTGTTCCCTGGTATTGACACTTCCAGTATCGATGGGGGAAGATCTACATGGAGGAAATGCATATTCAGCTGAAAGTGTCCCCACTGTGACCATGTATTATTCCCCCTTCGGGAGCTGCCTTTTCTGTCCTCGAGTTGTACAACGATATTCAACAATGCCTCCCTTATGGCAACAGACATTGGAGTGCAGATGTTTGTCAACAACCATTCCTAATTTCCCAGCTGAAAGTAGTGGACCGACACTGTGGGGGGGGGGGGGGGGGGGGGGTAAAGTGTGAAGGAGTGATAAGGAGACGGAGCAAGGGTTCGTTTAACTGAGAAAAAAAGAGCGGGAAGGAATATAAAAGGATAGCTAGAGCTGCGAGGGCGTGGCTCTGTAGACCCAGAGAGGTCAGGTTAGCACGAGCTCGCAGGGGAGGAGGTGAACGGGATCTCTGCCCTCTCTCCCTAGATGTGAGCCGGAGATGAATGAGAGGCAGAGAGTGTGTCGGTGCGGTAGAAACTGCATGGAACCCCCCCCCCCCCTCCCCGTCCTTGCACACGTGTGTGTCCGTGCATGCGTGTGTGTGTGCACGTGTATATGTGCTGTTCCATCACCAGTTCCGTTTAAACAAAGAGGAAGATTCCATGAGTTCAAAACACAGTGTTTACCTGCACATCAATCCCAGCATCATAAAGTCAACATCATGGCTGCGTTCACCGGGGTCTGCTTTCTATTCGGCGTTAAACAGCCAGCGAACGGCCAGCGTTTGTTTGTCATCGTCGACAGGAAAAAAGAGACAACGAGCGTCGGAGCCTCGCGAATAGCAACAGCGTGTTTGTGCACCGTATGATTTTGAACACATCAGGGCAAATCCAGGCAGAGAATCAATCACTTGGCCACTGACAGGTTCGGGGATGGGAAATAAATATTTACGCTTCAGAAATGACATCCATGTCCCTCTCAGCAACTGAATCTATCCCCCAAAGCCACAGACAGTGTTCCCACTGAGGTGCCCACAAGACGCAGAGCAGAAGGGGGACCCATGTGGATGAGGAGCAGTGGTGAGGTTATGGTACACACACAACACACACACACACACACATACTATACACGCAGGCCCCAGAAATCCATCTGGGGTTTGTCATGTTAGACATGGGCCCATGTCTTTCTCTTCTGTAATTATGGGAATATTTATTTTCTCTGCATCCCACTGTGGAGAGTGTATAGTGGCTTGGTTTTGGACGCGGCTGGGCTGGAAACGCTCTGTTCTAGAGCTCCAGCTTTGCAAAATCTTTTTTTTTTTTTAAGAATGAAAAAAACCCGGCAAAGTATATTGACTAGAAACTGCAGACCCATAATTCCATGATTTAATGTGATGTGACTTTGAGATTTATATATAAACCTTGGTGTGTAGGTCTGTGGTAAAAGTTACTCTCAATGTATGTTAAAACACTTCTCAAAAGGAAATAGTTGGTGTTTTAAAGCCTAACCATGCCCATCTTGCGCTGCGATACGTTAATGCCCTGTGATTATTTACCTCTGCTCTACTGTCTTCAACACTGCATCCACTCTGTTCTGTATAATAGCATCGATGCTTTCTTATTGACCCTATGTTCTCCTAAATGAGACATAGTTACATAATCCATACCGCCTATCCACCCCCTCCTCTCTTCCTTTCCTCCAATCAATACCATTCAATATCTTAGATTATGCTCTTTCTCAATATTCATTAGGCACATTCTCCATCATCAAATTGGCTGGCACTTACCGGACTGTCGCTGTGCTTTTTTGTGTGTGTTGAGAATGATGATATATGTATATTGGCTGAGTTCAGTCAGATAAATCAAAATCTCCATAAAGAGTAAATGGAAGCGATTTGATTTTTGCCCTGGGAATATATGATGTGACCTGTCTTTAGCTCAGCAGGCTGCTCCCAAGGCCAGCCAGACGTTGATTGCCGCCCAGCAGGGTTACACACACCAACGACGCTTCCCTCTGGGATTCGGTGTGTGTTCTCCCTGTGGAATATCTCAGCGGTCACACACACACACGCGTGCATCACTTGTAGTCTGATTAGGCTTATTTCATATTCAGTGGCATGACTGACACGGCGTTCATTATTCTACTTTGGGAGTTTCGGATGAAATCGTCTGCAAGATCACCCCCTTCTCTCTCTCTCCCTCTCTCTCTCTCTCTCTTTCCCTCCCTCTCTCTCTCTCTCTCTCTCTCTCTCTCTCTCCCTCTCTCTCTCTCCCTCTCTCCCTATCTCTCTCTCCCTCTCTCTCTCTCTCTCTTTCCCTCCCTCTCTCTCTCTCTCTCTCTCTCTCTCTCCCTCTCTCTCTCTCCCTCTCTCCCTATCTCTCTCTCCCTCTCTCTCTTTCCCTCCCTCTCTCTCTCTCTCTCTCTCTCTCTCTCCCTCTCTCCCTCCCTCTCTCTCTCTCGCTCTCTCTCTCTCCCTTTCTCTCCCTATCTCTCCCCCCCCCCTCTCTCTCTTTCTTCTTGCCCTCCTCTGTCTCCCCTCTGTTATTTGTCACTGTGATAGTGTCTGCTGACCCAACTGGCACCCGTCTGTCCCAAGCACACTCAATGAACTTGGCACACAAAACCCTTTTCACTCTCTCCCTCTCTCTCTGCCTCTCTCTCTCTGGGCTGTCTCTCCCTCTGCGCTGTCTCTCCCCTCTCTACTCTCCCAGTCTTCCTCTGTCCTCTTTCTTTACTCCCCCCATTTCCATCCTTGACAACAAATGCAGACGATTCAGAGCAAAAACGAGAGATAATGGCCACCGTCCAATCGGGGCCTGTGCTAATCAGCGAGCATCGTGGGAAAAGCGCAGGATGAGGGAGGAAAAACAGGCCATTGTCCCGAGGAGATTAAAGTCCCCGAAAAGGCGGCATTGTCTGCCTAGGGGATAAATCTTCCTGCTGTCACTCAAACCTGAATTAAATTCTCCTTCGCCTCTAAAAGGGGCTTATCTCCGCTCAATAGCTTGTTGCGCTACAAGCTAGAAAGGAATGTATTTGGTTGAACCTCTGTCTCTGACACCCTCTGGAAAATAAGGAGCGAAGAGTGAAGGAGAAAAGGGAGAGGGTCTGGACACAGTAGCCCCCCCCCCCCCCCCCCCCCCCCCAACCCTTGTATTTTGAGGGAGGATGTGCATTTGGGGGAGATTGGGATCATGTCAGAAGAGGAGGACAGGAGGACACGGTTTGATTGACTGCAGCTCTGGTACTGGAGGACAGAGGGGAATATATCCCTCCTCTTGTGTTCTCTGCCCGCTGCCTGACATGGCAGCAGCAGCAGGACTTAAGGAAGGAGAGGGAGTCGCACTCCGGAAAGAGCCACTGGGGACTTTGGCACGATGCGAGCACAATGTGGTCGTTCTGTCTCTCTCTCTCTCTCTTTTAATGTGACTCCCCCCCCAACTCCTACCCACCCTGCTCCCCCGCTGCCTTTGCAGCATCACTTTATCTCCTGTCCAACCAGCAGCCCCGACTTGCCAAATCCTGCTTCTTCACACCGAAGGGACTTGGAATGGTCTCGACGTTACCCTCGGGGACATTCAGACCGCCTCTCCCCCAGTCAAAGGACAGCGGGAAGAAAGAGAGAGGAGAAGCGGGGGAGTAGAAAGGAAAGTTGTGCAGAATCTGGCCCTATAGTCTGTCCCTTCCCTGCCCGGCTCTCCCATTTTTCATCCTTTTCTTTACCTCCCTTTCATTCCCTCTATTCTGCTATCTCTGCAAAAGAAGCTCCAAAGGGAGGAGAGATATTGATGATTCACCCCCCACCCTTCTTTTAGAAAGAGCGAAAACAAGTCGCCCCCCCCCCCCTTCCCCCCCGCTCCTCCTCCTCCACCACCCTTTGTCGCCTCTGAACTTAAACTGGATTTTCCGCTTTGCCATGAGGGACGATTCTCTGTTTGTTGTTTACACCCACTTTGACGCAACACCCACTTTGACGTTTTTCACAATCGAATCCAACTCGCCCCCCCCCCCCCCCTCACCCCCCCACCCCCACTGAGCAGGATCCTGGGACCGAACTTTGCTCCCTGCCGATCCGACTTGGCTCCCTAACGAGGAGGCTTACACCTGCTTACAGGATTAAATTAATTAACACGAAACAGAGATGGGTGTGTGTGTGTGAGGAGAGGAGGGGGGGGGTGTGTGTGCAGGAGAAAGTACAGAAGGAGGCACAATGGAGGCAGAGTGAGAGACGAGCGTCCCTGGTCCTGCTGGCACCGGCTGTACCATCCTCCAGGGGCCGGATGCTGGGGGGGGGGGGGGGGGGACGCTTTTAACCAGAGGAAGGCGAGGATGCCAAATAGCCTGAGAGGGGGGGCTTGGGGGGGTGGGGGCACAAAAAGTCTCTACGTCTGTGTTTGGGTGTGCGAGGTCAAAGGTCAGTCTCCAGGAGAAAAGGGGGAAGTGTTGTGGTGGTTACGTCTGGGCACAGGGACTCGGTTGCTAGGCCTCCATCCACTCAAACAGCTTTGAATCCGCTTGGTCACTGAAGGACACCGACAAATGGGACAATTGCTCAACCAATGGTGTTTACTGGGCTTTTTTTCCTTTTTCTAAAACGATGCATCGGACTTGCGTTCGTTGTCTGTTGGTGGCCGGTTTTTTCACATGCAGTACAGAACCTTCTGAACCAGCAGTTTCCCCAAACTGACACCAGGTAACCCACACCTCATCTGGGGGGGGTGGGGGGGGGGGGGTGAGGGGGACGGACATTCTTTTTCAGTGAGGTACCTGAGCCTCTTCTGGCAAGTTCTCCCTCATCTGTCTCCTGCCTCCCGCCGCCCTCCCTCCCTCCCTGCCCTCACTACCATGGTAATCGAGTGGCTGAAGTAAATCCATCATGCTAAACACTTACAGATGGGTTCCTGCCCTTGTCATGTTCTCCCTCCCTCCCTCCCTCCCTCCCCTCCCTCCCTCCCTCCCTCCCTCCCTCCCTCCCTCCCTCCCTCCCTCCCTCCCTCCCTCCCTCCCTCCCTCCCTCCCTCCCTCCCTCCCTCCCTCCCCTCCCTCCAGTACCCACACTTCCCTTTCTCTCTGGGCTAATGCCCGCTGGCCTCTCTCCCGACCCCTGCCCTGCACCTCTGGCCTAGAGAACTCTAGAACTCTCTGCATGTTGACCAGGAAAGCTGGAGCCAGCAGGTCCCAGGACAGGGGCCCCCAGGGTGTGGAAGCAGACAGGCAGCAGTTGGAGCTTGCAGGGCCAGCCAGGGCCCTTGTCTAGCTGGTGACTAATAGGGAGGAGAGCCTGTGCAGAGGCCTCTGTCCCCAGAGCCCTCCCCGCCCCCACCAGCTACCAGCCAGCCTTATTCGGGATGACACACACACACACACATACACACATGCACTTTCTCTTCCAGCCCTAGATAAGAGACAGAGGAGAAGCGAAGCAGGAGGAGGAGGAGGAGGGGAGGAGGGGGAGGTGAGCCTCCCATTAGAGCGCAGGGAGGGCCACCTGAGCTAAAGACAGACATTTGTTCTCAAATCGACCTGCCGACCCCCATCTAATTACCAGCCAATTATCTCCAAAAATGGACACAGTTTGCCCCCACCGCTCTCCAAATGGTGGGGGTCTTTTCTCTCTCTATCTCTGGCTGCCTGTCTCGCTCCCTCGCTCTCTCGCTCTCTCGCTGTCCACTTGTTGTTCGAACGCACGCTGCACCCGCTCGCAGTGAGGTCAATGAGAAAAGCATACACACACTCGCCCACTTACTCACACACACACACACACACACACACACATACAAACACATGCAGACATGGGCAAAGTGTGCTGTTATTTATTCACAGGAAGGAGACAGGAGGGAGGAGCGGGCATAAATCACACATGCACCCACACACACACACACACACACACACACACCTGTTACAGAGACACACACACACACACGCTCACTCTCGTGACCCCACCTACACGCAGCATTGTGTTTAATTAATAGCAGCAGCTACAGAAGAATCCGAAAGGAGAGAGGATGTTGATGTTTGTGTTCATGTTATTCATCAAAAGGAACACTTAGGGAACACAAAGTCATAAGTACTGTTGTAATCTATAATCTCCTCTGTATTTGTGTGTGTGTGTGTATTGGGATGGCATTTGTGTTATTTCGTGTGCATGTATGTGCGTTTGTGTTTTACAGCTCAGCTGATCTCATTAGAAGGGGAGTGTGTATGCTTGTGCAATGTGTGTGGTGCCATATTGTGACCACTGCAGAGCCAGAGAGCTCCCTTGTGAGAAGTAGGACACACACAAACACGCACACAACCACACAGACAAACACGCACTCTGGACACTCGACACAGACTCACAATGGACCCAACCAAGTTTTTTTCTGTCGCTCTCTCTCACACACCACACACACACGCGCATGCGTGCGCGGAGCGGTGGTGGCACCAGTCAGTCTCTACAGGGACGGCCAGAGGGGGTCCACAGCGGCTGCGGCCGCGGAGAAGCGAGCAGTGCCCCTGTTCCCAGAATTCTTTGTGGCGGGCCCATTGTTTGCGTGGCTGTATACAGCATTGTGAGGCTTGTGATTGTGCGTCTCCGCTCTCCACCCTTCGCCTTCGGCTGCGGAGGAGAGGGCGGGGGGGGGGGGGGGGGGGGAGCTGCAGCATTGTCGCCCCCCCCCCCCCCTCCCCCCTCCTTGTCTTGCACTGTTGCCCATTCTCCTGGTTTCCCATCTGTTTCCCAGTCTTCCTTCCCCCTGCTCAACAAGACGGTTCCCTCCCCAGACCAGTCCTAGTGATGCTGGTCTGGAGGAAAGGAGCAGAGGAGGGGGATGAAACGATCTCATCTGTCTCAGGTGTCAGACACCCACGCCTGGCACACCGGCCCTGGACCTCAGTCCACCTTGATCTGAATATCTTACTGGTGAACGGACTGTGTTTGTACACAGCAGAACTCAGAAATGTGTTTATCACTGCAGGTTTTCCAGTGAGCCCTCTGGCTGATCCATTTCTCAGCAGAAGTCCTGTGTCTTCAGGACCAGCTGGCTCCAGTGACTACAATTATTTGATGTTAAGTGGATTAGCATCACTCCTATGGGAACCACATCCATTCTGACAGCGTGATGAAATGTGCTGGCTGATGACTGCAGGCCACCAGAGGTGTGCCTGGGCCAGCCTGTCAGGACCGGCCAGTCAGAACCAGCCTGTTAGAGCCACCCTGTTAGAGCCAGCCTGTCAGAGCCAGCCTGTCAGGACTGGCCAGTCGGGACCAGCCAATCAGGACCAGCCTTGTGTGAGCCACAAGCAGGTGGAGCATATGGAGGGTGAACAGAAGGGGCGGGGCTAAGGAGTCTGCAGGGGTTTGCCCTTATTCACTGAAGCTCCTAGAATCAGTTTAGATATTTTGCCAAATACTACTAATGAAATGTTCAGTCCTTAGATCTCCTCTTCTTTCATCGTCTCTTGGTTTCCAGCAGGATGTGATCTCTCCGGAGTGTGTGGCTGCACTTCACTGAGACGTGTATTACAGTGGAGTACAGTGTATCTGTAAGACCCACATTTTACTGCATTCTCCTTTTTCCCATTCCACCCCAGTTTGTTTGACCAACGGTACTTTATACTCTTACTTAACCAGATTTTCCCATTGAAATAAAATATTTATTAGAGGGAAAAACTGCTCCAAGGTAACTGAAACATAGTTCTCCTGATAGAAAAAAAGAATTGATATCAGTTTTCCAAAGAAACGTCCGCCTTAACTAAATCCATTGCCAGAGCTTTTTTTTAGTGTTTCTGTGACAGATGCCCAGATTTACACAGGCCAGTCCAAAGGGTACCATCCTACATCATGCACACACAACTCTCCAACGACACCCTAAATCTATTCATTCAGTCGCCTCTCAACATAAAGGAAATAATTCACCGATGCCATTCATTAGATCTTCAGTAAACATTCTGTTCAGAAGCGATCTTTTTGACCCCAATTATCATCCCAACACAGCTGTGTACACACTACATCTTGAATGTGGTCTCTTGTCCCTCTCTCCAGATACTCATCATATCTACTACTCCTCCTCTACATCATTTCTTACTGGCTTGTTTTTATTCCACATTTTGAAGACATTTGTCTTTGTTTTTTAGTGCTGTGAATATTTGGAAGGGAGCCCTATTTTCTATAATGGCTGTTGGTTTTGGTGTGGAGTGTGGTGTTTTCTCTACTGGCTCTGAACTTTACTGACATGAAAAGTGTTCTGGCTGCAAACATTCTTGGGAAGAAAGTGTCAGTGTGTGTGTGTGTGTGGTGTGTGTGTGTGTGTGTGTGTGTGTGTGTGTGT